>JAGFNQ010004764.1:0-24734 GCA_024364735.1 Boesenbergia rotunda | reverse complement strand
TAGCGGATCCTTTAACTAAGGCCTTGCCTCAAAGCAAGTTTGAGGGACATGTTAGAGCCTATGGTATTGGATACCGTAGCGATTGGCATTAGGCCAAGTGGGAGTTTGTTAGTGATATGAGAGAAGTGTCCTAAGGCAATCGCCTTATGATGTAAACATTTATATTAATAAATGATAATTCACTATTTGAGTATACATGTTTTGTGTATTTGATTGGGATCTTAAACTCATCTACTGAATGTCCGCAATACAACTCACAGCATAAGAGAATTTGTGATGGGATCACAACTAGTGATTATCTCTAATGTGCAATTGTGAAGTATTGAAATTATCCCTAGTCGATGAATTGATAAAAACGGACACTATCAAATTCTGTTGAGACTAGCATGGGTTATTCTCTAATCAGCTGATTTTCACTGGCTGGTGATATTGGGATGTCCGGAGATAAACATGGATGCTAGTTAAGGGAACTAGTTCATTGGAGTGACTAGCTTGTAAAACTTCATATGGTTATCTATAAGATATGTCAATGAAGTTCTTACTGCAGCTTAAGTGTGATGTTCCTTTGACTTGCGGTGTTCAAGTCATCTTGGTCATAGAGACTTATACTTTAACATCTTAAGCAAGCATCTCCAAGGAGGTGTGGACCCAGGATGATTGGGTATGAGCCGAAGTGCCCGAAATGTTTGAACAGCCTACAAAGGATTCACCACTCCTTGCAGGAGATGTATACCAAGGCCTATCGTCGGATTGTTACTCAAAACCTCTGGCCAGAGTATATCATGTTAAGAGTGCAAGTCTCTTAAATACATGAGAGTAATTAGAAATCCAAAGGACGAGAAAGACATTACTTGGGCTAGGTGTGACGTAGTCAGCCTAGTGGGGACTGACACAAATAGACCGTGTCCTGAACCAAGTGGGTATAAGATGGTGAGGGAAATGGGGCACGACTCATTAGAGCTGCTGAAGGGTTTCAGAATAATTTCTTCTGAGGTCAAACCGTTGATCTTTCGATTAATTGGGGGTCATGATGTACTACTAGGTGCCACTCATGACCATTCTATAATTGGTTAATTATAGACGGCCAACATAAATCGAAAGCCTATTTAGTCACACGCACTACGGTAATCCGAGGGATTTAAAACGAGTTGAAAATTAGATTTTCCAATCAAGAGAAATAAGTCGAATCTGAGTTAATTAGAGGCGCAATGGAAGCTAAAAATGGCTAAGTCTTTTGAAGGCTTTTTGGGCGAATTAAATGAGTTTAATTCGCGTTGGTTCGGCTCGGTTTGGGCCGGGCCAAAGAGGGTGCCACCCTCCTTGGTTGGCCGGCCATTAAAGGGAGAAAAACCAATTTAATTGGTTTAATTAATAAAATGAATCTAGTGCGATTTATTTTATAAATTATGGATAAATAAATTTGTATAAAGAAATTTATATAAATAAATTTATAGAAATTTATTCTTTTATGGAAGTTAAAATAATCCATGAATTGGTTTATTTTAATTTTATAAAATCATTTATGAATTGATTTTTCCATAATAAGAAAGTTTATAAATTCCTTATAAAATTTATTCCATAATTTAAAGAGAAGAAGAATTTGTTTTGTTATAAATTAGTTATAATAAGACTCGGCTTAAATGGAACAATTAATAAGAGAATTTATAAGATAAATTTCTTATAACTAATTCCGTTAAGAGGGAGACTTAGCAAAGGAGTTGCTACTATATAAAGGAACCAAAGGCAAGCCCTTATTATGCATTACTAATTGAGATTAGTAACTTCCTCTCTCCCTCTCTCTTATTCTCTTCTCCCTCTCCTTTCCCTTAGGGTCGGCGCCCTTCTTGGAGAATTAGGGCCGACTCCCACCTTCCTTGCTAGGGCCGGCGCACCCTATCAACACCAAGCAAGGTTGCCGTGAGCTTCAAGAAGAAGGAGAAACGAAACAAGAAGAAGAAGAAGCGGATAGCAACTCCTCTCTTCCCGGAATTCGATTCCGTTTTCTTGGTGGTTAGTTTCCCTTTCCTCTCTTGATCTTTCTTGTTGTGCCTATAGAGAATCTAGTAGTTCTCATCGGCACAAAACTCGTGACTTTGCGAAGTCATCCCGAAGAGAACTCGGCGTGGACGCGAATAGAGGCGGAGCTTCCAAGGGACGCTACGGTTGGATCTCGTCCCTTACTTCGAGTTATGAAAGGTACTTAGTAAATTAGTTTACTTTTCCGCAAAGTTTTATTTTATGATTATGTCAACACACTATAAGGTTGCATGCTAAATACGAAGTTAAAATAATTTAGGAAATTATTTTATGCAAATTCTTCCGCTGCACGTAAAAATTTAAAATTTTACGAACTCGTATCCTTGTCAGCATGCACCCGGTCCCAACACATCACAGCGGCCTCTGTGATGTGTGCCAGAGGTTCAGCTTCCACCCATTTGAAAAAATAGTCAACGAGGACCAGCAGGAACTTCTTCTGTTGTGGCCCGATTGGAAAGGGGCTTACAATGTCCATCCCCTACTGATCGAATGGGCAGGACACTGTAGATACTCGCAAGGGTTCGATCGGTCGATGAGTCACATGCTGATGTCTCTGGCAGGCCTCACATCCAGCCACGAACTTGAGAGCGTCAACTTGGAGAGTGGGCCAAAAGTATCCTGCTAGGATAATCTTCCTAGACAGAGACCTCCCCCCAATGTGACTCCCACAGATGCCCTCATGTACTTCCCACATCACATAGTCGGTTTCTTTTGGTCTGACACATTTGAGGAGGGGTCGAGCAAAGGCCCTCCTGTATAGTTGATCGCCGACCAACGCGAACCGAGCCGCCTAGCATTGGAATAGTCGACCTCCTTGGTCCATGCTCAGAACGTTCCTACTACACAGCAACTCCACATATGGATCTCTCCAATCGGTTACGTTGTGACCTCCTGCTTCTTCCCCAATCTGTGCTACCGTCTCTTCCAAGGCACTAGGTTCATCTAGCTACCAGGTTGAAATGGAGCTAGCCAGTTTGGCTAACTCGTCGGACCTGACATTGTCTGCCCTGGAGATCTTCTACAAGGTAACCTCCGTGAAGGAGGCTGTCAGCTGCTCATAGAGAACTACATACCTTTGTAGGCGCTCACACCTGACTTCGAAGTCGCCCTTTATTTGCTACGCCACAAGCTGGGAGTCCGAGTGTACAGTGACCCGAGTGGCCCCCATATGTTTGGCTGCTTGCAGGCCTGCTAGGATCGCCTCATATTCAGCTTCATTGTTGGTGGCTTTGAAGTGGAGCCGGATTGATAAATGTAATGTGTCCCCCCGAGGGGAGACCATTAACACCCCGACTCTGCTGTGTCTGCTGTTGAAAGACCCGTCTACGTAGACCATCCAGACTCCTTCGGCCTCGGGCTCAGGGATAGTCTCCATCATGAAATCCTAGAGAGCTTGTGCCTTGATAGCGACGCGAGGCTGGTACTCGATACCATATTCGCTCAATTCCGTAGTCCATTTGATCAACCGTTCTGAAGCTTCAGGATTGGTGAGGACCCGGGCGAGCGGGCTATTCGTGAGAACTACGATAGGATACGCTAAGAAATAAGGTCTTAACCTCCGGACCATTAAGACCAGGGCATAGGTCAGCTTCTCCATCGTAGTGTATCACGTTTCAGCATCCTTCAGGAGATGTCCGAAGAAGTTTATGGGGTATTGCACCATGCCTTCTTCTCAGACGAGTGATGAGCCTACCGCTTGTTCCGCTGTAGACAAGCAGACAAATAAGGTCTTCCCTTCTAATGGCTTGTAGAGGATGGGGAGCTCGGCAAGATAGGCCTTCAGGTCAGCGAGTACCTTCTCACACTGGTCATCCCAATCGATCTTGGCTGCCTTTCTCAGAATATTGAAGAATGACAGGGTCCTATCTGCGGACTTGGAGATGAACCTGGATAGGGTCGTGATTCTACCATTCAGCCGCTGTACTTCCTTGAAGTTGTGAGGGGAAGGCATATCCAGAATAGCCTTTACTTTTTCTGAATCAGCCTCGATCCCCCTCTACGTCACTATGTATCCCAAGAAACGACTGCTCTTCACCCCAAATAGGCACTTGGCAGGGTTCAACTTCAGCTTGTTGGCCCGCAGGGTGGCGAACGTCTCTTCTAAGTCGGCAATCATGTCCTTTCCCTTGTCAGTCTTGACAAGGATGTCGTCTACGTACACTTCGATGTTTCTTCTGATCTGATGCTTGAAGACTTTGTCCATCATCTGCTGGTAAGTTGCCCCAGCGTTGCGCAATCTGAAAGGCATGACATTATAGCAGTACGTGTCGTTAGCTGTCAAAAAGTTGACATTCTCCTGGTCTTCAGGAGCGAGCAGAATTTGATGGTAGCCTTGATAAGCATCCAGCATTGAAATGAACTCACAACCGGCTGTAGAGCCTACTAACCGGTCTATTCGAGGCAAGGGGTAACGGTCTTTAGGGCAGACTTTGTTCAAGTCGCGAAAGTCAATATAGACCCGCTATTTACCCCTGGCTTAGGGACAAGGATTACATTAGCTAACCAGGCCGGGAATTATACTTCCCTTATGTGCCCGACCTTTAACAACTTGTTAACTTCCTCCCGGATAGCCTTGTCCTGCTCTGGTGCAAAGTGTCTCCGTCTCTGTTTCACCGGTCGGGCTCCAGGGATGACATGCAAGTGATGCATGGCTTGAGCAAGGGGGACCCCTTTGATTTCTTTGGCGGCTCAGGCGAAGATATCTCTATGGCTCTACAAGCAGTCTATGAGACGACTTCTTAGATCTGGTGCAAGATCAGTGGCGATCCTCGTGACTCCCCCCTTCTATTGGGGGTGAATCTGGACCTCCTCGCTTCCGACCTCCCTCCGTTCTTCTTTAGGTCCTTCATCTTCTCGCGGATCAGCAAGATCAATTTGTAGGACTTTGGGTTCTGGTGCGGTGCCGATCTAACTCCCCCACTGTAGCACGACCGAGGCATCCCCTGGTCTCTTTTAACTTCAGCTAACTGGAAATTTAATCTTCTGATGGTAGACAGAGACCACAGCCTAGAATATACTGAGCGCCCGACGTCCCAAGATGGTATTGTAGAACGAGGGAGCATCCAAGACCAGGAAGGGAGTCCTCCTAGTTCTCTCCAGAGTATCGCCGCCCAACGACAATGATAGGGTAACTTGTCCTATCGGCTGTACTCGGCATCAAGCAAAGCCGAAGAGCGGGGTCGAAATCGGAAGCAGTTCTTCTTCGTCAATCTGTATCTGATCCAGAGCAGCCTTATATAGGATGTTCACCGAACTACCTGTATTCACGAAGACACGCTCGACTTCGTAATTTGTGATATGCGCAAGAATTACCAGGGCATCCTCGTGGGGGCCTTCTGTATCCTCTAGATATTCTGGGCTGAAGGAGATTAGGGGGTAGTTCCCCCATCACTGAGTGCGAGCCTTCCTCACACGATTGGGGTCCCCTCTAGTAAGACCTCCGGAGAGCACTGAGATCTCCTCTTGCCCATAAACCCCCCACTGTGTAGTGACTGGCTCTATTCGTTGTTGTTGGAGCGCCCCTTTGATGGCGCTGACCACCAAGCAATCTAGTTCCTCTTTCGTAAGGACGATGGATTATCCCGCCGGCTCTGCCATCGGTGCTCCTTCTGGTGCTTTACTAGTTTCTCACAGATGGCGCCAAACTTGTTCTGGAAGGAATCGACGTCGACGGCTAGTCACCAGGGTTCAGCCCACGCGGATGCTGATGCTAGAGGAAAAATTCTCACCCTACGAGATTAACACGAGCGTTAATGGGAACACGCCGGAGGTTGTCTGGCGGAACCCACTCCGATGCTCAAGTTAGTGCCTCAGTATAGGAGATGGAAGAAAGCAAGGAGAAGATGCTTAAGTTAGAGAGTATGTCCCCCCTTATCAGAGGGGTTGGAGTACCTTTTATACCTGAGAGGCAGTCATACGTGTCTCCATGATCTTTGTCACGTCCCCTCGATCTTCGGTTACTGGATAACCATTATAACGGCCGTCGCTGCCATGAAATCTGGACCGTTGCAATAATGAAGACGTTAATGGTCGTGCATTACAAGTCATGATCATCCCATGATTATAGGTGATGATTATCTATAGATCCGACGAAAGAGGGACCGTTACTTAAGGTCGAGTGCTCCTCATGCTCCACTACCCAGAGGTGATCTCGGGATCTTTTGGCCCAGGTGGCCCCGGGCACTTACCCTCCCAAGGTGATCTCGGGAACCTGACTTCCCGAGGTGATCTCGGGCGTGTGTCTTTCCGGGTCGATCTCCAGAGTATGCTTGCTTGTGGTATTCTCCAGAACCCACCTTCCCGAGGGGGCCTCGGGCGCCACATAAAGAGAGTTGTCCAACCTCGGTAGGTCTTGCCACATAGCTTCTTCAATTCACGTGTCAGCCACGGGGTACTTAAGCCCATCAAATTTAATTTTTTTATTTAATACAATAATCTTTGTAAGCTGGGCAATCGACTGGGAATATAACAGTCGACTGCCATCAAGACCAAAAACTCACAGAAGGTAGTCGACCCTGGACCAGTCGACCGTTCTGGGAGCAGTCGACTGGTAGTGACTGGTGGTGTTGGATGAAAATTCGAACGTTGAGCTGCAACGGTCGATTTTCAGTGGGACCAGTCGACTGCCATGGGAGCAGTCGACTGGTAGGGTGTTTTCCAGCCTTGAGCTTTATTTAAAGAAGCTCGGTTTTGGCTGGGAACCTTTCACGAATTTGGCTTTAGTTAAGAGCTAAATAGTAGTCTTTGTACTCAGAGGTGTGCTTATGATTGTGGCGAGGTTTTTCCACCCACAAGGAACTACACGAGTTAGTCGAAGGGCATCAAGGGAGTGATCCGCCGAAGGACGAGGGATCATCCACCTTACAGACAGTCGTGGAGTAGGAGCGTCATCTCCGAACCACGTAAAGGTTGGTGTTAGCGTTTGTTTGTCTTTGTTATTATTGTTTCCGCTTGCGCACGCTAACAACGTAGGTAGAAGAAAATCGAAAGTTTCTATTCACCCCCCCCCCTTTAGCAAGACAACAATGATCTAACAAGTGGTATCAGAGCGAAGGACCACTCTTATTGGAATAATCGCCAAAGGAGCACAAGCTTGAGGAGAAAAATGATGGAAGACAAGTTGGGAGATGATATCAGCATTCCACCATCCTACGAGCATGAAGACTTTGACTATTGGAAGATAAGGATGAAGACTTGGCTTGGAATGGATTGGGGGTGTATAATGGTGCTAGAGGAACCATTCAAAATTTCAAGAGACAAGCATGGGAAAAAACTCCGACCTAGATATTGGACTAAGGAGCAATAACAACAATCTACGGCAAATGAGAAGGTAATTGGTATATTAGTTAATATTTTACCTAATGATGTTTTGAGTGATGTAGGGGAATATAAAAGTGCACATGAGTTGTGAAACAAGTTGGAAGAATGTTATAAGAACCCTACACAAGCTCAAATAGTGGCAAAGTCCAAAGAAATCAATTCAATGGTCCAAGAAAGGGAAGAAGAAGAAAAATTGCTCACTCATCAAGTGAAGTGGAAGAAGAAAGTGAGAGATCTGTTGGTGCAAGTTGCATCAATGATGTTCTCCTCTAAGTGTTTTAATGTTTGACAATACACTTAAGTCAGTGATACATTGAATAGACAAAGGAGAGCAAATGAGGAGTAACCTAAGTGGAAGAAAAGTCCTAGTTAACCTAGGCACTAAGACCTGGTTAGTGGAGCTAGGCACTAAGACTTGCTTGGAAGGTGGGCACTAAGTCCTGATCGAGGATTGGGCACTAAGTCCTGCCGAGGGTTGGGCACCGATGTCCTAGTTCGGGGAATTGGGCACGAAGACCTGACCGAGGGTTGGGCGCCGAAGTCCTGGACTTAGGGTTTGGGCACGAAGTCTTGGTCCGAGGGATTGAGCAACTTAGCTGAGCGATGACTAAGGACAGAAGAAGAGACGGGTCGGGGTTCGGACGTCTCGAGGTCCGGGAGTATCGGAGGCTAAGCAAAAGTCCACCCGAAGGACTGGGTGGCAACCGTCTCCTGAAAGGAGTAGGTGAAAGGCGCGTTCTTGGGGGTGGGAACTTGCGTCGGTTCGACCTAGGGTTTCGTGGAAATCCGAAGTCTGAACCAAGTCCTTAAAGCTAATATTGTATGTATATTTACTTTGTGTTTGTGTATCTTGCAGGTACCAAGAACCGGAGACAAAGCAGGCAAGAGGCTGGAAAACAGCCAACCCGGGCGCCCCTACTGATGGGGGCGCCCATAGCAGTGTGTAAAACCCGGTGTTGGGTTGAATGTCTTGAAGCCAGGCGCCCAAGATGATGGGGCCGCCCAAGCCAAAGAGTAAACAATGCAGTTTCGTGTGGTAAGCAGAATAGGCTTCCAGTCGGGCGCCAGGGACATTGGGGGCGACCAAGTTAAAAGCTATTTTGCTGTTTCGAGGTCGAAACACAAGATAAGCCTCCACTCAGGCGCTCGGGAGGTCCCAGGCACCCTGGTCAAAAGTTTTATCAGCCGCGGCGAGGTCGGCATGGGGATAAGGTTTGACGGAGTTTATAGGGGCGCCCCCAGCGTATCAGGCGCCCGTATGAAGCCTATATAAGGGGCTTCGACCCCTCTGCTTCAAACACAACTGCGAAGTGCTATTCTGATCATTCTGACCGACGACAACGTGCTAAAGACGAGGCTCTATGACCGGGAGGCTCCAGGAGGAAGTGCGTGGCACTTCGGAGGTCCAGATCGGTTGAGCTTCAGACCTTGTTTTGTTTGGTTTGCTGTTAGTTAATTCCGTACTTAATTTTCTATATTATTGCTTGTAACTATCAATTGTAAGACGGGTTTTCTCCGCCTCCAGAAATTCCGGAAAGGAGACCAATAGTGGACTCACGCCGAGTACATATGCCTTGGACGTACTGACCCAGGGGGGTCGGGAACCAAGTAAATAAATCCCGCGTGTCTGCTATATTGTCTTTTTTTCTGTTTCACTTTTTCGCTGTGCTACTAACGTTCTAAGTCTAGAACGATCCAAGTTTTCTACGAAGTTTACACGAGAGATTTTAACGGTCGATATTCACCCCCCCCTCTATCGAGGACACCGGTCCTACAAGGTCGTCCACTTCGTCAATAGAAAAGGAAGAGGTCACCACCTCATGGATTGAGGGGGAGGAGAGACCCACTTCCATACAAGAGCAAGAAGAAGCTCCTACCTCTACCAAAGCAAGGACAAAAGATCACATCTTATGCTTTGGATGCAACAAGAGGGGACACTACAAGGATAAGTATTCATTTGGTAAAAAGGAGGTAATCCCTACACTCATTTCAATTTCTTCTAAATCTAACATGGGTTGTAGGAATGAAGAAGCCCAAGAGAAAAGAAAGAGAATTAGATGTTTCACATGTGGAGAGAAAAGAAAGAGAATTAGATGCTTCACATGTGGAGAGCTAGGGCATTATCACACCAAATGTCCAAGGAAATGAGAGCTAAAGAAAATGGTGCAATTGAGAAGATGGGAGAAGGAGGAAAGGAAGAAAAGAAGCTCACATCAAGAGGGAGCTACAAGGGTGAGGGAGGTAATCCCTAACTTAAATTAAAATGTAATTCAAATTTAAGTTCCTCCATGCATGTTAAAGATAGTGTTAATTATTTACCCATGCATAACTTAGGATTTAAATATTATGATAGGAGTATGGTTTGTATTGTAGATCAAAAACCTAGAAAAATCATGCATCATAATAAATCCAAGACCATTAGACCTAAGGATCAAGGCAAAAATCCCAAGAAGGGGAGACATACGCCTAGAAAGGTGGGTAGGTCTAGGAATGTCCAAGGTGGACATATGAATTCTAGGGTTAGAAGCCTAGAGAGGAAAAATCAAGCTTTGAGGGCAAGACTTGATAAATTGGAGAAACCCCTAGGAAGATTTACGGTTGGATCTAAGGGTTTGGATATGATATTGAGTAGTCTAAAACCCAACAATGATCGATCGGGGTTGGGATACCGATCTAAGGTCTCCAATGCCAATGGGAAGAAGTATACTAGGGTAGCATATAACTACGGCAAGAAGGAGAAGTCCAAAAATGGCAAGGGGTGCCATTTAAAGGTAAAAAGAATGACTTAACCAAGAACAAGGTGTCTAAGGTTAAGAAGGTTAGGTTTGTAGGCTAAGAGTCACCGGAGGTACACCGGTATGGCCTAGTGGTTGTTGAGTCACCTAGGGAGGTGGCTAGGGTAGAGCTCAAGGGGGAGCTCTAGGAGTCTTTGGGATATATGGTGAATGGATCATGGGAGGGTTGCTCCTAGAGGTCTAGATGAACCATAGGATGTGCCAAAAGAATTGGAGACGCACTTGAGTCTCAATTCTTGGGTTTTGGCACGTCGGATTTAAGTTTCATGCATGGAAATATGACATTGGGGTTATAAAGCATGAAAGTTAATTTTTGATGTATAAATGTCATATAAATCAATACTAAGGATACATTGTGGATTAGTATGGGCAAAGACATCAAGAGGAAACCAAAACTAGGACTTTAGGTCAAGGTTTCATTGAACTAATTAGGTAGTTTTGAATTTTGTGTCAAACTTGGGAATGGTGATAGATGCATTTTTGAATATTTTTTTCCCAAGTAGGTATGGGTACCACAAACCTTTCCACAAAATTTGAGAATTTTTGGAGATTTGTGAAATTTCTAGCGTATTTCTGAATTTTGACTCAGAAATCTGAAATTGGGTTTTTCAGTGTGCCAGTCGACTGCCCTTGGGGGCAGTCGACTGATCTGGGCTGGTTTGGCTTTTCAACCATTGAAAAGTGTCCAAATGATGTAAAAAAAGTATATGGGGGGCTAGTACACTATGTTTATGATCATTAGGGGTTAAAAGATCCAATAAGGAGAAATTGTTGGAGTCTTTTTGATGTTAGGCAAAGGGGGAGAAGTGTTGGGTTTAATTTGGGAAACCAAACACGCCTTTGCGAGAAATCCTAAGTCTAGGGGGAGCTTAGGTAAAGAGGGAGCATTGTTGCTCCATTATTAGCGTAAGGGGAACCTTGGAGAGGTTCTTAAAAAGCCTTTGTAAGTCCAAAGTAGGGGGAGCCTTGGGATAGGTTTTAAAAAGCTCATTTTGGTTAAAATTCCTAACTTGGGGAGGTTAGGTGAGGGGATGCCTTGGGATAGGATCTATACATTGGTTGCATTGCATATGCATTGGCGGTGTAAGTCCAAGGTGGAGCCTTGACAACGTAAGTCCAAATGGTTGTTTAGCATTGTTATTGCTATTTATTGCTATTTGTTTTCCCTAACTTAAACGTATTGTCAAACATCATAAAGGGGGAGATTGTTGGGGCAATCTATGGTCCAAAGTGACCATGTGTTTTGATGTTTGGGCAAAGGATTTAAGTTAGGTTTACCCTTGTGTATTTGATATGTGTATGTGAGTGGCATGGAGGCAAGCTGGAGGCTTGTGTGCGCACATGAGGGACCATGGATAGCAGGGACGATGAGTCGAGGGGCGCGGACTTCGAGGCATGCGTGAAGAATGGCATGGAGGCAAGCTGGAGGCTTGTGTGCATCCGAGGGATGAGGGCCGAAGACGAAGAGGGCGCGAAGGCAACAGTCGAGGCTGCTGGTGAAGAGTCAGCTGAGTCATGAAGGGACGAGAGCCGAGGGAAGAGGACTCCAAGGGCAAGTCGGGAAGTGAACTTCAAAGGGCACACGTGAAGGGTGACATGGAGACAAGCCGAGAGCTTGCGTGCGCATCCGAGGGACGATAGCCGGTGGAAGAGGACTTCAAGAGGCAAGCCAAGGGAGTATGCTAGAAGGCACACGTGAAGGAGGGTCTTCGAAGTGAGGAGGAGTGTCTTTGTAAGCTGGGCAATCGACTGGGAATATAACAGTCGACTGCCAGCAAGACCAAAAGCTCACAGAAGGTAGTCGACCCTGGACCAGTCGACCGTTCTGGGAGCAGTCGACTGGTAGTGACTGGTGGTGTTGGATGAAAATTCGAACGTTGAGCTGCAACGGTCGATTTTCAGTGGGACCAGTCGACTGTATGGGAGCAGTCGACTGGTAGGGTGTTTTCCAGCCTTGAGCTTTATTTAAAGAAGCTCGGTTTTGGCTGGGAACCTTTGACGAATTTGGCTTTAGTTAAGAGCCAAATAGTAGTCTTTGTACTCAGAGGTGTGCTTGTGATTGTGGCGAGGTTTCTCCACCCACAAGGAACTACACGAGTTAGTCGGAGGGCATCAATGGAGTGATCCGTCGAAGGACGAGGGATCATCTATCTTACGGACAGTCGTGGAGTAGGAGCGTCATCTCCGAATCACGTAAAGGTTGGTGTTAGCGTTTATTTGTCTTTGTTATTATTGTTTCCGCTTGCGCACACTAATAACGTAGGTAGAAAAAAAAATCGAAAGTTGCTATTCACCCCCCCTCCCCTCTAGTAAGACAACAACGATCTAACAGATCCACCGTGAAGTTTTTGTTACGATGTGGCACACTATTTCTGTTTATTTGATTTCTTATTAATATATAATAACTTCAACCAATTTTACATGCTTTTCTTATTATAGAGGTGATGTTTTCCTTGTTGACGCCGTTTTCTATCTACCGAGGCATTCAACTTGGCTGTCTGGCTGTGATCCCCAGAATAGCAGTGAGGACCTGAGGGGATGACGAAAGGAGAATAGAGAGGGGCATGGGACTTTTGAACTTTAGGTTTTAGGATATAAGTTAATTTTCAAAATTATAATTAATTATATTTATTTATTATATATATATTATCGACTTATTATCATTAATATTATTAATTTAATTTATTTTATTTAAACAAATTAATAACTTGAACCCAGGACAATATTGTTAAACAAGATTATGCATTCAGATAAATAAGATGAACCAAATAATATTATATTATATTTCATTTTCTATAATTTTGATTATGTAATTATTTAATAATCACATAATTAAGATGATATATGATAATTTAAATCAAACATATCCTAATAGTAAAATCTTAAATGGCTCAACTGAGCGACGTCCAATCGTCCACTCCGTGTCATTGAGGATAACATAATGTGTGTGTTTTCTTTCACTGAAATTCACTAATAGACCTAGAGAGCTTAATTTTATCCATTTCAATTCTTGTAAATTTCTGTGATTGTAAGAAGTTTAAATATAGTATCCATTATTTATTTCAGCTTCTCTAAATATGTTAAAATGTTTTCAAAAAATAAGCTAAACCTTAATTGGATTTGTTAGGAGGGTAAATGATAAAAGTAGAAGAGAGGAGGAAAGAGAATGAGGAGAGGAAAAAGAAGTAAGAAAAAAATGATAGAGAAACAGAAGAGAAAAAGTTAGATCCGTGAGAAGAATAAAATAGAAAAAGTATATAATTGAGTGCGTCATGTTGGGGCAATCGGCCCAAGTATGATCTAGAGGATTATAAGTTTTGATGTGTGTGTTAATATGATTAAGTTAGGGTTTCATTGTGATCTAATATGTGTATGTGAGTATGCAGGTTTGCAGGATACACATAGACTTGGTTGGATGTCTTCAGGTACGGTGAAGGGTGGCATGGAGGCAAGCCGTGGGCTTGTGTGCGCATCCGAGGGACCATGGACAAAGTAGGGACGATGAGCCAAGGGAAGCGGACTTCGAGGCGTACGTGAAGGATGACATGAAGGCAAGTCGAGGGCTTCTGTGCGCATCTAAGGGACGAGGGCCAAAGTCGAAGAGGGCTTGAAGGCAAGAGATTGAGGCTGCTGGAGTAGGAACGATGAGCCGAAGGACGCGGACTTCGAGGCATGCGTGAAGGATGACATAGAGGCACGCCGAGGGCTTGTGCGCGCATCTAAGGGACGGGGGCCGAAGACGAAGAGGGCGTGAAGACAACAGATCAAGGCTGCTGGATGAAGAGTCAACAGGTCGTGAGGTTCCGAGTGCTAAGGGAATTGCACTCGGGGGGAGCTAAGTCGTGAGAGTTTGAGTGCTGAGAGAAATGCACTCGGGAAGGGTAACCCTAGGCTTAGGCAGTGGACCAGTTGACTGGTGAGGGACCAGTCGACTGATAAGGTTCGCAGTAAGATCAGTCGACTGGTCCAGGACCAGACGACTGGTACTGGCCAGAATTTGAAAGGTCAGGCTATGATATTCGAATTCAGAGTGGACCAGTTGACTGATAATGCACCAGTCAACTGGTAACGGTCATTTTTGTTGGACCTTGGATGGCTAGAGGGGGGGTGAATATAGCCAGACACCAAAACTTTGTGTTTTTGAAATTTCTGCGACTCAAAGATTAGTAGCACAGCGAAAGCTAAAGAAAACAGAGTGTGTAAAAATAAAACCTAGCTAAGCACAAATGCAAAACGCTAACAAGAGGATTTACAAGGTTCGCGGATAACTTGCCCCTACTCCTTGGCGTGCCCTTAAGGTGAGCGATCCCTTGATCGTCGGCAGATCAAGCCCCGGTGAACACCGGATAAAATGCAACCTCCTTCTCGATGGAGTAATCTATCCACAGCGTTTTAACAAAGATATAGTCTTAAGCGCAATGAAACACAAGAAAGATCTTACTCAGCACTTAGAACAGACAAGAACACAAGCAAGCTTCTCCCGAGCTCCACCCAGCGCAGATCTCACGCAAGAACACCCTTCTCCGTGTCTTCTCGCTGATGAACTCAAGCTCCTTGTTCCTTCTTTCAAGTGCCCAAGTAATCGATGGTTGCCTCTAAGATCACAGTTGCTTGCTCAAGATGATGGAAGTAATCGCACAAGCACAATGTGGAGAAAAACGATCGCGCAGCAAGAACTCAAGCCAGAAGTCTCTTCACAGAACTCTACTCTGCTCTTCTCCGCTACGCTCCTTTTGTTTCTCCACTGAATGTCAGGTGACACCATCTCCCTGCAGCCTTCAGCTGCTCACCTGCAACCACCAGCCTGCTGAGCTCTCCTGGACTCCCTGAGCTTCCCTCAGCCTAGCCCCAGTCAGGAGCTCCAGCCAGCGCCAGCGCCCGTTGCAACCTGAGATGGCAAATGGACAAACCTGCTCCAAGGAAAGACCTCCATTGACTCTCCCTTGAGTGTTTGAATTCATCCCTGTCACCTGCAGCTTAATCAGAGCATTAGCACAGCATATCAATCAGAAAATCAAGTATCAGATGTTAAGCCCAGAGAATCAGATACGTTCAGACGCGATCAGAGCGTCTGACAATGCAATTTGAATTAAAGTGATCGGTCACCGGACCGATCAGAACTATCCCAGACCGATCAGGCTACAGCCTGATCGGTCCGCAGTGAGAAACTTGGAATCGCAAGCTCGTATGATCGGTCACCTTGACCGGTCACCAGATCGGTCACCAAACCGATCCTGCAATCAGCTTGCCACAATCCCGCTCGGAATCCACTGGCTGATCGGTCACCAGACCGATCAGGATGCTCCCAGACCGATCAGGCTCCAGCCTGATGGGTCAGGTTGAGAAACCTCGCTACAGTTGATCGTTCAGCTTGATCGGTCACAGTTTCTCCCTGATCGGTCACCAGATCGATCAGGAGCCGATCAGTAGGTTTGCCAAAAACCTACTGGATGCTCCCTGTTCGGTCACCGGACCGATCAGGAGCAAATCAGCAGGGGAACTCAACCCACTTGTGAGCTCCCTGATCGGTCACCAGATCGATCAGGAGCTGTGCAGTGAGTGAAACGCATACTCCCTGATCGGTCACCAGATCGGTCAGTCATCGCTGGATCAGTCACCAGACCGATCCACGAAGGAGTACCGTGCCAACCTCCCTGATCGATCACCAGACCGATCCAGGGGCTCCAACCTAGCCCTCCAAGCTAGGGTTTCATCCAACCTAGCCCTCCAAGCCAGAATTTTTCACCTAACCCTCCAGTTGGGACTTTTCACCTAACCCTCCAAGTTAGGACTTTTCACCTAACCCTCCAAGCTAGGACTTTTCACCCAACCTTCCGAGTTAGGACTTTTCCACACCTAGCCCTCCAAGCTAGGATTTTTCTCCTAACCCTCCAAGTTGGGACTTTTCACCTAACCCTCCAAGTTAGGACTTTTCACCTAGCCCTCCAAGCTAGGACTTTTCACCCAACCCTTCCGAATTAGGACTTTTCAACACCTAGCCCTCCAAGCTAGGATTTGTCACACCTAACCCTCCAGGTTAGGACTTTTCACTACCTAGCCCTCCAAGCTAGGATTTTCCAATCACTCCGTGCCTAATCCCCGATTAGGACTTATCCATAATCATAATCATCAACCTAAACTAAAATCGATGTCAACACCAAAACAACAATCAGGGTGGGTCAGACTGCATCAATAATCTCTCCCTTTTTGTTGTTTGACAACCCGATTTTAAGTTTAGGGATTCTCAATCAATTTTCTCTCAAATTTCAGAATCATAGGGGAATTAGGATCCTTCCCCTACAACATGATCATCCTAAATTAAACCAACCACACTCTCCCCCTTTGTCGAACACTGAAAAGGTTCTAGAGAGGCTGTTAAGTCTAACCATACTCCCCCTCAACCCTAGGGGTATCCCAAAATAACAAAGGTATGATTTGATTTATGAAAGCATATGAAAACATATGACAAAGATAAGGCATGGCAAAACAAGCATATGTATCATATGGACATGGTATTCATAAGCATGATCATAACAACGCAAACATGTAGATAGTAATCATGTGAACACACATATAAGCCAACAATCAAAACAAGATAAGGCAAATGTGAAATACATGAAAAATATCAGATGCATCATTAAGCAAAATCTAGTCATAGTCAAGTGCATCGAAACCAGACAACTAATCAGATGCATATCAATGCACCAAAGTCAAAGCGAGTGTGGCACAAGGCCATAAGAGTCAAGTCATGGGGCATACAGCCCGAAAGTCATACAACCAAACAGTCAGATAGTTAAATCACCAACAGATGCAGAGTATAATCAATCGTCCACATCATCAGGAACAACATGCCCCAGTGCAGTACTGGCAGAGGGCGCACCTCCAGTGAATGTATGCTGGCGCCACTCATCATACCACGTCTGCTGCAGCGTGCGAACCCCGGAGACATCAGACTCCACCGCGGTCAGTCTGCGGTCGAAAGATCGGAACTCCGAACGGATCTCCTCTCGATAGAGCTCTCGTATGTGAAGATCATGCTGGATCGTCTGATCCAGCTCGGAAATCTGCCATCGTAGGTCCGGCTCGGGCTCATAGTCGTAATCAGCAGCAGCAGCAGCGGGAGCCTCCTGAGGTGCAGCAGCAACGGCTGGTGCCTGAAAGTGTGGACCTCCCCCAAGTAGCTTGCTAGTCCCCTCCCGTCCTTCCAAACCAAGGCACCATCATGATCCCGAATGATGATGCCGGACTTGGCAAATGCCCGCCGGCCAAGTCTGCAATCCTGTCGGACCATGGGCACTATCCTGCCCTTGGTGACATCAACACCTACTGACATAAGCCAGTCGGTGATGACATGACCAAAAGGCATATAGACCGTGCGTCGGCTCGACTCTCGATAGGATAAGATGGACTGAAAAATGCTCTCCATGGTATCAAAGTCCATGCGGCGGTGCAAGCCATAAAGCATCAGGCAATGATAGGGTCGGATCTCGGCTAAGGGCTTGGAAGTGATTGGCAGGATACAATTTGTAATGATCTTGAAGAGTACGTAATCGGTAGGAGAGAGACGGAGTGCTGCAAAGGTCGGAAAATCAGGACCCAACTCATCAAGCCCGGCTGGGCGGGGATGACCAAAGAAATGCTGATAAATAGAGTCAGGTGTGACATCCGCAAAAGGAGCCAACAGCGGGTCAGGGAGCTCAGGGTAGATAGAATACAGGTTAGGTGATCGTCGACCACCTAGATACTCTGCTAAGATCTCATAAGAGAAATCGAGATTCCTCTTTGCGACGCGGGTAGTGAATTCGAAACCTCCTTGAGGCCCTTGTTGAAGATTATTGTAAAACTCCGAGACAAGATCATAATTGATAGTCTTTTCAAGAGAAAGGAGAAAGCCAAGATTGTAGAAAGTGACTATCTCCATAATGGAGGGGCAGTGCTCGGTCAAAAAGGGAACATCAATTGATTGGCAGGAGAGTAATTCAAAGGTATGGGATTGAAAAGCCTGTTCACAGGCAGCATTGGGGAACCGAGAACTTGAGGAAGGTTGAGGCCTTCGGGAGGGCACGGATGAAGAAGGGGCTTTGCCCTTCGAGCTGCCCTCTACGGGTTCTTTTCCCTTAGAATACTTTCTAAAGATTGAAATTGGTCATGGTAACAGATTGAATCAAAATAAGTGAACATGATCAGGACACAAGAATGAAATATCACACACGATGGAATTGATCATATGAACACAAGTTTAATCAAAGACCCAAGAATTGATCATAAGGTATGACATTGAATACATTAGTCATAAACCAAAGGAATTGATCAAGTGAGATAAAAATAAATGGTCATGGAAAGGAAGGGTCACGGCAAGGGTAGGGTCGCGGCAAGGTTAGGGTCGCAACACAAGACGAAACCACCATAAGGAACAACATGGTTAGCGCAAATATATGATTGATAAAAGAAATGATAAACACCAAAGAAAAATCGCACAAGGAGCTTACTTTGGCGCCATCAAGTCGACTGTGAAGAAGAGAGAAGAACTCGCAGGAAAACTTAGCAAGAGCGCACGCGCCCGGGAAGGAGAAGAGCTCACAGGAAATCAAGGTCTCCTTGCTGACCTTTCAGAGACTCCCGCGCACAAAAGTGTGCAGGTAGCAGTTGTTGACAATACCAACAGCAAGAAGAGGAAATCTCACGCAGGGAGAAGATCGCACTCGCAGAGGAGATCGCTGGAGGAACTCACACACAGCAAGTGAACTCACGCAGGGAGGAGGAAACACACGAAGAAGATCGCGTGGGAAGTTGTTTCAGCGCTAGGGCTTGGGGAATAAGGGGTTTTCGCGAAGTTATTAGGTTGGTGGATCGGTCCACCAACCGAAATTTAACGTGATCGAACGGATCACCGTTCGATCTGGGAGCGCCCAGACCGATCAGGCTCCGGCCTGATCGGACCTGATCGGACTGGCCTAGTCCTGATCGGTCGGGTGACCGATCAGGCAGGCTCCTGATCGATCGGCTGATCGATCAGGAAGCGAATAGTAGGTTCATAGAGTTTTTCCGTGAGCCCCCTGATCGGTCAGTGGACCGATCACCACGGGGTGCCAGATCGGTCCGGGGACCGATCCAGGCCAACACAGACCGTTTAGACAAAATTTCGCCCAAGTCTCTGTGACCCCTCTGATCGGTCTGTGGACCGATCACCACAGGAGAGAGCCAGATCGGTCCGGTGACCAATCAGCCATACTCCTGAACGGTCCAGTGACCGATCAGGGTTCCTGATACTCCCTGAAATGATCTGAAACTTTCAGTTTCAGACTTCCACACGATTTCTGAAGGGATCTGATGAAAGATATCGATCTTGGAAGTGATCCCTTGACTATAATTGATCCTGTTGGATCGAGAGAAACAATAGAGGGGGGGGGTGAATATCGTAAATCGTTTTCGGATTAAAGCTAAGAGCATACGCAGCGGAAAATTAAATCACAACACAAAGACGCAAGCAGTTTTACTTGGTTCGGAGTCGCGGTCGGCTCCTACTCCAAGGCCCAGGGTCGTTGACTGTTTACTGCGGGCAATTCTATATGTGCGCAAAACCAGTTTACAAAATGTGTTACAGGAAATGGTACAGTAAACTTAAAAGTGGCTCTTCGTTACCGACGTCCGGTGTAGATTGTATTTTCTGAGCAGAGGGACGTCGTCGGCGCTTGTATCTCGAGTCGGGAGGTTTCCGGAGCAGAGCGCGGGAGTAGAAGAGTGTGAATGCGTTGGAAGAATTGATTGTTCAAAGCCTTGGGGTCGAGGGCCCTTTTATAGCCCCTGGGGGCGCCCGGAACGTCGAGGGTGCCCCCCCACGTGTCAGCTGATCCGAGTTCCTCTCGATCAGCTCTGATCCCTTCAAACTCGGGATCAGGCTTTGACGGGGGCGCCCGGGACGCTGGGGGCGCCCGGGTTGACTTGGTCAACTCTTATCCATTGGCTTCGCTAGCTTCCGCTTCGATAGCTTGAACTGGGGGCACCCGGATCATCCGGGGCGCCCGGGAGCATGGGGGTCGCCCGGGAGCACGGGGGCGCCCCGCCCATTGAGCTGTCGAAGCACTTCTTTTGCTTCATCTATTTTGTATTCACCTTGGGGGCGCCCGGGACACTCCGGGCGCCCTACTCAGCTACTGCCTCACTCCTTTGAGGCTCTCTGAGCTGCAGACACTCGTTCCTTCAGTCCTGCATCCAGGGTTAGTCCAAAACAACATAAAGCAATAATATGTTAGTTTTATACAGCCTTAGCTGTCTTGGTTCTGACTTTGGGTCTCCAAAATGGAGCCCTAGGTCGAACCGATGTCTACTGTTCCCTCAACGGGGAACGTGTCCTCACCTACTCCTCTCAGGAGAATTTACCTGATGCCAACCGGCTCCTCCGGTTGGACTTTTGCCCAGCAGTCCTTCGCCAGGTGCCTAGCAGTCCTTCGCTAGGTCTTTGTATCCTGGCATTCCTTCGCCAGGTGCCTAGCAATCCTTCGCCAGGGTCTTTGTTTCCTGGCAGTCCTTCGCCAGGTGCCTAGCAGTCCTTCGCCAGGACTTTGTTTCCTGGCAATCCTTCGCCAGGTGCCTAGCAGCCCTTCACTAGGACTTTGTTTCCTGGCAGTCCTTCGCCAGGTGCCTAGCAGCCCTTCGCTAGGACTTTGTTTCCTGGCAGTCCTTCACTAGGTGCCTAGCAGCCCTTCGCTAAGACTTTGTCTCTGCACACTTGAGTAACTTTATTAGATCATAAATAACACTTAACTTTGAATCCTTTGCCAATATCAAAACAAGGTTCGATATGGTGCTTCCTGCACCAACAGATCCCTAAACAAGGATCAAAGGTCCTTATGGTTTGAACAAATCACTTTGCTCCACCAAAGTGGAGTCAAACTCAATCAACAATCATTCAATCAATTTCAACCAAGATTGTCCCAAATTCAAGTCTCCAATCAAGTTTTCTTGATTGGAATGTCCAAGTATAATCATGGAGCCAAATACACATGTGTTATGCATTGGTTTTCCCCATACTTGGTCACCGAAGTGATTTTTATCTCGTCAACTTAATTTCTCAAGGGATGCATTGACATTTTGAGAAATTAAGTTGATCTTAGCATCTCACCCCATTTCTAGCAAACAAAAACGTTTTGTTGAGTCTTACAGTTTATGTGAGATGTCCCCAAAGTTACCCAATTGTTTCCCAACAATTAGAACTAATCATGAAGGGTGTTGAATGCATTTTGAAACCTATGAAGCGCGACACATTCCCAACTCCCTTCTTAAGAAGCTAAACTCATTTTCAGGGAGTGGTTTAATGAAAATGTCTGCTAAATTTGATTTGGACTCTACATATGAGAGTACAACATCTCCTCTAGCAACATGATCTCTAATAAAGTGGTGACGCACTTCAATATGTTTGGACCTAGAGTGATAGACTGGATTCTTTGTTAGGTTAATTGTGCTAATGTTGTCACACAACACTTGCACACCTTTGTAACTCAATCCATAGTCCTCTAAAGTATGAATCATCCACAACAATTGTGATACACTCTCTCCCTTGGCGATATATTCTGCCTCGGTCGTGGAGAGAGCAACACAATGTTGCTTCCGACTTGACCAACTAACTAGAGATGATCCTAAAAATTGGCAACCCCCACTAGTGCTTTTTTCGATCCAACTTACATCCAGCGTAGTCGGAATCGGTATAGCCAATTAGGTCAAATGATTCGGTACAGGGGTACCATAGACCGACACCAATTGTGCCCTTAAGGTATCTCAAAATTTGCTTAACAGTGATTAAGTGAGATTCCTTGGCACAAACTTGGTACCTAGCGCACATACCCACAGCAAAAAGTATATTAGGTCGACTAGCTGTGAGGTATAGCAAACTATCTATTATGCTCCAATATTGAGTCAAATCAACGGGTTTACCACTCTCATCATTGTCTAATCTTATGTTTGTAGCCATGGGAGTGGTTACCTCTTTTGAATCACTCATATTGAATTTTCGAAGCATCTCTTGAGTATATTTCGATTGGTGCACATGGATCCCATCTCGGGTTTGTTTGATTTCAAGTCCAAGGAAGAAAGTCAACTCTCCCATTAGACTCATTTCAAATTCACTTTCCATGTGTCCAATGAACTCATTTAAATATCCCTTGTTATTTGAGCCACAAATTATGTCATCGACATATACTTGGGCTAAAAAATATTGTCACCATCTCTACATAGAAATAGTGTAGGGTCTATTTGGCCTTTTACAAAGCCTTTCTCAATTAGAAATGTTGACAACCGCTCATACCAAGCTCAGGATGCTTGTTTAAGGCCATAAAGTGCCTTTTTGAGCTTAAACACGTGGTTTGGGAATTTAGTACTCTCAAACCCCGGAGGTTGTTCAACATAGACCTCTTCTCTAATTAAACCATTTAGAAAGGCCGATTTGACATCCATTTGATATAACTTGAAACCCCGATGTGCTGCAAATGCAAGCATCAATCGGATGGACTCCAATCGTGCTACGGGAGCATAGGTCTCATCATAATCAAGACCTTCAACTTGACTATAGCCCTTGGCTACTAAGCGTGTCTTGTTTCTTATGATTTCTCCCTTATGGTTCAATTTGTTTTTGAAGACCCATTTGGTTCCAATAATGGTGGTCTTCTTGGGTCTAGGGACTAAGTCCCAAACTTGACTTCTTTCGAATTGACCTAGTTCATCTTGCATTGCGATGATCCAATCGGGATCATTTAATGCTTCATCAATTTTCCTAGGTTCAATTTCGGAAATTAAAGCAACTTCATTAGCCTCATTCCGGAAGAATGATCTAGTCCTAACCCCATGATGGATATCTCCAACAATTTGGTCTTGGGGATGACTAGAGGCTAATCTTGTTTGCCTAGGTGTTGGTGGTGCTTCTTGAATGGTTTCACTAGACACAAGCTCAACCTCAGGATCCGGCTGATCAATGGGTTGTCTAGGCTCACCGTCATCGGATTCATCACCATCAACAACACTTGGAATTTCACTCAAACTTAGTCTCCTAAGTTTGAGTTGAACTCCTTCTACATTTTCTGATTGGTCATTTGCTCTTAGAATTTCTTCAAAAACCACATCAGAAGACTCTTCAACCAATCTAGATTTCTTATTGTAGACTCGATAGGCTTTGCTAACTAAGGAGTACCCGACTAATATCCCTTCATCAGCCTTTGCCGTGAACTTTCCAAGGTGGTCCTTGGTGTTTAGGATAAATACCTTACAACCAAACACCCTAAGATGTTTAACCGTAGGTGGTTTTCCAAACCAAAGTTCATGGGGAGTCTTTCCTAAGAACCTATGGATGAGGACTCAGTTTTGCACGTAGTAAGCTGTGTTTACAGCTTCGGCCCACAAGTAGCTCGGTAGTGAGTACTCGTTGAGCATGCTTCGCGCAGCCTCTTGTAAAACACGGTTCTTCCTCTCTACAACACCATTTTATTGTGGTGTTCTAGGTGTGGAGAACTCATGTCTATACCCTCTATCTTGACAAAATTCTAAAAATCGTTGGTTTTGAAATTCACCTCCATGATCACTTCTTATTGTCTTAATTGTTGATGATTTTTCATTTTCAACCCTTCTACAAAAAGAAATGAAGACATCTAAGGTTTGATCCTTATATTTAAGAAAATAAGTCCATGTATATCTAGTAAAATCATCAATGATAACAAAGCAATATCTACTTCCATTCAAATATGATAGTGCTACAATCAAACAAATCCATATGAAGTAAATCTAAAGCGGTTGAAGTACTTACAGCGCTTTTACCTTTATGTGCAGATTTTGTTTGCTTACCCATTTGACATGCATCACAAAGTTTGTTTTTTTCATACTTGATGCTTGGTAAGCCACGAACTAATCCCTTGTTGGCCAACTTCCGGATGTTCTTCATGTTAACATGTGCTAGCCTCCGGTGCCAAAGGGTGGACTCCTCTTCTTTTGACATGAGACACTTAGCAAAAGCATTAGTAGCACTTTTAAAGGAAACTTGGTAAATATTATCTATCTTTTCCTACTAGTACCGTGTCAAATTGTCATGTTGTCTAACTAGACATTGCCTTGATTGAAATCAATTGTGTAACCCGCATCACACAATTGACTGACACTTAGGAGATTAAATGTCATCCCCTTGACTAGAAGGACATTTTTAATTCTAAGACATTCGGATATTTGAATGTCTCCTATTCCTATGACCTTAAGACTACCATTGTTACCAAATGAAACATTACCTCTACTTTTTCTTTGAAGTGTGGTAAACAATGATCTATCCCCGGTCATGTGTTTGGAGCATCCACTATCAACGAACCAAGTTGATAGATGCTCCCCCTCAATCATAACCTACACAATTCGAAAAATAGAAGTTTTAGGTACCCAAACCTTGGGACCTAAAGCACCTACTAGACAAGACTTAGGCACCCATGCCTTGACAACTTTCTTATGAACCTTGGTGTCTTAAGTGGCCTAACACCAGTCCTAGACATTAAGGACACAAATGAAGGTTCTTTGATTCGGTAACCAATACCGGCCCTATTGTAGACCGCCCTTTGGGCA
>JAGFNQ010004763.1:271088-376586 GCA_024364735.1 Boesenbergia rotunda | reverse complement strand
TTTCTTAATGGAAACCTGCTTGAGGATGTATACATGATACAACCTGAAGGTTTCACATCGGTTGATAAAACCAAAGTATGCAAGCTTCGACGATCCATATATGGACTGAAGCAAGCATCCAGGAGCTGGAACATCCGTTTTGATGAGACAATCAAAGAGTTTGATTTCTCACAAAATCCTGACGAACCTTGTGTGTACAAGAAGGTTAGTGGGAGTGCAGTCGTATTCCTAGTATTATATGTCGATGACATATTACTTATAGGAAACGATATATCAGTCTTACAGACAGTTAAAATTTGGTTGTCCAAAACTTTCTCCATGAAAGACCTGGGAGAAGCAACCTATATCCTTGGGATTAGAATCTATAGAGATAGATCAAAACGGTTGCTTGGTCTTTCGCAGTCTACATATATAGACCGAGTGCTAAAAAGGTTTAGCATGTCGGAATCCAAGAAAGGTTACCTTCCCATCAGGCATGGGATCAACCTTTCAAAGTCTATGTGTCCGCGCACAGAAGACGAGAGGATTTGCATGAATAAGATTCCTTATGCATCCGCGATAGAATCTATCATGTATGCTATGTTATGTACAAGGCCCGATGTATCGTATGCTCTGAGCGTCACGAGCAGATACTAGTCGGATCCAGAATGGATCATTGGGCTGCTGTCAAGACAATCCTTAAGTACTTAAGAAGAACTAAGGATGTGTTCCTAATATATGGAGAAGGAGATATGGTAATACGTGGGTATACAGATGCTAGTTTCCACACAGATAAGGATGACTCCAAATCTCAGTCTGGATACGTATTTACTTTGAATGGAGGAGCAATAAGTTGGAAGAGTTCCAAACAAGACACCGTAGCGGATTCTACCACGGAAGCGGAATATATCGCAGCTTCGGAAGCAGTAAAGGAAGCAGTCTGGATCAAGAAGTTTGTCTCCGAACTTGGTGTGGTTCCAACCATTGATGAAGCAGTGCCGGTTTACTGTGACAACAATGGAGCTATTGCACAAGTAAAGGAACCAAGGTCTCATCAGCGATCCAAACACGTGCTTCGCCGCTATCATTTGATCAGAGAGATTATAAGTAGGAATGATATACAAATTGAGAAAATTCCCACTGAAAGGAATTTAGCGGATCTTTTAACTAAGGCCTTACCTCAAAGTAAGTTTGAGGGTCATGTTAGAGCCTGTGGTATTGGATACCGTAGCGATTGGCATTAGGCCAAGTGGGAGTTTGTTAGTAGCATGAGAGAAGTGTCCTAAGGCAATCGCCTTATGATTGTAATCGTTTACTTTAATAAATGAAAATTCACTATATGAGTATAAATGTTTGTGTATTTGATTGGGATCTTAAACTCATTTACTGAATGTCCGCAATACAATTCACAGCATGAGAGAATTTGTGATGGAATCACAACTAGTGATTATCTCTACATGTGCAATTGTGAAGTATTGAAAATATCTCTAGTCGATGAATTGATAAATACGGACACTGTCAATTCTGTTGAGACTAGCATGGGTTATTCTCTAATCTGCTGATTCTCACTAGCTGGTGACATTGGGATGTCCGGAGATAAACATGAATGCTAGTTAAGGAAACTAGTTCATTGGAGTGACTGGCTGTGAAACTTCATATAGTAATCTATATATAGACATGTCGGTGAAGTTCTTACTGCAGCTTAAGTGCGATGTTCCTTTGACTTGCGGTATTCAAGTCATCTTGGACATGGAGACTTATACTTTAACATCTTAAGCAAGCATCTCCAAGGAGGTGTGGACCCAGGATGGTTGGGTATAAGCCGAAGTGCCCGAAGATGTTTGAACAGCCTACAAAGGATTCACCACTCCTTGCGAGGAGATGTATACCCAAGGCCTATCGTCGGATTGTTACTCAAAGCCTCTGGCCAGAGCATGACATGTTTAGAGTATGAGTCTATTAAAAACATGAGAGTAATTAGAAATCCAAAGGACGAGAGAACATTACTTGGGCTAGGTGTGACGTAGTCAGCCTAGTGGGGACTAACACACATAGACTGTGTCCTGAACCAAGTGGGTATAAGATGGTGAAGGGAATGAGGCACGACTCATTAGAGCTGCTGAATGGTTTCAGAATAATTTCTTAGGTCAACCGTTGATCTTTCGATTAATTGGGGGTCATGATGTACTACTAGGTGCCACTCATGATCGTTCTATAATTGGATGATTATAGACGGCCAACATAAATCGAAAGCCTATTTAGTCACACGCACTACGAGTAATCCGAGGGATTTAAAACGAGTTGAAAATTGGATTTTCCAATCAAGAGAAATAAGTCGAATCTGAATTTATCAGAGGCGCATGGGAAGCTTAAAATGGCTAAGTCTTTTGAAGGCTTATCGGGCGAATTACATGAGTTTAACTCGCGAGGGATTTGGCTTGGTGTGGCCGGCCAAAGAGGGTGCCCACCCTCTATGGTTTGGCCGGCCACCATATGGAGGGAAACCAATTTATTTGGTTTAAATTATAAAATAAATCAAGCGCGATTTATTTTATAAAATTATGGATAAATAAATTAATTTATATAAAGAGATTTATATAAAGAAATTTATATAAAGAAAATTATAGAAATTTATTCTTTTATGAAAATTAAAGTGAACCATGAATTGGTTTAATTTTAATTTATAAAATCAATTATGAATTGATTTTTCCATGATAAGAAAATTTTATACAAATTTTATTCCATAATTAAAAGGAGAGATGTATTTGTTTTATTATTAAGTTAGTTATAATAAAACTTGGCATAACGGAATAATTCATAAGAAAATTTATAAGATAAATTTCTTATGAAAATTTATTCCGTTAATTCCGTTAAAAGGGAGACTTGGCAATGGAGAGGCTACTATATATAGGAACCAAAGGCAAGCCTTGAATTCCAATTAATCAAGAGATTAAGAAGCGCTCTCTCTCTCTCTCTCTAGGGCCGGCGCCCCGTCTCTCTCTAGGGCCGGCGCACCTTCTCTCTCTAGGATCAGCGCCACCTTCTCCCTCTAGGGCCGGCGCCACCATCCCTCGCCGTGAGCCACCACCAAGACGAAGCGGGTCACGTCTCCTTCCTCCCTTTACGGAATCTTGATTCCGTTACTTGGTGGTTAGTTTCCAAATCTCTCTCTTGATATTCTAGTTGTGTCTTTGGAGAATCTAGTAGTTCTCGTCGGCACAAAACTCGTGGCTTTGCGAAGTCATCCTGAAGAGAACTCGGCGTGGACGCGAATAGAAGCGGAGCTTCCAAGGGACGCTACGGTTGGATCTCGTCCCTTACTTCGAGTTACGCGAGGTACTAAGTAAATTAGTTTACTTTTCGCAAAATTTTAATTTATGATCATGTCAACACATCATAAGGTCGCATGCTAGATGCGTGGTTAAAATTATTTATGCTAATTCTTCCGCTGCACGTAAATATTTTAAAATTTACGAACCCGTATCCTTGTCAACATGCACCCGGTCCCAGCAGTTTGGCCCAGATAGTTTATTGGTGTCCAAAAAGGAACGCAAATTCAGAGAAGACATGATCGAGTGATTATCCTAGAAATACAAATTGAGCTTATGTGAGAAGAATGATAAAGAATGCATCAACATACATTAATTAAATTCTATTTATTTTTCGAATTGAATAATCCTTTTTATCAATTCAGGAGATCGTAGGAACATCTCCAAATAGGTTGATATCCAACCATAGATAAGAACAACCATGGTTGTGGCCATCAAGTTATTCTTGGCTATGAAGGTAGGTAATTATACCGATTACATATCACATATATATAAGTATCACTTTATGCTATCAACTAATTGAATGTTTGCATAAATCATTGGGTTGTTAACTCATTAACAAGTATGCAACAATATACATAGCACCCAACTGCACCTCTCTTTACATCGACCTTGGCTGTGGCACAACAAATCGATGCTCCAAGCTTAAGGCTGACCCATTAATCAAGAAATAGTTTTAATATGGTTGGAGCTCATTCAACCGTTTAGTCAGGCTTGGATGTGTCCAACAACCAAAACTAAGGATTGACCTCTGACTCCAACTATATTAATCATAAACTAATTTCCATGGTTTGAACATGTTGAGGTTCAAGCCGGGCATGGATGTGTCCATCAACCCAAACGAGAAATAAAACTCCAGTTCTAACCATATTAATGGAAGGTGTTGGCCTTAATATTTTGTAAGAGATTTTGGGTCTCATCCTTTCTTTTCTAAGCACATTCATGACATATAATTATGTCATGTACTAACGATTTCCTTAATAAAGTATGTATGTGACTTAATTTATCAAGTCTCATTAATTGAATTAGGAACCGGATTTCCTAATTCTAATTTCATACTTTATTCAAGGAATTGTTTTGGGAAACAATTTCCTAAATTGTCATAATCAATTTCGGAAATAATATGTTTAAGACTTTGATTTCTCTAAATCAAATCTTATTAAATTAAGAGACAGATTCCCTTAATTCAACCACATATTATTTTCATGAAAATCTCATTTAAGAAAACTCTATAGGAAACCATTTTCCTAATTAATTTTGGAGACAACAATATGTATGAGCATCACCTATTAAATCAAATAAGGAAATTATCGTTTGAGAATCACCAAAAATTTCCAAGATTTGATTACATATTTTATTTATGGATTTATTAATTTCAACAAATTATTTTCTTTGGGTGGCTCCCCGAAGCTCAGATACCCAAAAAAAGGAATTTGTTGTATATCTAATTTGGTCCGCTCCCCGAGGCGTAACCAAATTAAACATGACAATTTTATTCAAAATAGGAAATTAAATTACAACAACTAACTTTAAATTGGACGGCTCCCCGAGGCTCAATCCAAAATAAAGAATTTTGTTAATAATTTAAAACCAATTCGAATTTAATTGTCAATTAATAATCCATAAATTTGTTTAGACTTTCTTGAAAGAAAGTGCCCAAAATTGCGAGATTTCATAATAGGTTTTCAGAATAATTGTATATTTCTGGTACAAAGAAAATTTACATATTTCCAAAATTAGAAAATTTCCAAAATAGGAAATTTCCAAAATTGGAAAGTTTCCAAAAATGGAAGGTTTTCATAATTATCATAAAATTTCAGAAACTAGGATATTTCAAAAGTTTGCGAAATTTCATGAGGATTTCCAAACTTTGAAATTCCTAAATCTAAAATTTATCATAATTGGAAAGTTTCCATAATTGGAAAATTTTCCAAAATTGAGATCATGACAAAGTTTTCCGCAAAACAATTATATGATTATGTAGAACACTAACCGGCTCTGATAGCACTGTTGGGACCGGGTGCATGTTGACATGGATACGGGTTCGTAATTTTAAAATTTAATTACGTGCAGCGGAAGGTTTAGCATAAATAATTTCTCAAATTATTTTAACCACGTATCTAGCATGCAACCTTATGTTGTGGAGACATGATCATACATTTAAAATTTTGCAGAAAGTAAACTAATTTACTTAATACCTTGCGTAACTCGTAGAAAGGGACGAGATCCAACCGTAGCATCCCTTGGAAGCTCCGCCTCTATTCGCGTCCACGCCGAGTTTTCGTCGGGATGACTTCGCAAAGCCACGAGTTTCGTGCCGACAAGAACTACTAGATTCTCCAAAGGCACGACAAGAATACCAAGAGAGAGATGAAAGACTAACCACCAAACGAAGAACGGAATCATGATTCCGTGAGGAAGGAAGGAGTCGAACCAGCTTCTTCTTCTTCTTCGGCCTCTTCTTGGTGGTGGAAGCTCACGGCAAAGGGGGAGGGCTCTAGGGCCAGTGGCACTAGAAGAGGGAGAGGGAGAGAAGGAGAGGGAGAGATGCTAGGCAAGAATCCTTAATCTCTTGGATTAATTTCCAAGCCTTGCCTTGGCATCTTTATATAGTAGCCTCTTAATCGGCAAGTCTCCTCTTAATGGAATAAATTTTTCATAAGAAATTTATCTTATAAATTTTTCTATGAATTATTCCGTTATGCCAAGTTTTTATTATAACTTAATTTATAATAAAAACTATCATGTCTCCCCTTTTATTATGGAAAAAAATTTCTTTATAAAAATTTCTTTATATAAATTTCTTTATCATGGTAAATCAATCCATTATTGATTTTATAAAATAAAATAAACCAATCCAAGCTTTATTTTAATTTCCATGAAAAATAAATCTCTTTATATAAATTTATTTATATAAATTTCTTTATATAAATTTTTTTATCCATAATTTTATAAAACAAACCGCGCTCGGTTTATCTTATAATTTGAACCAAACAATTTGGTTCTCCCCTTTTGATGTGGCCGGCCAAACAAAGAGGGTGGGGACCCTCTTTGGCCGGCCAAATCCAAGCCAAAACCTTACGAATTGAACTCATTTAATTCGTCCAATAAGTCTTCAAAAGACTTAGCCATTTTATGCTTCTGATGCGTCTCTGAAAATTCAAATTCGACTTATCTTTCTTGATCGGAAAATCCAATTTTCAACTCATTTTAAATCCCTCGGATTACTCGTAGTGCGTGTGACTAAATAGGCTTTCGATTTATGTTGGCCGTCTATAATTAACAAATTATAGAACGATCATGAGTGGCACCTGTAGTACATCATGATCCCCAATTAATCGAATGATCAACGGTTGACCTCAGAAATAATTCTGAAACCCTTCAGCAGCTCTAATGAATCGTGCCTCATTCCCTTCACCATCTTATACCCATTTGGTTCAGGACATGGTCTATGTGTGTTAGTCCCCACTAGGCTGACTACGTCACACCTAGCCCAAGTAACATTCTCTCGTCCTACGGATTCTAATTACTCTCATGTATTTAAGAGATTCATACTCTGAACATGTCATGCTCTGGCCAGAGGCTTCGAGTAACAATCCGACGATAGGCCTTGGGTATACATCCCCTCGCAAGGTGTGGTGAATCCTTTGTAGGCTATTCAAACATCTTCGGGCACTTCGGCTTATACCCAACCATCCTGGGTCCACACCTCCTTGGAGATGCTTGCTTAAGATGTCATAGTATAAGTCTTCATGACCAAGATGACTTGAACACCGCAAGTTAAAGGAACATCGCACTTAAGCTGCAGTAAGAACTTCATTGACATATCTATGTGTAGATTACCATATGAAGTTTTACAGCTAGTCACTCCAATGAACTAGTTCCCTTAACTAGCATTCATGTTTATCTCCGGACATCCCAATGTCACCAGCCAGTGAGAATCAGCTGATTAGAGAATAACCCATGCTAGTCTCAACAGAATTGATAGTGTCCGTATTTATCAAATTCATCGACTAGGGACAATTTCAATACTTCACAATTGCACATGTAGAGATAATCACTAGTTGTGAATTCATCACAAATTCTCTCATGTTGTGAATTGTATTGCGGACATTCAGTAAATGAGTTTAAAATCTCAATCAAATACACGAACATGTATACTCAAATAGTGAATATTCATTTATTAAAGTAAATGATTACAATCATAAGGCGATTGCCTTAGGACACTTCTCTTATATTACTAACAGAACCCGAGCACCCCGGACGCTCCGGGCGGCCCGCTTGACTCCTATTCTGCTTACCAAACCCATTACTGCTTTTTCTTCTTTTGCTGGGGGCGCCCCCACTGTTGGGGGCACCCTGGAGGCATGGGGGCGCCTTACTTTAGGGTTGGCAGCCACTTGCCTTGTCTTCCTATCTTGGTACCTGCAAGATACACAAACACAAAGCACATATACATATGATATTACCCTTAAAGACTTGGTTCGGACTTCAGATCTCCACGAAATCCTAGGTCGAACCGGCAAAAGTTCCCATCCCCGAGAACTTGCCCTTCACCTACTCCTTTCAGGAGATGGTTGCCACCCAGTCCTTCGGGTGGACTTTTGCTTAGCTTCCGATACTTCCGGACCTCGAGACGCCCAAACCCTGACCCGTCTCTACTCCTGTCCTTAGCCATCGCTCAACTAAGTTGCTCAGTCCCGTGGACCAAGACTTCATTCCCTAGCAGCCCTTCGCCAGGTGCCTAGCAGTCCTTCGCTAGGTCTTCTATGCCTAGCAGCCCTTCGCTAGGTGCCTAGCAGCCCTTTGCTAGGTCTTCTATGCTTAGCAGCCCTTCGCTAGGTGCCTAGCAGCCCTTCGCTAGGTCTTCTATGCCTAGCAGCCCTTCGCTAGGTGCCTGGCAGCCCTTCGCTAGGTCTTCTATGCCTAGCAGCCCTTCGCTAGGTGCCTAGCATCCCTTTGCTAGGTCTTAGGGTTTTGATACCTAGCAGCCCTTCGCTAGGTCTTAGGGTTACGATACCTAGCTGCCCTTCTCTAGGTGCCTAGAAGCCCTTCGCTAGGTGCCTAGCAGCCCTTCTCTAGGTCTTAGGGTTACGATACCTAGGGTTACGATACCTAGCTTAACTAGGACATTTCTTCAACTTAGGATACTTCTCTTTTGCTCCCCCTTGTCTGTTCAATGTATCACTGACTTAAGTGTATTGTCAAACATTAAAACACTTAAAGGAGAATATCATTGATGCAACTTGCACCAACAGTAACTTAGATATGATAATAAATAGTCGAAGGATCGTTTATAACAATGTCGGATTAGGATATAGGCCAAAGACAATGGAAGTGTCCTTTGTCTCACTCATAGGTAGGATTGGTGCATCTAGGAGACAAGGGGCTAAGGGAAACACCAAGAGGGCATGAGTACCTAAAAGATTTTTAAATGATGCTTGTGGATCAAAAATTTGGGTACCAAAAGAGTATGTTTTCCATGTTGTATAGGTGAAGGTGAAGGAGGCCTCAACCATGTGGATAGTAGATAGTGGATGCTCAAGACATATGACCGGAGATGTGAGCAAGTTCACTACTATTAACTACTTAAGAGAAGGGACGGTCTCCTTTGGAAATAGTGGGAAACTGAGAATTATTGGTAGGGGCACCATTGAAGTGTCTCCTACAATTTCCATACATAAGGTACTTTTAATTAAAGACATGAAGTTTAACTTACTTAGTGTGAGTCAATTATGTGATGTGGGCTTTAGAGTTGAATCCCATGATAAGAAGTGCCTAATTAAACATAATGAGCCAGTCAATGTCATATTAGAAGGGTATAGAGAGGCTAACTTGTATTATCTTGATCTTGCTTTTACTACTAACAATTTGGGTAAGTGTTTCATGACTAAAGAAGAAGAAAGGTGGTTGTGGCACTGGAGGCTTAGACATGTCAACATGAGAAGCATTGCGAGAGTGGCCAAGGAAGAGTTGGTGAAGGGGCTACCTATGATCAAGTATGAGAAGACAAAATTATGTGATGCATGCCAAGAGGGTAAGCAATCAAAATCATCACACAAAGGTAAAACCCTAACCACTACTACTTTACCATTAGAGCTTTTACACATTAATTTGTTTGATTGCCATAGTACTCCCTCACTAGTAGGGGTAAATATTGTTTAATTATAGTAGATGATTTTTCTAGGTTCATATGGGTTTTCTTTATGAAACATAAGGATGATACCATAGAAATCTTTATAGGATTTAGTAAAAGGGTAGAGAATCAAAAATACCTCAAAATTAACCGAATTAGGAGTGACCACGGTGGGGAGTTCTAAAATTCAAGTTTCTCACAATTTTGTGTAGAAAATGGATATAAGCATGAATTTTCATGTCCAAGGACTACTCAACAAAATGAGGTAGTTGAGAGGAGAAACAGAGCCCTACAAGAAGCTGTTAGGACTATGCTTAATGGATATTCCCTGCCTAGCTACTTTTGGGCCAAAGTGGCTAACACCGCTTGTTACATTCAAAATCGGGTTTTGATACATAGGTTCCTAGGAAAAACACCCTTTGAATTATGGAATGGGAGAGTTCCGCAAGTCTACTACTTTAGGGTCTTTAGATGTAAAGTCTATATTTTAAATACCAAAGATGACCTAAGGAAGTTTGAGTCAAAAGCCGATGATGGAATTCTAGTTGGGTATTCATCAACTAGTAGGGGTTTTAGAGTTTACAACAAAAGGACAAAAGTGATTGAGGAGTCCTCAAATGTTAACTTTGATGAATCGACAAGTACCTACCTTAGAAAATCCTCAATTGATAAGGATATGGAAGATGTCCAACCCCTTGCCCTAAGAATCCAAGACCTACATTTGGAGGGCAATGATCAAGGGGGAGTACGGAGTACCCTAGAGGATGAGGAAGAAGTAATCAATGAACCCACAACCTCTAGCCCCTTGAGACATCACCAAGATCACCCAATTGACCAAATAGTGGGTGATGTCACTCAAGGAGTAAGGACTAGGTCCTATTTTAGAGACCAAACTTGTCAAATAGCCTTAATCTCTCAATTAGAACCTAAGTCTATTGATGAAGCATTAGGAGATGTAGATTGGGTCTTAGCTATGCAAGAAGAGCTAAGTCAATTTGAGAGAAGTGAGGTTTGGGAGTTGGTTCCGAGACCCAATGATTGCACCATTGTAACCACAAGATGGGTTTTTAGGAACAAACTAGATGACCAAGGTAAAATCACTAGGAACAAGGCTAGATTAGTAGCTAGGGGGTTTAACCAAGTTGAGGGATTGGATTATGATGAGACTTATGCCTCCGTAGCTAGATTAGAGTCCATTAGAATTCTACTAGCCTATGCCGCTCACATGAGTTTCACACTTCACCAAATGGATGTGAAGTCGGCATTCCTTAATGGGATCATTAAGGAAGAGGTCTATGTAGAACAACCCCCCGGGTTTGAGGACCCTAATTATCTAAGACACGTTTACAAATTGAGAAAAGTCTTATATGGATTAAAACAAGCTCCCCGGGCTTGGTATGAAAGGCTTTCTTCATTTCTAGTGTCTAAAGGGTTTAGTAGAGGAACAATTGACCCTAATTTGTTCCTAAAATCTAAGGATAAGGGCATATTTGTTTCCCAAGTGTATGTAGATGATATCATTTTTGAGTCAACAAATAATGATTTCCTACAAGAATTCATCAAATGTATGGAAGATGAATTTGAGATAAGTCTTGTAGGAGAACTAACCTTCTTTTTAGGACTTCAAGTTAAGCAAACTAATGAAGGAACATATATTTTACAAACTAAATATGCTAAGGAAATGCTAAAGAAATTTGGTCTAGAAAATGCTAAGGTAGCATCTACCCCCATAGGAACAAATGTGAAAATGGATAGTGACCTTGAAGGGAAAATGGTAGATTCTAAGCAATATAGGAGCATGATTGGTAGCCTACTATACCTAACCGCTAGTAGACCTGATATACTTTTTGCGGTAGGTATGTGTGCAAGGTATCAATCTTGTGCCAAAGAGTCCCATTTGGTTGTAGTTAAGAGGATCCTAAGGTATGTTAAAGGTACCCTCAATGTCGGACTTTGGTATCCTAGAACCCCTAGTGTTGATCTTATTGGATACACCGACTCGGACTATGCAGGGTGCAAGCTAGATAGGAAGAGTACTAGTGGAGGGTGTCAATTCCTTGGGTCTTCCTTAGTTAGTTGGAGTAATAGGAAACAACCATATGTTGCCCTATCAACAATAGAGGCGGATATGTAGCAATGGGTGGGTGTGTTTCCCAACTCCTTTGGATCATGCACACTTTAGAAGATTATGAGTTACATTATTCTAAGGTCAAAGTCTTGTGTGAAAATGTAAGTACAATCAATTTGACCAAAAATCTGGTTCACCACTCTAGGACAAAACACATTGAAGTGAAACATTACTTCATTAGAGACCATGTGGCAAGGGGAGACATAGAATTACACTATGTTGAATCAAAGTCAAACTTAGCCGACATTTTTACCAAGCCTCAGAGATTACATCCTTAAGAAGAGGCCTTGGAATGTGTTTTGTAGAAGTATAGGATGAACCTTAGGATATTACATTTGAAAAAGTGTGCTTGATTCATTAGGGTGATACATTTGGTTCACTTGTGCTTGTGGCATATTGTTGAATCATTAAAAGTATCAAAATATGAAAACTAGACCAACTATGGGGAAGGCAAGTGTTTAATCAATAGACACTTTGCCCAAAGATCATAGTTGGATATTTTAAACCTTTGAAAACCATTTTATGTTTTATATGTTTTGCCATACTTTTAAAACATATTTGATTGCAAAATTAGATTGTAATTTTGATACAAAACTTAGTGGTTTTCAAGGATTTTAAGTTTTTATCAAAAGTCAAGCATGTTTGAAATTTTATATGGACTAATATTTTTCCTTGATAGAGTATATCATTTCAAACATGTCTGTAAAATTTTACAATTTTAGAAATTTTTTGGATTTTTCTGGACGTTTCTGAAATTCGGCAGAAAAGCTGAAAATTCTGACTGATAGCGCATCAGTCGACTGCCCCATGGGCAGTCGACTGGCACGTCTAGTTTCAGACTCTGAATTTTTTTTCAGAAATCCAACTTTCTCTCATTTGATGCCATAGAGTTGGGTTGCTTGAGGCAATCATTTTTGATGGTGTCAAAGGGGGAGAATGGGTGGTTTAAGTTAGATCTTTGACTTAAAATTGGTTGTTTAAGTTAGTTGTTTAACTTAAATCTTCGATAACTTGAAAATTGGAAATGGATAAAGGCATAGGTTAAGGGGGAGGGTACCTCTTAGGCTTTACTATGTCTTATACTATTAATTAATGTTGTTTAGTGTTAAGTTGGACTTGAAACTTAACTTGGATCATGAGTAGAGATGAAAATGGGAAAAGACATGGATTAAGGGGGAGGATACCTCTTAGGATTTTGATATGTCTTATGCTTTTCAATTACTACTGCTCTTATTGTTATTGTTGACTGGAATTTTATCCCTAAACATAAACATATTGCCACACATCAAAAAGGGAGAGATTGTTGAGGCAATCGGCCCTAGAATGATTGGAAGATCATGGTTTTGATGTGTGTGTGAATATGTTTAAGGTTAGGGTGTTATGTTGTATTTGATATGTGTGATTGAGTTTGCAGGACTTGGAGAATCACACATGGTGAACATATTCGAGGGACGAGAGCCGAGGGAGGAGGACTCCAAAGGGAAGCCGGGAAGTGGGCTTCAAAAGGCACACGTGAAGGGTGGCATGGAGGCAAGCCAAGGGAGGGCTTGTGTACGCATCTGAGGGATGAGTGCCAGAGGAAGATGACTTCAAGGGGAGAGCCAAGGGAGTGAACCTGAAGGCACACGTGAAGGAGAAGGTTCAGAGTGGCTGAAATTGAGCTAAGAGGCAGGGCAGTCGACTGGCCAGAGGGCAGTCGACTGGCCAGAGGGCAGTCGACTGCCAAAACTCACAGAGAGTTTTCATGTAAAATACGGCAATTCGAAAATTCGGACAAGAAAATTTTTCATGATTTTTCCGAATAGAGTTTAGGGTTTCCGGCCTACGGGAGGAGCCCAAGGGGCTTTATTGTAAAAACTTAAAACTTATCAAGAGTTTACAGGTAAACTCTTAAATTACGGAAGGGCAAATAACCTAACCCTAGAGATTTATGGAGGTGAATTAAAATATAGTGGATGGTTAAATGGTTAAAACCTTTTCCTTAAAGGTTTAGTCGAATTACAGAAACTTGAGGGATCTTTTTGCAAAAGTCCCCTTTATTAAAGTTCTTCTCCCGAGCCCTAGCCGCCCGAAGCCAAAACAGTCGACGCCCGACTCCTCCCTTCTTCCCCTCACCTTCGCGTGCCCTAGCCGACGACCACGACCCGACGCCAACTCCTTCTCTCCCTGCGAAGCTAGCGAACCCAAGGGAGGCGACCTTCATTCTTTCCTCTGATGCTCTCTCTCTAGATCTAGGGCAAACGATTGGAGCCGGGAGGAGGTGTTGCGGGTTTTTTCGGCGATTGAGTTTTCACCTCCGATCGGGTGAGTACTTAGATATGGAGTATTAGGTTATCTTGACCCGTGTACGTGGTAAGCATTGGATCTATGGCAGATGCACGAGGGATCCTCTCCTTGGAATGTTTTCGGGCACGTTTGAGCGAAGTGTTGGGGTCAGCCATTGCCTATGGTAAGAATGGATTCTAGCAATTGATTTTCGTGAGGATCTTAGCTACTAAATCAAAGATTAACAAGGCAGTCTTTGATCGAATAGTTTTCCAGGCTTTTCGAATATGGATTTCTGATTGAGATTCTTGCCTTAGATTTCATAATCATTCGGCTGTTGGTTTTGGTTTTGGAAATCAATTACAGCTTGTGTGAGTTGATCGCAACTTTGTTTTGAGACCGATTTTCGGTTGCTGTGGGGAATCGTTTTGCTTCAGGTGGATAGAACTTTCTGCTATTGGTTTGGATCGCCTGGGAGTTGAGGTAAGGAATTGATATGGTTGTTTTGGTGTTGAATCCGAATTTGATGAGTTTCTTTGAGTTCCTCTTTTGCTACCGTGGGGTTGTTTAGGTTTGTATCCTGATGTGGTTTTGGTTTGGGGAACCCTATTTTAGAATTTCAGTAGGTTCTTGACATCACCATGAGTTAGAGTTTAATTTTTGGAATCTTGTTCTTAAGAGGATACCTGATGAATGTATTGGAATTCGATTGCTATTTTGTAGAGTTTCATCAGCTCTATTATGGTTGTTGGCAAACAATCACAGTTTAGATATTGTTTTGATTTTAATGGATAGATGCGATTGTGATTTGTTGGAATTAATCTATTATATTCCCTGGTGATGAACTGAGTTGGTTAGTTTTGGATTTGAGCTTTTAGGAATTTTAATGAATCTGATTAGTTGGGTTTACCTTGTTCTTGGGTGTTGTGGATTTGCCGTAATCATGATTTGGGGTGCAATTTTAGTAATATGTATATTGATGGTTGCCCTGTCCTTGATTTGTGTATGAGCTAACCTTGAGCTATTGGTTGGTGTTGGATCTGTGAAGAGCTATTGGGGATGTTGTAGGTTTTGTTTTGCTTTTGTTTGGGAGAACAACCCTGTTCTAAAGTGTTGGTGGTTTTCTACTGTGAGTCAGGCAGAATTAGAGTAGGGAATGGTTTGGCATGAGCTTGAGTGGAATCTTCATTGATCCATAGATGGTTTTGGTAATCGGTTTGTAGGATTTGGAATCGATCCTAATCAGATTTGTGTGGTTCATCTATTTGATCTAATTTCGACTAGTTCTGGTGGCTTAGTATTGAGATCTTGTGGTGCCTTGCCATATGATACTTGGATGGTGGGTTGGATTAGGTGTGGGGCACAATTGAGGTGACCACTTGGGGTTAAATGTAGACTAACCCTAAGCTTAAAACCTGATCCTAGTAAATCGACTTAATTAGGTGTAAACATTTAATTAGGATTAATTAAATGAATGAGAAAAGTAGGGATAGTCCTAATTAATTAAGGTAGCTCGTTTAGCTAATTTATCACCTGTTATGATAGCTAAAAACTATGTCCTCTGATACAGGACACTGATCATTGCTGATTAGCGGACGGGAGGTTCATTCTGATACGAGCATCTTACGATTGAGGCGGGTACCCTTTGACTTATCTTTTAGATATTGTCATATTGCTATGCATGATTGGTTATAGATAGCAGTAAGATTATACGCTAGCCTGAGTTATTATGACTGTCCTGGATACTTGTTAGTTATCCCTGAGTTATTATGCATGTCCTGGATACTTGTTAGTTATTCCTGAGTTATTATGCCTGTTCTGGATACTTGTTAGTTATCCTTGAGTTATTATGTATGTGTATCTATCATACACCATCCTTGCACTGTTGCATGCCGGCGATCAGCGACTCCCATGTGGTTGAGCCTAATCGTCTTCCGGTACATGATATGCGCACACGGCCACTCATGGGTTAGTGGATACCGTAGGATGTGCGCATTTGCCCTGTATTGCTCCGTTCGGCCACTATTTGGAGGGTGAGCGCGGGCGTGGTAGCAGCCAGGGATCCCTTCTCGTACTGAGCCACGAGGAGATGGGAGCCTGACTCCCCCATTGCTTGGGGTCGGAGCGGAGTCTCCACCAGCATCCGTCCACCCGGTCACTCAGGAGCAGTGATGGCAGGGTGTACAGTTGTCAGAGCCCTACCCGTTCAGACGTCCCTATGACGGGTGTACGATGATCTGTCTGGTGTCAGGGGTGATACATATCATTGCACCATATGCATACTTTACATCGTGCATTGTTTGCTGCACTTATTTGCTGCACTTGTTTGACATCGCATATACTGGAGACTTGTTATTTGAGATTATATGTCTAATGATATTCCCTTGGTACTGATTATCCTCTTTTCAGGTTAGCTGGATTCTGGTATGTATCTACCTCAGTATTTCTGTACTAGTTTTCCATATTGTTTTTATGAGACTGTATTAACGTAGATGCTTATTGTTATTATAACATACTATGCATATCTGCTGGGTATTCGCTGAGTTTATGGACTCACACCCGTTGCCATATGATTTTATTTCAGCTTGAGATACTTGGAGTCGCCAGAAGAGCCCAGCAGCCAGTCCCTACCCATCGCGACGATAAAGTTTGTTTTGTACTTAGTAGTGTCTATGTTTTCATATTCAGTTATTGGATTTGTATATGTCTTGGGAGTGTTTGTTTTGTACCCTAAGGGGTTTTTGTGTATTGGTTGTTTCGTCGTAAGTCGGACCGGTCCGCAGTCAGGTATGATTTACTTAGTTGTCTTGTGTTTTTATATTGTGTCTATCTATATTTTGAGGCCTGAGGCCAATTAAACTGCGTGGTCGTGTTCTGTGTATGTGTAAATTGTCCGCCGGACAGGGGAGGTGCTGTCCGATTTTATATTGGATCAGCGGCTCCTGGGTCTCGGGGCGTGACAATTTATTTTGGTATCAGAGCTCAGGTTGTCGGATACCTTGAGAACTTGTGGATTTACGGTTTCGATCCGATACCAATTTATTTTGGTATAAGACCGTAGGTTTACGATGCCTACTTGTTTTACGAGTCTTGTCGGATTTGTTCGGAGTAGTTTTCTCGATATGGTTGTCTGGGACTTGGCGTGATGGGACTTCTTCAGGCGACAGGTATTTTCTCCTGATCTTTTGTATCCCTTATCCTATTTAGGTATTGGATAGAAAATTCTCTTATGTCATTGGATCATGTTACCACTCTTGTATATTTAGGTATGGTTAGTAGTTCTCTCATGTTACTGGATCATGTTACTATACCTGTATATTTAGGTATGATTTAGAATTTCTCACGTTATTGGATCATGTTACTATTTTTGTACCCACCTAGTAAGTACCTTTTGAACTTGGTTAGACTAACCCAGCTTGGTGGGATCTTATATACATACTTGATGGATTGATATATGTAGACTTGGTTTAGTTGGATTGACATATAGTCAATCTATCTCATTCGTGATCGTTCATGTGAGCGAATAGTAACATGTTGCGGATGAGATCTTGGAGTGGAGAATGAAAATTCTCTAGTGGCACCGATTGTTGAGTTGGAAAGCCAAGGTCGAGTATGTTGACAACCTATTGGAGGTTAAGGAATTTGATTTTTCCAGACCTTACTATATGTAGTATGTGTTCTAGCTATTATTAGCTGAGCGAGAACTGGAGCTGCTTACCGTAGTTGGCTCAATCGGTATAGGATCGACTTATCCTAGTGTAAGGAATTTCAGACATTTGGGTTGCATGTACCTGGTTAGGTGACCTGGACGGCACGACTAGGGTTTCTGACCTACATGGATGTAGATGGGTAGCATTAGCTATATGCTATCATCGTTAGTAGAGGATTGATTCATCCTATTCGATGAGGACTTTGACCATGGATCATGTGTACCTGGTTGATGACCTAGACGGTACAGTTTGATAGGTGACTTGAGCCGATACAGAAAAGTGTAGAGCTAACTGCTGACACTTATGAGTTACAGTTTGTACTTGGTTTGGATAACCTAGGAAGATACCATTGGACTTATGATTTGCGCTGAGGCGAATCCCTTACGAGGCTAGACCACCTTGGGGTGGAAGAGGTCTATGATGACTTCTAGGGAACAAAGAATCACTTTGTGATTATACTAAGATACTCATGAGAGATAGCGTGTCTGTATGTTATGGAGTTGGAACTCGGAGGTTTCTGAACCTTGAGTGAAGGAATCAGAGAATATTGGGTTACGAGCCGATGGTTGGTCGACTCGTTCATTGTACGTGATTCTATGAGGGATTTTGACTCATAGATCGAGTGTTCGTGGTTAGATAATCTCGATGGTATATCGGGATGTACGATCCGTAAGGGTGTTGAGAGGTGGATGGAGATTGATGAATCTCTATGTTATGTTTTGTTTTGAGGATTCTAGTAGTGGGCATGGACTTACCGGATTTGTAGATTTTTGATGAATCATTAAGTGGATAATGATCTTTCGGTGGTTGATTATTTGGAAAGTCTGTTATTGATAGTAGCATATGGTACGACATATTGGCACAACCTTTAAATTATTTGTTATCTTTTGATGGTCTATTAGAGGATATATATATATATACAAATATATGACTTTGATGTTTGGGAGGATGTTATTAACTTGTGGATACTTGGGTGATACTTATGGATTTTTCATTGTATGTTTGAGGATCGGAGTATAGACTTGGCACCAGTGATCTTAGGATTGAGTGCCCTGGATAGTTGTGATGATTGAATGGTTGTTCAGGTGTACCTGGTTATCGGATAATAGTCTCTGGATTGATAACTCCAGTTGCTTCGTAACAGTGTAACCTTAGGGTATCGGCCGAAGTGATTACTCATGATGCGGACAGACATGTTTTGATGCTAGTGTTTGTCGTATGAGGAATAACGAAATTTGGGGACCAAATTTTTATTAGTGGGGGAGAATGTAAAATACGGCAATTCGAAAATTCGGACCAGAAAATTTTTTGTGATTTTTCTGGATAGAGTTTAGAGTTTCCGGCCTACAGGAGGAGCCCAAGGGGCTTTATTATAAAAACTTAAAACTTATCAAGAGTTTACAGGTAAACTCTTAAATTACGAAAGGGCAAATAACCTAACCCTAGAGATTTATGGAGGTGAATTAAAATATAGTGGATGGTTAAATGGTTAAAACCTTTACCTTAAAGGTTTAGTCGAATTACAGAAACTTTAGGGATCTTTTTGCAAAAGTCCCCTTTATTAAAGTTCTTCTCCCGAGCCCTAGCCGCCCGAAGCCAAAACAGCCGACGCCCGACTCCTCCCTTCTTCCCCTCACCTTCGCGTGCCATAGCCGACGACCACGACCCGACGCCAACTCCTTCTCTCCCTGCGAAGCTAGCGAACCCAAGGGAGGCGACCTTCATTCTTTCCTCTGATGCTCTCTCTCTAGATCTAGGGCAAACGATTGGAGCCGGGAGGAGGTGTTGCGGGTTTTTTCGGCGATTGAGTTTTCACCTCCGATCGGGTGAGTACTTAGATATGGAGTATTAGGTTATCTTGACCCGTGTACGTGGTAAGCATTGGATCTATGGCAGATGCACGAGGGATCCTCTCCTTGGAATGTTTTCGGGCACGTTTGAGCGAAGTGTTGGGGTCAGCCATTGCCTAAGGTAAGAATGGATTCTAGCAATTGATTTTCGTGAGGATCTTAGCTACTAAATCAAAGTTTAACAAGGCAGACTTTGATCGAATAGTTTTCCAGGCTTTTCGAATATGGATTTCTGATTGAGATTCTTGCCTTAGTTTTCATAATCATTCAGCTGTTGGTTTTGGTTTTGGAAATCAATTACAGCTTGTGTGAGTTGATCGCAACTCTGTTTTGAGACCGATTTTGGGTTGCTGTGGGGAATCATTTTGCTTCAGGTGGATAGAACTTTCTGCTATTGGTTTGGATCGCCTGGGAGTTGAGGTAAGGAATTGATATGGTTGTTTTGGTGTTGAATCCGAATTTGATGAGTTTCTTTGAGTTCCTCTTTTGCTACCGTGGGGTTGTTTAGGTTTGTATCCTGATGTGGTTTTGGTTTGGGGAACCCTATTTTAGAATTTCAGTAGGTTCTTGACATCACCATGAGTTAGAGTTTAATTTTTGGAATCTTGTTCTTAAGAGGATACCTGATGAATGTATTGGAATTCGATTGCTATTTTGTAGAGTTTCATCAGCTCTATTATGGTTGTTGGCAAACAATCACAGTTTAGATATTGTTTTGATTTTAATGGATAGATGCGATTGTGATTTGTTGGAATTAATCTATTATATTCCCTGGTGATGAACTGAGTTGGTTAGTTTTGGATTTGAGCTTTTAGGAATTTTAATGAATCTGATTAGTTGGGTTTACCTTGTTCTTGGGTGTTGTGGATTTGCCGTAATCATGATTTGGGGTGCAATTTTAGTAGTATGTATATTGATGGTTGCCCTGTCCTTGATTTGTGTATGAGCTAACCTTGAGCTATTGGTTGGTGTTGGATCTGTGAAGAGCTATTGGGGATGTTGTAGGTTTTGTTTTGCTTTTGTTTGGGAGAACAACCCTGTTCTAAAGTGTTGGTGGTTTTCTACTGTGAGTCAGGCAGAATTAGAGTAGGGAATGGTTTGGCATGAGCTTGAGTGGAATCTTCATTGATCCATAGATGGTTTTGGTAATCGGTTTGTAGGATTTGGAATCGAACCTAATCAGATTTGTGTGGTTCATCTATTTGATCTAATTTCGACTAGTTCTAGTGGCTTAGTATTGAGATCTTGTGGTGCCTTGCCATATGATACTTGGATGGTGGGTTGGATTAGGTGTGGGGCACAATTGAGGTGACCACTTGGGGTTAAATGTAGACTAACCCTAAGCTTAAAACCTGATCCTAGTAAATCGACTTAATTAGGTGTAAACATTTAATTAGGATTAATTAAATGAATGAGAAAAGTAGGGATAGTCCTAATTAATTAAGGTAGCTCATTTAGCTAATTTATCACCTGTTATGATAGCTAAAAACTATGTCCTCTGATACAGGACACTGATCGTTGCTGATTAGCAGACGGGAGGTTCTTTCTGATACGAGCATCTTACGATTGAGGCGGGTACCCTTTGACTTATCTTTTAGATATTGTCATATTGCTATGCATGGTTGGTTATAGATAGCAGTAAGATTATTCGCTAGCCTGAGTTATTATGACTGTCCTTGATACTTGTTAGTTATCCCTGAGTTATTATGCATGTCCTGGATACTTGTTAGTTATCCCTGAGTTATTATGCCTGTTCTAGATACTTGTTAGTTATCCCTGAGTTATTATGTATGTGTATCTATCATACACCATCCTTGCACTGTTGCATGCCGACGATCAGCGACTCCCTTGTGTTTGAGCCTAATCGTCTTCCGGTACATGATATGCGCACACGGCCACTCATGGGTTAGTGGATACCGTAGGATGTGCGCATTTGCCCTGTATTGCTCCGTTCGGCCACTATTGGAGGGTGAGCGCGGGCGTGGTAGCAGCCAGGGATCTCTTCTCGTATTGAGCCACGAGGAGATGAGAGCCTGACTCCCCCATTGCTTGGGGTCGGAGCGGAGTCTCCACCAGCATCCTGTCCACCCGGTCACTCAGGAGCAGTGATGGCAGGGTGTACAGTTGTCAGAGCCCTACCCGTTCAGACGTCCCTATGACAGGTGTACGATGATCTGTCTGGTGTCAGGGTGACACATGTCATTGCAGCATATGCATACTTTGCATCGTGCATTGTTTGCTACACTTATTTGCTGCACTTGTTTGACATCGCATATACTGGAGACTTGTTATTTGAGATTATATGTCTAATGATATTCCCTTGGTACTGATTATCCTCTTTTGAGGTTAGCTGGATTCTGGTATGTATCTACCTCAGTATTTCTGTACTAGTTTTTCATATTGTTGATATGAGACTGTATTAACGTAGATGCTTATTGTTATTATAACATACTATGCATATCTGCTGGGTATTCGCTGAGTTTATGGACTCACACCCGTTGCCATATGATTTTATTTCAGCTTGAGATACTTGGAGTCGCCAGAAGAGCCCAGCAGCCAGTCCCTACCCATCGCGACGATAAAGTTTGTTTTGTACTTAGTAGTGTCTATGTTTTCATATTTAGTTATTGGATTTGTATATGTCTTGGGAGTGTTTGTTTTGTATCGTAAGGGGTTTTTGTGTATTGGTTGTTTCATCGTAAGTCGGACCGGTCCGCAGTCAGGTATGATTTACTTAGTTGTCTTGTGTTTTTATATTGTGTCTATCTATATTTTGAGGCCTGAGGCCAATTAAACTGCGTGGTCGTGTTCTGTGTATGTGTAAATTGTCCGCCGGACAGGGGAGGTGCTGTCCGATTTTATATTGGATCAGCGGCTCCTGGGTCTCGGGGCGTGACATTTCAGCCTCGGACCAGTCGACTGCCCTTGGGGCAGTCGACTGGTAACACCCCAAAACTAGCCGTTGGCTAGCAATTAATGCTAGACCAGTTGACTGCCCTAGGGGCAGTCGATTGGTGCGGGGCTGGACAGACTGCGAGTTTGTCCTGTTCGCTTATAAAAGGAGGACCTTTTTGCACGTGAACGGTATGGTTTCATACTGTAACGAAGTGCTGCTCGTGCAAAAAGTCTTCTCATCTTCCTCTCTCTTCAATCACTATATTCTGTAAAGAGGAAGACAACACCGCTGTAAAGGTTTCTCCACCTGAAGGAGATTTTTTCTTAGTGGAGGTGGAGTACGTGCATGGATCCTTGGATTAGTGACCTATTTGGGTGGATACCAAGTAAATTCCGATTGTTAGCATTGTTTTTATTGCCCTTTGCATATTATTGTTTCCGCTGCGCTAACAATTCAGTAGAGAATTTGACGAAGTACTATTCACCCCCCCCCCCCCCTCTAGCACGCTATTCGATCTATCAGTTAAGATACTAGTCCATTGAGTTTAGATTCTTGAGGATTGACAACCCTAGGTAATTTCCTTTCAATTGCTTCTAACTATGATTGAGAATAATCTAGGGAGGTACATGATTAGTTAGTTATGCGAGACACCCAAGAGTAAGTGTGGGGGAGTTGATAACTACCATTTTGTTGATCAAATTAGGCTTTCAAATCCATGTTTTGATACCTTTTTATATGCTTAAGTTTGGATTTACATTAGGTTTCATGAATTATCTCTATTTAAGCTTTAGATGCAATTCTTTCTATAATTGAGGTGTTTTAGCATTAAAATTTGAATCTAATTTTGTAGGCTTGAATGATCATGGACCTAGATCAGATTGGATCAGACTTGAGTTCAGAATTGACTTCGATTAAGGGGATCAAGAGATGGATCAATATGGGTCGTCCGATCAAGAAACGGGGTGATCTGAGACAGTTGTCAACTTCTGATCAATCTGAGTTAAAGATAAAATAAATCATGGCCACAAATCATAATCTGAATGTTTGGTCCAAATCAGGAGTCATCCGACCATTGGATCAAGCTCGAGAGGGTCTAAGCCGTCCATTCACGAGGCAGTGAGATCTAAGCCATCCATTGCAGATCTGGAGGATCCGAGCTGTTAGTAATATGAGAGAAGTGTCCTAAGCCAATCGCCTTATAATTGTAAGCTTTTATTTTAATAAATGAATATTCACTATTTGAGTATGCATGTCTGTGTATTTGATTGAGATCTTAAACTCATTTACTAAATGTCCACAATACAATTCACAGCATGAGAGAATTTGTGATGAATTCACAAATAGTGATTATCTCTACATGTGCAATTGTGAAGTATTGAAATTGTCCCTAGTCGATGAATTGATAAATAAGGACACTATCAATTATGTTGAGACTAGCATGGGTTATTTTCTAATCAGCTGATTCTCACTGGCTGGTGACATTGGGATGTCCGGAGATAAACATGAATGCTAGTTAAGGGAACTAGTTCATTGGAGTGACTGGCTGTAAATCATCACATGGTAGTCTATATATAGACATGTCAGTGAAGTTCTTACCGCAGCTTAAGTGCGATGTTCCTTTGACTTGTGGTGTTTAAGTCATCTTGGTCATGGAGACTTATACTTTAACATCTTAAGCAAGCATCTCCAAGGAGGTTTGGACCCAGGATGGTAGGGTATAAGCCGAAGTGCCCGAAGATGTTTGAACAGCCTACAAAGGATTCACCACTCCTTGCGAGGAGATGTATACCCAAGGCCTATCGTCGGATTGTTACTCAAAGCCTCTGGCTAGAGCATGACATGTTTAGAGTATGAGTCTCTTAAATACATGAGAGTAATTAGAAATCCAAAGGACGAGAGAACGTTACTTGGGCTAGGTGTGACGTAGTCAGCCTAGTGGCGACTGACACACACAGACCATGTCCTGAACCAAGTAAGTATAAGATGGTGAAGGGAATGAGGCACGATTCATTAGAGCTGCTGAAGGGTTTCAGAATAATATCTGAGGTCAACCGTTGATCTTTCGATTAATTGAGGATCATGATGTACTACTAGGTGCCACTCATGATCGTTCTATAATTGATGAATTATAGACGGCCAACATAAATCGAAAGCCTATTTAGTCACACGCACTATGAGTAATCCGAGGGATTTAAAACAAGTTGAAAATTAGATTTTCCAAACAAGAGAAATAAGTCGAATCTGAATTTATCAGAGGCGCATCGGAAGCATAAAATGGCTAAGACTTTTGAATGCTTATTGGACGAATTAAATGAGTTTAATTCGTAAGGGTTTGGCTTGGTGTTTCCGGCCAAAGAGGTTGCCCACCCTCTTTGGTTTGGCCGGCCACAATAAAGGAGGGAAAACAATTTATTTGGTTTAAATTATAAAATAAATCAAGCGCGATTTGTTTTATAAAATTATGGAAAAATAAATTTATATAAAGAAATTTATATAAAGAAATTTATATAAATAGATTTATTTTCATGGAAATTAAAATAAACCTTAGATTAGTTTATTTTATTTTATAAAATCAATTATGAATTTATTTTTCCATGAGAAGAAAAATTTATATAATAAATTTATTCTTTTTATGAAAATTAAAATGAACCATGGATTGGTTTATTTTATTTTATAAAATCAATTATGAATTGATTTTTCCATGATAAGAAAAATTTATATAATAAATTTATTCTTTTTATGGAAATTAAAATGAACTATGGATTGATTTATTTTATTTTATAAAATCAATTATGAATTGATTTTTCCATGATAAGAAAATTTTATATAATAAATTTTTGTGAAAATTTATTCCATAATAAAAGGGGAGATGCGTTTGTTTTATTATAAAGTTAGTTATAATAAAACTTGGCATAACGGAATAATTCATAAGAAAATTTATAAAATAAATTTCTTATGTAAATTTATTCCGTTAAAGGGAAGACTTGGCAAGGAGAGGCTACTATATAAAGGTGTATAGGCAAGGCTTGGAAATTAATTCAAAGGATCAAGGATTCTTGCCTAGCCACTTTTCCTCTCCTTCTCTCCCTCTCCCTCCCAAGTGGGCGCCGGCCCTAGAGATCTTCTCTAGGGTTGCCGTGAGCCAACTCCACCAAGAAGGCGCCGAAGAAGAAGAAGAAGCGGGTCGCGACTCCTTCCTTCCTTTCCCCGGAATCTTGATTCCGTTACTTGGTGGTAAGTTTCCATCTCTCTCTCTTGAAATTCTAGTTGTGCCTTTGGAGAATCTAGTAGTTCTTATCGGCACGAAACTCATGGCTTTGCGAAGTCATCCCAAAGAGAACTCGGCGTGGACGCGAATAGAGGCGGAGCTTCCAAGGGACGCTACGGTTGGATCTCGTCCCTTACTTCGAGTTACGCGAGGTATTGAGTAAATTAGTTAACTTTCTGTAAAATTTTAATTTATGATCATGTCCACACATCATAAGGTTGCATGCTAGATACGTGGATAAAAAATAATTTGAGAAATTATTTATGCTAATTCTTCCGCTGCACGTAATTAATTTAAAATTACGAACCCGTATCCTTGTCAACATGCACCCGGTCCCAACAGTGGTATCAGAGCCGGTTAGTATTCGACATAATCATATAATTGTTTTGCGGAAAACTTTGTCATGATCTCAATTTTGAAAAATTTTCCAATTATGGAAACTTTCCAATTATTATAAATTTTAGATTTAGGAATTACAAAGTTTGGAAATCCTCATGAAATTTCCCAAACTTTTGAAATATCCTAGTTTCTGAAATTTTATGATAATTGTGAAAACATCCCATTTTTGGAAACTTTCTAATTTTGAAAATTTCCTATTTTGGAAATTTTCCAATTTTGGAAATATGTAAGTGTTGGATCGAGAAAACCGATAGAGGGGGGGTGAATATCGGAAATCGTTCGGATTTTCGTAAAGAGCACGTACGCAGCGGCAATAAAATAAAAACAATCACAGCACAAAGACACAGTCGATTTACTTGGTTCGAAGCCTGTGTCGACTCCTACTTCAAGGCCCACGGTCGTTGACCGTTTACTTTGGGTAATTCTATATACGCGCAAAATAGGTTACAATAATTTATTACAAATAAGTGCACTAACAATAATAATAATAAATTCGATCTTCGTTACCGACGTCCGGAGTGGATAGACTCTTTTGGGGCAGCGGGACGTCGTCGGCTCGAGTTGGAGTGTTTCTAGAGCAAGGTATGAGCGTTGAAGATCTTTGGGGCGTTGAGAGAACTGATACTTCGAAGCCTTGGTCGAGGGCCTGGGGGCGCCCGGGATGTCGGGGGCGCCCCCCACGTGGCCTTTGATCCGCAGAGCTCTCGGTCAGCGACTATCCTCTGGATCCTCTTTGACCGGGGCACCCGGAGCGCTCGGGGCACCCGGATTGACCGGGTCAAAGTTCTATCTCCTTGGCTTCGAGGGGTTCTGGTTCGAGGGTTGCGCATGGGGGCGCCTGGGACGCTGGGGGCGCCCGGGAGCAGCGGGGGCGCCCGGGAGCACGGGGGCGCCCCGAATATGAACTGTCGAAGCTACTTTGCATTTGTTGTGTTTGGTGTTCACCTTGGGGGCTCCCGGGACACTCCGGTCGCCCTGGTCAGCTATTGCCTCATTCCTTTGAGGCTCTCTGAGCTGCAGACACACGTTCCTTCGGTCCTGCATCCAGGGTTAGTCCAAAACACAATAAAGCAATTAAAATATTTATTTATACAGCCTTAGCTGTCTTGGTTCTGACTTTGGTCTCCAAAATGGAGCCCTAGGTCGAACCGACGCCTACTGTTCCCTCGACGGGGAACGCATCCTCACCTACTCCTCTCGGGAGAATTTACCTGATGCCAACCGTTCCTCTGGTTGGACTTTTGCCTGACGGTCCTTTGCCAGGTCTTGGATGTTGAGTTGTTCTTCACCCGGTGCCTAGCATTCCTTCGCTAGGGCTTTGTATCCTAGCAGCCCTTCGCTAGGTGCCCAGCAGCCCTTCGCCAGGTCTTTGATGACAAGCAGCCCTTCGCTGGTTGCCTAGCAGTCCTTTGCTAGGACTTGATGACTAGCAACCCTTCGCTAGTTGCCTAGCAGTCCTTCGCTAGGACTTGGTGACTAGCAGCCCTTCGCTAGTTGCCTAGCAGTCCTTCGCTAGGACTTTGTATCCTGGCATTCCTTCGCCAGGTACCTACCAGTCCATCGCTAGGGCTTTTTTTGCACACTCAGTGAACAACGTTAGATCACAAACAAACTTAACTTTGAATCCTTTGCCAATATCAAAACAAGGTTCGATATGGTGCTTCCTGCACCAACAGTAAGTTTTCTTTGTACCATAAACTTACAATTATTCTGAAAACCTATTATGAAATCTCGCAATTTTGGGCACTTTCTTTCATGAAAGTCTAGACAAATTTATGGATTATTAATTGACAATTAAATTCGAATTGGTTTTAAATTATTAACAAAATTCTTTATTTTGGATTGAGCCTCGGGGAGCCGTCCAATTTAAAGTTAGTTGTTGTAATTTAATTTCCTATTTTGAATAAAATTGTCATGTTTAATTTGGTTACGCCTCGGGGAGCGGACCAAATTAGATTTACAACAAATTCCTTTTTTTTTGGGTATCTGAGCCTCGGGGAGCCACCCAAAGAAAATAATTTGTTGAAATTAATAAATCCATAAATAAAATATGTAATCAAATCTTGGAAATTTTGAGGTGATTCTCAAATGATAATTTCCTTATTTGATTTAAGAAGAGATGCTCTTACATATTGTTGTCAACAAAATTAATTAGGAAAATGGTTTTCTATAGAGTTTTCTTAAATAAGATTTTCATGAAAATAATATGTGTTTGAATTAAGGGAATCTGTCTCTTAATTTAATAAGAATTGATTTAGAGAAATCAAAGTCTTAAACATATTATTTCCGAAATTGATTATGAAAATTTAGGAAATTATTTCCCAAAACAATTCCTTGAATAAAGTATGAAATTAGAATTAGGAAATTCGATTCCTAATTCAATTAATGAGACTTGATAAATTAAGTCACATACATACTTTATTAAGGAAATCGTTAGTACATGACATAATTATATATCATGAATGTGCTTAGAAAAGAAAGGATGAGACCCAAAACCCCTTACAAAATATTAAGGCCAACATTAATATGGTTAGAACCGAAGTTTTGTTTCTCGTTTGGGTTGATGGACACATCCATGCCCGGCTTGAACCTCAACATGTTCAAACCATGGAATTAGTTTATGATTAATATAGTTGGAGTCAGAGGTCAATCCTTAGTTTTGGTTGTTGGACACATCCAAGCCTGACTAAATGGTTGAATGAGCTCCAACCATATTAAAACTATTTCTTGATTAATGGGTCAGCCTTAAGCTTGGAGCATCGATTTGTTGTGCCACAGCCAAGGTCGATGTAAAGAGAGGTGCAGTTGGGTGCTATGTATAATGTTACATACTTGTTAATGAGTTAACAACCCAATGATTTATGCAAACATTCAAATAGTTGATAGCATAAAGTGATAGTTACATATATGTGATGTGTAATCGGTATAATTACCTACCTTCTAGCTAAGAATAACTTGATGGCCACAGCCATGGTTGTTCTTATCTATGGTTGGATATCAACCTATTTGGAGATGATCCTACGATCTCCCGAATTTATAAAAAGGATTATTCAATTCGATAAATAAATAGGATTTAATTAATGTATATTGATGCATTCTTTATCATTCTTCTCACATAAGCTCAATTTTTATTTCTAGGATAATCACTCGATCATGTCTTCTCTGAATTTGCGTTCCATTTTGGACACCAATAAGTTAACTAAGGACAAAAGGATTGAAAAGGCACCAAAAGGCACTTGCCATCACTGTGGCAAGGAGGGCCACTGGCGAAGAAACTGCAAGGTTTATCTTGAGTCCTTGAAGAAGAAGGCATCCGATGCCCCATCCTCTTCAGGCATCTTCGTTATTGAATGTCACACTATTTCCTCGTACACCTGGGTACTTAATATTGGGTGTAGCTCACATATATGTAATGACATACAAGGGCTAAGGAATAGAAGAAGACACGTCAAGGGAGAAGCGAATTTATGAGTTGGAAATGGAGCAAAGATTGCTGCTATTGCCATCGGAACATATTTGCTAAAGCTCCCTACTGGACGTGTCTTAGAATTGGATAATTGTTATTTTGTTCCTTCATTAATAAAGAACATTGTATCTATTTCATGTTTGAATGAAAAGGGTCATCATTTAACTTTTAGTAACAATTGTTGTTACATAACTTTAAATGGCGTTCTTTATGGGACTGGAACTTTGTACAATAGTATCTACACGTTAGATTTATCCGGTGACGTTTTCAATATCGAAGTTAGCAAAAAGTGCTCGAATAGATAATCGAATAGACTCCGACACGTGATATTGTCGTCTTGGCCATGTAAGTAAAAAACGCATGACCAAATTACACCGATGTGGAATTTTAGAATCATTTGAACACGGTTCATTTGATACATGCGAATCATGCTTAACAGGCAAGATGACCAAATTACCCTTTTCCAGAAAAGGTAATCCAGTGGGAGAATTGCTTGGTCTAATACATACTGATGTATGTGGACCAATGTCAACTCTTGCACAAGGAGGCTATAGCTACTTCATTACCTTTATCGATGATCACTCACGATTCGGGTATGTGTTCTTGATGAAACACAAATCTGAAGCTTTTGAGAAATTCAAAGAGTTCAGAAATGAAGTAGAGAAATAGCTTGACATGATTCACCACTATGCGTCCATTCCACGCCTTTCTACTGTATGCCATGATTCACCAGCTTGACATCGACATAGGACTTCATATATTTCAGACTATCCTACACGCATCTAGTGTTACCACACAAGGGCAGGTCCGCACACCTTACTGCCACATTATTACATCCATATTACATCACCATGGTAGAAACATTACCGAGGGAGAAATGGCCGCCTTAACTGACTACAATGAAATAGGCTATAGAAACTTTGCCCTAGCTGGTATAGAGGTGTCCGGTACCGGGGTCTTGTCCTGGAGACGTCGGAGAGCAGCCCCTCAGATCGATTCGGACGAGGAAGTCGAGTACGACGTCGCAGATATAGCAGCAGAAGCCCGAGCCCATATAGATGCTCCACCGACACTCTACGAGAGAGTGATCCGTATGGAGACACAGATACAGAGTCTCCGAGAGGAGGTCGAGGCTTATCATATAGAGCAGATGGACTCTCGTCGAGCTGATAGAGAGATAGCTGATGCACGATTCTTAGAGATGATGGCACGATTCGATTCATGGTAGCCGGGTCCATCTGATCATCCCGGTCCTTCGTCTTAGATTTACTTCGCATTGTACTCGTAACTATCTGACTGCCCCTACTCAGAAGGGTTGACTTGTGTTGGACTGATTGACTGTATTTGAACCTTGATTACCTGCTTTATTTTCTGTTGATTGAATTATGAATACTTAAGATTGTACTCTGTAGAATAGCTTAATTTTTTTCTGATTTAAAATTGTTTTTAAAAAATAGATTTTGAAAAACTGCTTTACTCAATTTCAAAATCAGTTTTTATTTTCGACTTAGTTTTATTTTTATTTAAAAACTACCCCCTTCAAAACTAGGGATTTTTCGAAAATGGACTTAGCCTAGGCCCTAACTCTAGAACTGCATGCACCTATAGACTTAGAAGCCAGCATCTCACAAGCACCTTAGGGTACTGTTGATTGATAACTTAGAAAGGGTTGAGATGCTTAGGTCTTTACCTTAATTCAAGATGCTTTAAGTCAGTGCATCTGCAGTAATTGGGGCACTAAATACAACTTAAACAGTAATCAAGTTAAGTGTCAAGCTTAGAAAATCTAACTTGAACAGAAACACTTAACTTGACTAACCCTAGTAAAAACTACTGTATATAACAGTTAGTAAGTAGCTAATTGGGTTAGACAGGTCCCTACAGAGAAAATTGATTGATTTAGTGTAAATCTAACTGATTCAGTACAGCAAATTATTATTTATTTTCTTTATTCATGTTGCATTTATCTGTTTTGATATATGGCAAAGGGGGAGAGAAAGAGATAGGAAAAGAGAAAAATTATTTTTTCAAAATTTTAAATTATTTTTTCAAAATTTTTCCTTTATTCAAAAAGGTTCAAAAACATACTTATCCTTTATGAAAAAGCTTAAACTTTTTGAAGAAGTACTTAAGTTCTTAATAGCTTTCTAGCTTCAAAATTTTTTTCAAGCTTTCAAAATTTTGCAAAGTACTCTAGCTTCAAAATTCTCTACTCAAGCTTTCAAAATTTTTGCTAAGTACTCTAGCTTCAAATTTTTTCCAAGCTTTCAAAATTTTGCAAAGTAATCTAGCTTCAAAATTCTCTACTCAAGCTTTCAAAATTTTTGCTAAGTACTCTAGCTTCAAATTTTTTCCAAGCTTTCAAAATTTTGCTAAGTACTCTAGCTTCAAATTTTCTCCAAGCTTTCAAAATTTTGCTAAGTACTCTAACTCCAAAATTCTCTACTCAAGCTTTTAAAATTTTGCTAAGTACTCTAGCTTCAAAATTTTTTCAAGCTTTCAAAATTTTGCAAAATACTCTAGCCTTTCAAAAGGATCTAACTTAAGCTTGTCAAAATTTTTTTTCTCTAAATCTTAAGTTTTTCAAAATTGTTAAGTACTAAAGTGTTTCAAAACCTACCGAGTACTTAAGCTAACATTTTTGAGTACTTTAAAACCTTAGACTTTAAAATTTCTCTAATTATGCTTTAAAAAACTCTACTATGTATTTTTAAGTTACTTCTAAGTGCCTAAAACTTAAGTTTTCAAAGTACAAGTAAAAGTTTTTAAAACCCCACGAATTATTGAAAAATCTAGGGGGAGATTTCTTCCAGGGGGAGAGAACAAATGTTAAAACTTTTTCATGTCTTGTTTAAACTTAACTTTTTGAACTAGGGTTGCCATAAATCAAAAAGGGGGAGATTGTTGGTGCAGAATGCACCTAAGTCAAACCTGTGTTTTGATAATGGCAACATAGGTCAAAAGTTAAGTCTTTCTTATTTTCTAACAAGTTAATCTAGTGTGCAATGAAAGCCCTAGCAAAGGACCGCTAGGCACTGGCGAAGGAATGCCGGAGTTAAAAGCCCTAGCGAAGGACTGCTAGGCGCCAGGCGAAGGACAGTCTGGGACTAAAAGACCTAGCGAAGGAATGCTAGGCACCGAGCGAAGGGCAGCTCGGCATCCAAGACCTGACAAAGGATCGTCAGGCAAAAGTCCAACCAAAGGAACGGTTGGCATCAGGTAATTTCTCCCGAGAGGAGTAGGTGAGGACGCGTTCCCCATCGAGGGAACAGTAGGCGTCGGTTCGACCTAGGACTCCATTTGGGGAGACCAAAGTCAGAACCAAGACAGCTAAGGCTGTATAAAATAATAATTAATTGTTTTATTGTGTTTTGGACTAACCCTGAATGCAGGACCGAAGGAACGTGTGTCTGCAACTTAGAGAGCCTCAAAGGAGTGAGGCAGCAGCTGAGTAAGGCGCCCTGAGTGTCCAGGGCGCCCTCAAGGTGAACCAGAACCAAGCAAAGCAAAAAGGGCTTCAGCTGCTTACTGAGCAAGGCGCCCTCAGCAGCCAAGGCGCCCTCGTCAGCGAAGGCGCCCTCAGCAGCCAAGGCGCCTCTAGCCCAAGACTGCGAAGCTCAAGCTTTATCCACAGCCGAGATTTCAGCGCGGAAGAAGTCAGCCAAGGCGCCCTCTACGACCAAGGCGCCTCCATGGTCAAAGTTAATCCCTGTTCGAGCGGGATAGAAGTTGACCGAGCGATCTGCGGATCACTTGACACGTGGCAGGGCGCCCCCGACGTCCAGGGCGCCCCTGGGTGCTATAAATAGCACCCAACGCCCAAGCCTTCAGAATCAACTTCGTTCCAAAGCTTCCACGCTCTTCTGTGCTCACGCCTTGTTCCAGAAACTGCCCAACTCGAGCGACGACGTCCTGCTGCTCCGGAAAGTCTACCTACAATCGGACGTCGGTAACAGAAGAATTTTTTTTTATTAAAAGTTTATAGTGCAATACTTGTAAATCACTTTCTGTAAACTGATTTTGCGTTCATATAGAATTGCCCAAAGTAAACGATCAACGATCGTGGGCCTTGGAGTAGGAGACGACCTAGGCTCCGAACCAAGTAAAAAATACTGTGTTCGCGTGTCTTAATTTCTTTCCGCTGTGCAAATTGCTCTCTCCATAAATTCGAAAAGTTTTGTCGATATTCACGCCCCCCCTCTTTCGACTCTATCGATCCAATAAGTGGTATCAGAGCGGGGTTATTCAAACTTGGTGCAACCACCAGTTTGAAAATTTCTTTTCGGATTTTTAAATTTTTTTAAAAAATATTTTTTTTCGTTCGATTTTTTTTCTTTAATCGAGGTTGGTGCAACACCTCTCGATATTTTATTTCCTAATCCAGCACTACTAATCCAAGACCTAGTCTTGGAAAATTTGTTTTTCTGTTAGTTTTTTTTTGTTATAGATCCAATGGCCATGCAAGAGGGATTCAGCACCGCCAAACCTACGCTTTTCAGTGGAGAAGACTTTTCTTACTGGAAAAGTCGTATGGAGGTCCACCTGAAAACTCAGGTGGATATGTGGATCATCATCCAGTCCGGTCTGGAGATCCCCCGAAACGCTGAAGGACAACCACAAAGCTACTTCGAATGGGACAACTCCCTTAAACGCAAGATAGAAGCCGACGCAAAAGCGACACAAACCCTACAATGCGGGCTGACAAAGGAAGAGCTAAACCGCGTGGGCCCCTTCAATAGTGCAAAGGAGCTATGGACAAAACTGATCGAGCTGCACGAAGGGACTTCAGATACTCGGATCAGCAAGAGGGATCTGCTACTAAACAAACTCTACACCATCAAGATGGTCGACAACGAAACAGCAGCCCAGCTCCATGCATGAATCCAAGAGGTAATGAACGGTCTTCACACAATAGGTCACAAGGTTGAAAACCGTGACCTAATAAGGTATGCTCTAAACGCCTTCCCCAGAAACACCTTGTGGGCATCTATGGTAGATGCATACAAGGTCTCTAGGGATCTTTCTAAAATAAAATTAGACGAATTATTTTCTGAACTAGAACTGCACGAACAAACTAACACCAATATGGTTGAGAAAGGTGTTGCTTTTCTTGCAGGCAAGACTGGAAGAACAACGAAGAAGAAGCCTGAACCTGAAACCGAATCTAACTCAGACTCAGATTCAGAAGAAGAAGAAAGAGATCAAACTAAGCTGGTCCGGCTCGCTCGAAGCTACTACAAGGAGTTGAAGAACCGAACCAACAAACGAAAAACCAGCCGAAGAAAGGACGAGCCAACTGAACCAGCAAACAAGCCCAATGTAACCTGCTACGAGTGCAAGAAAAAGGGCCACTACAAGTCAGAGTGTTGTAGCGCCCGCTTTTTTTTTTCTAAAGCGGCGTTACGTTAACATACTTAGGGCACGTAGACATCATAATGCAGCGGAAACCTTTAACTTACTCCTACATGCACTTACTACCATTTCTAGCACCATAACACGGGAACTTAGCGTAGTAACTTTATACTTAGCATCATATCATACTTAGCATCATGTCATTCGTAGCATCATGTCATACTTAGTATCATGTCATACTTAGTATCATGTCATAGAGTCATACTTAAACACATAACAGTAAAGATAAAGTTCTATCATGAGACGAGTAACCATATTGCTCCTTGGCCAAGTCACTATCACACACATTCTTTGATGCCCTCCTGCTGCTTCCTTACTGTCCCCTTGCGTGATCTGCGGTATAAGGAAATAGACTATAAGCACACAGACTTAGTAAGACTCTTTCCTACTCACTAAAACCATTCATCATTCATTCATGAGCACATAAGCCATTACATACTTAGTGCTTTACTTAGAACATAAGCCTTTTCATCACTTAGCATACATTCGTCATGGCGTAAACATAACATAATCATCTTCATAGCATAGCATAAACATAACCATATACCTTCATGGCATGGCACAATACTTGGCGTAGACATAAACATCGTAACATTCATAGCATGGCATAGTGCTTGGCATAGACATAGACATAACAAACATAACTTCATAAACATTCTTAGTACGAACATAAATAAAATCATGGCGTCCTATCTCAGTATAACATAGTTAAAACATGGCCTCATAAATTGGTATGGACATCATTAAAAATCATGGCATTCTAACTTAGCATAAACATAATTAAATCATGGCATTCTTGACTAGCATGAACATAAATCCAATCATGGCATTCTATCTTAGCATAAACATAATTAAATCATGGCATCCTAACCTAGCATGAACATAAATCAAATCATGGCATTCTAACTTAGCATAAACATAATTAAATCATGACATCCTAAACTAACATGAACATAAATAAATCATGGCATCCTAAACTAGCATGTACATAAATAAATCATGGCATCCTAAACTAACATGAACATAAATAAATCATGGCATCCTAAACTAGCATGAACATAAGTAAATCATGGCATTCTAGACTAGCATGAACACAATCAAATCATGGCATCATATATATTAATACGAAACATAAACAAAATCATTTGCATAAACATACCTTACATAAACTTACTTTGCATAATAATCTTATCATAAATATAATGCATAACATGGATGGATGCATGTGTGGCAATTGCATATATATATATATATATATATATATATATATATATATATATATATATATATATATATATATATATATATATATATATATATATATATATATAGATGCTTAATCTTTAAAAACATGCTTTTAAAATATCATAACATTCATTGGGCCCTGGCTTGTACCACATTCATTCATCATATGCGAGCATCCCTAAGTAAATACGAGGTAGCTAATCTCGACCTACTAGGGTAAGGACAGCTTCATCGGTAGTCCCGAACCGTAAGGACAGCATCATCGGTAGTCCCGAACCGTGGACAGCATCATCGGTAGTCCAGAACCGTGGACCATACTTAGGTCCGGTACAAGCCCATAAAATAAAATATAATGCTTTCACATGCTTTCCATTCATCATCATTCATTCATCATACTTGTCATTCATCATCATTCATTCATCATACTTGTCATTCATCATCATTCATTCATCATACTTAACATCATCGTTATGCCCTAAAGGCATGTACTTTAACCTCATTCATAAGACATGTCATACTTACATCTTATTCATAAAACATGACATATCCTTCATAAACATGGCATATCATTCATAAACATGGCATATCATTCATAAGACATGGCATACTTACATATTATTCACAAATCATGGCACATGTCTAAACATCTATGACTTAACATATAATTCATGACATACAAACTAAGGGTTTAGTTAACATAGAACTTCTTCCATCTTACTAAGCATCTTTGGAGATTTAACCCAACCCTAGCCCTAGGTTATGTCCTTGGCCGAAAGTCCCCAAGGAACCCTAGGTCCATGAAACTTCACATAACCTCCAAACTAACATCCCATACATACATACTAGGCCATAGGGAACATTTAATCCTATACTTAAGGCCAACCCTAATCCTTTAACCCTAAACTTGCTCTTGGCCAAAACTTCAAGGCCATGGGGGTATGGAAAAATTCCATTAAAACCCCAAATCAATTGCTTAAACATCAACCATACCTTACCATAGGGCCATTGGGGCCCTTACTTGAAATAAGTCCTAACTTACCACCCTATTAGGGTACTTGGCCGAAACATATAGGGACTCAAAGCTATGTGAAACATTCACATAATCACCCTCCATCTCTCTTATATCATGTTAATACATCAAACACATGCTTGGGGTTTTAGACCCAACTCCACCCATGAGGTCTTGTTGTTGGCCGAAACCCTGGGGTATCCTAGGGTGCCCCAAAAATTCCCAAAAATTATATTTAATCCCTAAACCTCATAAGAGAACATTAGAAAACATTATCAAGATTTTTAGAATCATTTTTGAACCCTAAACCATGGTGGCCGAAACCCATAGGGTCTCTAGGGTGTTGATTTGTTTCTTCCATGTTGGCCGAAACCCTAGGGTGTCCTAGGGTACTCCAAAAATTCCCAAAAATTATACTTAACCTCTAAAAATCATAAGGGAACATTAAATAACATTATAAAGATTTTTGGAATAATTATAGACTTTAAAATCATGGTGGCCGAAACCCTCCATCCTAGGGTTCTTGGTTTTGCTTCTTTCATGTTGGCCGAAACCCTAGGGTGTCCTAGGGTACTCTAAAAATTCCCAAAAATTATACTTAACCTCTACACATCATAAGGGAACATTAAATAATATTATCATGATTTTTAGCATAATTATAGACCTGTAAATCATGGTGGCCGAAACCCTTAAACTTAGGGTTCTTAGTTTTGTTTCTTTCATGTTGGCCGAAACCCTAGGGTGTCCTAGGGTACTCCAAAAATTCCCAAAAATTATACTTAACCTCTAAACATCATAAAGGAACATTAAATAACATTATAAAGATTTTTGGCATAATTATAGACTTTAAAATCATGGTGGCCGAAACCCTCCATCCTAGGGTTCTTGGTTTTGCTTCTTTCATGTTGGCCGAAACCCTAGGGTGTCCTAGGGTACTCTAAAAATTCCCAAAAATTGTACTTAACCTCTACACATCATAAGGGAATATTAAATAACATTATCATGATTTTTAGCATAATTATAGACCTGTAAATCATGGTGGCCGAAACCCTTAAGCATGAGGGTCTTGGTTTTCTTTCCTTTCAACATCAAATTCGAAAACTAACCAATATATCATTCTAAAATGTTGGGACCGGGTTCATGTCGACAAGGATACGAGTTCGTAAAATTTTAAATTTTTACATGCAGCGGAAGAATTTGCATAAAATAATTTCCTAAATTATTTTAACTTCGTATCTAGCATGCAATCTTATGATGTGTTGACATAATCATAAAATAAAACTTTGCGGAAAAGTAAACTAATTTACCAAGTACCTCGCGTAACTCGAAGTAAGGGACGAGATCCAATCGTAGCGTCCCTTGGAAGCTCCGCCTCTATTCGCGTCCACGCCGAGTTCTCTTCGGGATGACTTCGCAAAGTCACGAGTTTTGTGCCGACGAGAACTACTAGATTCTCGGAAGGCATAACTAGAAAAACAAGAGAAGAAATAGGAAAGAGTGGAAACTAACCAACAAAGAAACGGAATCGAATTCCGAGAAGAGAGGAGTCGCTATCCGCTTCTTCTTCTTCTTCTTCTTTGGTTTCTCCTTCTTGTTGAAGCTCACGGCAACTCACCCTTGGGAGGGAGGTGCTTCGGCCCTAGGTCCTCAAGTGGGCGCCGACCCTAATTGGCCAAGAGGGCGCCGGCCCTAGTGGGGAAGGGAAAGAGAGAAGAGAATTAAGAGAGAGAGAGGGAGCTCTATATCGATTATCCAAATCTTAGGAATCCAAGGCTTGCCTATGGTTCCTTATATAGTTGCTTCTCCCTTGCCAAGTCTCCTCTTAACCGAATTAACGGAATTAACGGAATTAGTTATCATAAGAAATTTATCCTATAAATTCTCTTATGAATTATTCCGTTTAAACCAAGTTTTATTATAACTAACTTTATAATAAAACTAATTAGTTATCATAAGAAATTTATCCTATAAATTCTCTTATGAATTTTATTATAACTAACTTTATAATAAAACTAATTAATTATCATAAGAAATTTATCCTATAAATTCTCTTATGCATTATTCCGTTTAAACCAAGTTTTATTATAACTAACTTTATAATAAAACTAATTAACCTCTCCTTTTATTATGGAATATATTTTATAAGAAATTTATAAACTTTCTTATTATGAAAAAATCAATTCATAATTGATTTTATAAAATTAAAATAAATCAATTCATGGATTATTTTAACTTCCATAAAAAGAATAAATTTCTATAAATTTATTTATATAAATTTCTTTATACAAATTTATTTATCCATAATTTATAAAATAAATCGCGCTAGATTTGTTTTATTAATTAAACCAAAATTAATTGGTTTACTCCCTCTATTGTGGCCGGCCAACCAAGGAGGGTTGGCACCCTCTTTGGCCGGCCCAAGCCGAGCTGAACCAACGCGAATTAAACTCATTTAATTCGCCCAAAAAGTCTTCATAAGACTTAGCCATTTTTAGCTTCCATTGCGTCTCTGATTAACTCAGATTCGACTTATTTCTCTTGATCGGAAAATCTAATTTTCAACTCGTTTTAAATCCCTCGGATTACTCGTAGTGCGTGTGACTAAACAGGCTTTCGATTTATGTTGGCCGTCTATAATCAACAAATTATAGAACGATCATGAGTGGCACCTAGTAGTACATCATGACCCCCAATTAATCGAAAGATCAATGGTTTGACCTCAGAAGAAATTATTCTGAAACCCTTCAGCAGCTCTAATGAATCGTGCCCCATTCCCTTCACCATCTTATACCCACTTGGTTCAGGACATGGTCTATTTGTGTCAGTCCCCACTAGGCTGACTATGTCACACCTAGCCCAAGTAGTTTCTTTCTCGTCCTTTGGATTTCTAATTACTCTCATGTATTTAAGAGACTTGCACTCTTAACATGATATACTCTGGCCAGAGGTTTTGAGTAACAATCCGACGATAGGCCTGGGTATACATCTCCTCGCAAGGAGTGGTGAATCCTTTGTAGGCTGTTCAAACATCTTCGGGCACTTCGGCTTATACCCAATCATCCTGGGTCCACACCTCCTTGGAGATGCTTGCTTAAGATGTTAAAGTATAAGTCTCCATGACGAAGATGACTTGAACACCGCAAGTCAAAGGAACATCGCACTTAAGCCGCAGTAAGAACTTCATTGACATTTCTATAGATAGATTCCATATGAAGTCTTACAGCTAGTCACTCCAATGAACTAGTTCCCTTAACTAGCCTCCATGTTTATCTCCGGACATCCCAATGTCACCAGCCAGTGAGAATCAGCTGATTAGAGAATAACCCATGCTAGTCTCAACAGAATTGATAGTGTCCGTTTTTATCAATTCATCGACTAGGGATATTTTCAATACTTCACATTTGCACATTTAGAGATAATCACTAGTTGTGATCCTATCACAAATTCTCTTATGCTGTGAGTTGTATTGCGGACATTCAGTAGATGAGTTTAAGATCCCAATCAAATACATAAGCATGTATACTCAAATAGTGAATTATCATTTATTAATATAAATATTTTACAATCATAAGGCGATTGCCTTAGGACACTTCTCTCATATCACTAACATAAAAATCATGGAAATCATAGGGAACTATTATACCACAGGTGAGGGAGTCTTACCTTGGGGTTTCTTGATTTTTAGACCTTAGATGGGAAGAAGAAGGAAGACTTGTTGTCTCTTGATCACCCCTAGCCTTGGAACCTTAGGAAACCTTTAGATCTTGGTGGTAGGACCTTCTTGTGGAGTTTTCCCAAGGGAAAATCTCCCTTGTAGATTTCGTCTAGGATGAGAAAGAAGGAGGAAGAGAATGCAATTGATGGAGAGAAGAGAATAACTCCCAAAACTCCCCTCTTTTTAACCCATTAAGGTGGTGAATGAAGAGTCTCTCCATGACTCTTCATCTTCTTCTTAATCTCAACTTATATCCACTTCATTTCCTCATAGAAATCCCTTGCTAGGTGAGTTCGTTAAGGCTTACATGGTTGTACAAGAGGTCCAAGGTTCAATCCTTGGCTCATGCACCTTTATTTTTATTTTATTTTCATTTATTTTATTATTTTTTTATTTCCTAAATTCCGAAAATCCCCCTAAAATCACCCATAATTATGCCAATATTCCTAAATAAAATTCTTTTATATTTATATTAATTTTACCTAATTTATATTAATTTTACCTAATTAATACCCATTTTTGGAGCTCATTTAAAGCTCATTAGTACCTAGTTTTTCTCAATTTAAATGAGAAAATATGGATTTCTAGGCCCAATTTTACATAAATATTTCAGGGCCCCTCGGAAAATTATCTAGACATGCTCAATATTTTAAGAAAATATTAAGAGAATTTTCCGGGTCGTTACAAGTGCCCTAACCTAAAGGAGACTAAAAAGCCGAGAAGAAAGAAGGCACTGCAAGCAACCTGGGACGAGTCTTCCTCAGAAGAAGAAGAAGAAGCACCCCAGTCCAACCTCCTAGCTCTGACCGCCTCAGATAAAGTCGAGACAGAGTCAGAATCAGAACAAGAGGACGGTGAGCTGACCTTCATAGAAGACGGAGAAATTAAGGTAACAGGTTTTAATAGATCGCAATTAAGTGAACTAATTTCTTTTCTTTCTCGAGATTTGGCAAAAGCCAAACTCCGGGTCGAAACCCTCCAACAGGAAGTAAAACTTCTGAAAGAGGGAGCTGACTCTAAACCCTTAACCGAGAAGGTTCAGGAAGGAACTCCTACTCAAGTTGAAAAACTTGAAAAGGAGAACTCCTCCCTGAAAACTCAGGTTAAGGATCTTAGATCAGCTTTAGAACGATTTACATCTGGTTCCAAAGGTCTTGACATGATCCTTGGAAAATAGAAATCAGTTCTAAATCGATCCGGACTTGGCTACCGAACCAAATCCCGACAAAGATCATATTTGACTGTACTGAAACAGTCCAGAGGAAAAATTCAGGCATGGGTACCTAAACTGTGCCTGAACCAACCTACTGGATCAAATCAGTATTGGATCCCCAAGGACAAGATTCACATCTTGCCTAACCATCACCGTGGCTTTAGTCCAGGGGGAGCTAAACTGAAAACTATTTTCATTATTAGATAAACTTGTTATTCTTTATTTAAATTGCTTGATTGATTGGTTATTTAATTTATGCAATATACCATGCTTAGACTTAGGCTAGCTTAAGGACCAAACAAACTTAACTGAAATTTGAAAACATAGTATTGGGTGGAGGTGAGATGATAGTACGTTGGGGAAACCAATTCTAATAAGATCAAGTTTACTTGGTCTCTTTAGATTGGTGAAACCAGCCGAAGCTACTGATCCAAAATCCAAACTAGTTAGACCAAAAAATTTTCAAAAATTAATTTTGAAAATGAAATTTCATTAAAAGGCTTTGTCAAGGAAAGGGTGGATGATCCCATAAGGCTTCGGCCAAAGAAGGCCTAGTGCCTCGCCAAGACCTGGAAGCTAATTTTTGAAATTCAAATTCAAATTATTTTTTTGTCAAATTCGAATCTAACACAAAATTTCAGTTATTTATAGATTTGAATATCATTTCAAAATTACTTAAGTTTTCAAAATTTAAATTGTTTTCAAAATTTTTCAAAAATAAACTATCAAAACCTGTCTCACAAAACCTATAAGGTTAACGTGATTGAGAACCCTAGATTTGGGTGAGACAGTAAAATTAAGACTAAATTATGATTCCTTTTATACCTGTGTTGTAGTAAAATTCTATATTTCAAACCATGGTCAACATAGTCAAATCATGGTCAACATAGTCAAACCATGGTCAACATAAGTCAAACCACGATCAACATAGTCAAATCTGGTCAAATGCACTCCCTTAGGGTTAAAACCTAGATCTTAGGGCGCCCAAATCCGTTTGGGCGCCCCAAGGCTGGTCAAAAAGTCCCTCTGCCACTGCACGCTGACCAGGGCGCCCTGGAGCTTCAGGGCGCCTTCGTATACCCCTTTATTGGTCAAAAGTTGCCAAAAGGCAGCTGCAGCTCTGGGTAGAGGCGCCCTCTCCAGTCAAGGCGCCCTCCCACAGTCCTTTCACGGCAGAAAGCTGCCGAAAGGTAACTGTAGGCTAGTCAAGGCGCCCTCACTGGTAGGGGCGCCCTCACCAGTCAAGGCGCCCTCCCGGGGAAGGGCGCCCAAAACCGCCTATAAAAAGGGGCTCCCTTCCCCTTCTTCTCTTCACACCCAAAACACTTCTCCTCCTCAAAGAGATCTTGCAATCCTCTCAAGCTCTCAAGCCCTCATCTTCAACAATGCCTCCCCGAGCAAACCGGTATTTTTTTTGTTATGTTAATTTCCTTTCAATTTTTCATTAAATAACAAATTTCTTTAAGTATACATTCCTTCTCTTAGAAGACGGCGACCTAATCAGGCAGAACCCGGTACTCAACCTAGTCCTGATCCTAGGTTTCCCAACTTAGAATTATGTAATAAGTTCTCTCGTACCACCTATAAACCTATTAAGACAAGCTACTTGAATAGACTATTCTTCACCCAATCCTGTCCCCTAGCTATGAACGTCATAAACCACTACCAATTGGACAATCTTGTATTCTGCACCCACCCAATCAATACTTCCTTATGTGCAGAATTTTACAATAATATCATTAGACAGGATAATCTCGTGTTCTCCACCATGGTTCAAGGTATTCCCCTAACTATCACACCAACTTTACTCAACCAATTTCTAGGACTACGACCCTCGCAGTCCACCTTCTGTTGTTACCCTTCTAGGGAGCCTCCCTTTGATGCTCCCTACTCTGAGATTACCTTAGATACATTGCACTCATATTTCTTTAGGCAACCCGTAGCCAGACGATTTCAGTCTGTCGAATTAGAAGTGCAGGACTACGCCCTATATAGGGTCATAGTTCGATGCATCCTACCATTATCTACCAGGGATGTCACCACTATGCGTCCATTCCACGCCTTTCTACTGTATGCCATGATTCACCAGCTTGACATCGACATAGGACTTCATATATTTCAGACTATCCTACACGCATCTAGTGTTACCACACAAGGGCAGGTCCGCACACCTTACTGCCACATTATTACATCCATATTACATCACCACGGTAGAAACATTACCGAGGGAGAGATGGCCGCCTTAACTGACTACGATGAAATAGGCTATAGAAACTTTGCCCTAGCTGGTATAGAGGTGTCCGGTACCGGGGTCTTGTCCTGGAGACGTCGGAGAGCAGCCCCTCAGATCGATTCGGACGAGGAAGTTGAGTACGACGTCGCAGATATAGCAGCAGAAGCCCGAGCCCATATAGACGCTCCACCGACACTCTACGAGAGAGTGACCCGTATGGAGACACAGATACAGAGTCTCCGAGAGGAGGTCGAGGCTTATCATATAGAGCAGATGGACTCTCGCCGAGCTGATAGAGAGATAGCTGATCCACGATTCTTAGAGATGATGGCACGATTCGATTCATGGCAGCCGGGTCCATCTGATCATCCCGGTCCTTCGTCTTAGATTTAATTCGCATTGCACTCGTAACTATCTGACTGCCCCTACTCAGAAGGGTTGACTTGTGTTTGACTGGTTGATTGTATTTGAACCTTGATTACCTGCTTTATTTTTTGTTGATTGAATTATGAATACTTAAGATTGTGCTCTATAGAATAGCTTAATTTTTTTCTGATTTAAAAATGTTTTTAAAAAATAGATTTTGAAAAACTGCTTTACTCAATTTCAAAATCAGTTTTCATTTTCGACTTAGTTTTATTTTTATTTAAAAACTACCCCCTTCAAAACTAGGGATTTTTCGAAAATGGACTTAGCCTAGGCCCTAACTCTAGAACTGCATGCACCTATAGACTTAGAAGCCAGCATCTCACAAGCACCTTAGGGTACTGTTGATTGATAACCTAGAAAGGGTTGAGATGCTTAGGTCTTTGCCTTAATTCAAGATGCTTTAAGTCAGTGCATCTGCAGTAATTGGGGCACTAAATACAACTTAAACAGCAATCAAGTTAAGTGTCAAGCTTAGAAAATCTAACTTGAACAGAAACACTTAACTTGACTAACCCTAGCAAAAATTATTGTATATAACAGTTAGTAAGTAGCTAATTGGGTTAGACAGGTCCCTACAGAGAAAATTGATTGATTTAGTGTAAATCTAACTGATTCAGTACAGCAAATTATTATTTATTTTCTTTATTCATGCTGCATTTATCTGTTTTGATATATGGCAAAGGGGGAGAGAAAGAGATAGGAAAAGAGAAAAATTATTTTTTCAAAATTTTAAATTATTTTTTCAAAATTTTTCCTTTATTCAAAAAGGTTCAAAAACATACTTATCCTTTATGAAAAAGCTTAAACTTTTTGAAGAAGTACTTAAGTTCTTAAAAGCTTTCTAGCTTCAAAATTTTTTTCAAGCTTTCAAAATTTTGCAAAGTACTCTAGCTTCAAAATTCTCTACTCAAGCTTTCAAAATTTTTGCTAAGTACTCTAGCTTCAAATTTTTTCCAAGCTTTCAAAATTTTGCAAAGTACTCTAGCTTCAAAATTCTCTACTCAAGCTTTCAAAATTTTTGCTAAGTACTCTAGCTTCAAATTTTTTCCAAGCTTTCAAAATTTTGCTAAGTACTCTAGCTTCAAATTTTCTCCAAGCTTTCAAAATTTTGCTAAGTACTCTAACTCCAAAATTCTCTACTCAAGCTTTTAAAATTTTGCTAAGTACTCTAGCTTCAAAATTTTTTCAAGCTTTCAAAATTTTTCAAAATACTCTAGCCTTTCAAAAGGATCTAACTTAAGCTTGTCAAAATTTTTTTTCTCTAAAGCTTAAGTTTTTCAAAATTGTTAAGTACTAAAGTGTTTCAAAACCTACCGAGTACTTAAGCTTGTTATATCCTACCGAGTACTTAAGCTAACATTTTTGAGTACTTTAAAACCTAAGACTTTAAAATTTCTCTAATTATGCTTTAAAAAACTCTACTATGTATTTTTAAGTTACTTCTAAGTGCCTAAAACTTAGGTTTTCAAAGTACAAGTAAAAGTTATTAAAACCCCACGAATTTTTGAAAAATCTAGGGGGAGATTCCTTCCAGGGGGAGGGAACAAAAGTTAAAACTTTTTCATGTCTTGTTTAAACTTAACTTTTTGAACTAGGGTTGCCATAAATCAAAAAGGGGGAGATTGTTGGTGCAGAATGCACCTAAGTCAAACCTGTGTTTTGATAATGGCAACATAGGTCAAAAGTTAAGTCTTTCTTGTTTTCTAACAAGTTAATCTAGTGTGCAGTGAAAGCCCTAGCAAAGGACCGCTAGGCACTGGCGAAGGAATGCCGGAGTTAAAAGCCCTAGCGAAGGACTGCTAGGCGCCAGGCGAAGGACAATCTGGGACTGAACACCTAGCGAAGGAATGCTAGGCACCGAGCGAAGGGCAGCTCGGCATCCAAGACCTGACAAAGGATCGTCAGGCAAAAGTCCAACCAAAGGAATGGTTGGCATCAGGTAATTTCTCCAGAGAGGAGTAGGTGAGGACGCGTTCCCCGTCGAGGGAACAGTAGGCGTCGGTTCGACCTAGGACTCCAATTGGGGAGACCAAAGTCAGAACCAAGATAGCTAAGGCTGTATAAAATAATAATTAATTATTTTATTGTGTTTTAGACTAACCCTGAATGCAGGACCGAAGGAACGTGTGTCTGCAACTCAGAGAGCCTTAAAGGAGTGAGGCAGCAGCTGAGTAAGGCGCCCTGAGTGTCCAGGGCGCCCTCAAGGTGAACCAGAACCAAGCAAAGCAAAAAAGGGCTTCAGCTGCTTACTGAGCAAGGCGCCCTCTGCAGCGAAGGCGTCCTCGTCAGCGAAGGCGCCCTCAGAAGCCAAGGCGCCTCCAGCCCAAGACTGTGAAGCTCAAGCTTTATCCACAGCCGAGATTAGGGCTGCAAACGAGTCGAGCCGAGCCGAGCCAAAGGTCGGCTCGAGCTCGAGCTCGAGAAAACCAAAGGAGCTCGGCTCGAGCTCGAGCTCGATCGAGCTAGTAAAATCGAGCTCGAGCTCGGCTCGACTCGAGCTCGAGCCGAGCTCGAGCCAAATTCGAGCTGAAAAATCTAATAAAAATGGAGTAAGGTCATGATTCGAACTTGCAACCTCTGCTACATGAGAAGTTGAGAACCTCCACCAGTCCACCGAAACCTTCTAACCACAAATACCTCATCAAGTTCTTATTTATTTATGGAAAACAATGTTATTTTAAACGAGCCAGGCTTGGCTCGATATGGCTCGACGAGCCATCGAGCAAGCTTTGAATTGGCTCGGGCTCGGCTCGAATTGTAAACGAGCCAGCTCGAGCTCGGCTCGAGCTCGGTCAACTCCGAGCTCGAGTCGAGTTTTGACCGAGCGGCTCGCGAGCGGCTCACGAGCGGCTCGACTCATTTACACCCCTAGCCGAGATTTCAGCACGGATGAAGTCAGCCAAGGCGCCCTCTACGACCAAGGCGCCTCCATTGTCAAACTTAATCCCTGTTCGAGCAGGATAGAAGTTGACCGAGCGATCTGCGGATCACTTGACACGTGGCAGGGCGCCCCCGACGTCCAGGGTGCCCCTGGGTGCTATAAATAGCACCCAACGCCCAAGCCTTCAGAATCAACTTCGTTCCAAAGCTTCCACGCTCTTCTGTGCTCACGCCTTGTTCCAGAAACTGCCCAACTCGAGCGACGACGTCCTGCTGCTCCGGAAAGTCTACCTACAATCGGACGTCGGTAACAGAAGAATGTTTTTTTATTAAAAGTTTATAGTGCAATACTTGTAAATCTCTTTCTGTAAACTGATTTTGCGTTCATATAGAATTGCCCAAAGTAAACGATCAACGATCGTGGGCCTTGGAGTAGGAGTCGACCTAGGCTCCGAACCAAGTAAAAAATACTGTGTTCGCGTGTCTTAATTTCTTTCCGCTGTGCAAATGCTCTCTCCATAAATTCGAAAAGTTTTGTCGATATTCACCCCCCCCCTCTATCGACTCTATCGATCCAACACACATTACAGAGACACCTAGTCTAGACCCACAACCAATAACTCATAATGATGAGCTATCAGTTGAACCTAAAACATCACCACCTCTTCGTAGGTCTGATAGGACACGCAATATTCCAGAGAGATACAGATTTCTCATAAGTGAATCGAACGACGTGTTACTCATAAGCGATGATGAACCTGTCAGTTATGAAGATGTTCTGAAAAATTCAGAAAGGGACAAATGGCTTGAAGCCATGAAGTCGGAAATGGATTCCATGTACGAAAATCAAGTATGGGACTTGGTTAACCCACCTAAAGGGATTAAACCCATAGGGTGCAAGTGGGTTTTCAAGAAGAAAACCGACATGGAAGGTAATGTTGTTACCTTTAAGGCTAGATTAGTGGCAAAAGGATATCGTCAGAAACAAGGAATTGATTATGATGAAACCTATTCGCAAGTATCTATGCTCAAATCCATTCGGATGCTCCTAGCCAGAGCAGCTCATTATGATTATGAGATATGGCAAATGGATGTGAAAACAACTTTCCTTAATGGAAACCTACTTGAGGATGTATACATGATACAACCAAAAGGTTTCACATCTGTTGATAAAACCAAAGTATGCAAGCTTCGACGATCCATATATGGACTGAAGCAAGCATCCAGGAGTTGGAACATCCATTTTGATGAGACAATCAAAGAGTTTAATTTCTCACAAAATCCTGACGAACCTTGTGTGTATAAGAAGGTTAGTGAGAGTGCAGTCGTATTCCTAGTGTTATATGTCGATGACATATTACTTATAGGAAACGATATATCAGTCTTACAGACAGTTAAAATTTGGTTGTCCAAAACTTTCTCCATGAAAGACCTGGGAGAAGCAACCTATATCCTTGGGATTAGAATCTATAGAGATAGATCAAAACGGTTGCTTGGTCTTTGGCAGTCTACATATATAGACCGAGTGCTAAAAAGGTTTAGCATGTTGGAATCCAAGAAAGGTTACCTTCCCATCAGGCATGGGATCAACCTTTCAAAGTCTATGTGCCTGCGCACAGAAGACGAGAGGATTTGCATGAATAAGATTCCTTATGCATCCGCGATAGGATCTATCATGTATGCTATGTTATGTACTAGGCCCGATGTATCATATGCTCTGAGCGTCACGAGCAGATACCAGTCTGATCCAGGAATGGATGATTGGGCGGCTGTCAAGACAATCCTTAAGTACTTAAGAAGAACTAAGGATGTGTTCCTAATATATGGAGAAGGAGATATGGTAATACGTGGGTATACTGATGCCAGTTTCCAGACAGATAAGGATGACTCCAAATCTCAGTCTGGATACGTATTTACTTTGAATGGAGGCGCAATAAGTTGGAAGAGTTCGAAACAAGACACCGTAGTGGATTCTACCACGGAAGCAGTCTGGATCAAGAAGTTTGTCTCAAAACTTGGTGAGGTTCCAACCATTGATGAAGCAATACCGGTTTATTGCTACAACAATGGATCTATTGCACAAGCAAAGGAACCAAGGTCTCATCAGCGATCCAAACACGTGCTTCGCCACAATCATTTGATCAGAGAGATTATAAGTAGGAATGATATACAAATTAAGAAAATTTCCACTGAAAGAAATTTAGCGGATCCTTTAACTAAGGCCTTACCTCAAAGTAAGTTTGAGGGTCATGTTAGAGCCTGTGGTATTGGATACCGTAGCGATTGGCATTAGGCCAAGTGAGAGTTTGTTAGTAATATGAGAGAAGTGTCCTTAGGAAATCACCTTATAATTGTAAATATTTATTTTAATAAATGAATATTCACTATTTGAGTATGCATGTCTGTGTATTTGATTGTGATCTTAAACTCATTTACTGAATGTCCACAATACAATTCACAGCATGAGAGAATTTGTGATAAATTCACAAATAGTGATTATCTCAACACGTGCAATTGTGAAGTATTGAAATTGTCCCTAGTCGATGAATTGATAAATAAGGACACTATCAATTCTGTTGAGACTAGCATGGGTTATTCTCTAATCAGCTGATTCTCACTGGCTGGTGACATTGGGATGTCCGGAGATAAACATGAATGCTAGTTAAGGGAACTAGTTCATTGGAGTGACTGGCTATAAAACTTCACATGGTAGTCTATATATAGACATGTCAGTAAAGTTCTTACCGCAGCTTAAGTGCGATGTTCCTTTGACTTGCGGTGTCCAAGTCATCTTGGTCATGGAGACTTATACTTTAACATCTTAAGCAAGCATCTCCAAGGAGGTGTGGACCCAGGATGGTTGGGTATAAGCCGATGTGCCTGAAGATGTTTGAACAGCCTACAAAGGATTCACCACTCCTTGCAAGGAGATGTATACCCAAGGCCTATCGTTGGATTGTTACTCAAAGCCTCTGGCCAGAGCATGACATGTTTAGAGTATTAGTCACTTAAATACATGAGAGTAATTAGAAATCCAAAGGACGAGAGAACGTTACTTAGGCTAGGTGTGACGTAGTCAGCCTAGTGGGGACTGACACACACAGACCATGTCCTGAACCAAGTGGGTATAAGATGGTGAAGGGAATGAGGCACGATTCATTAGAGCTGCTGAAGGGTTTCAGAATAATTTCTGACGTCAACCGTTGATCTTTCGATTAATTGGGGATCATGATGTACTACTAGGTGCCACTTATGATCGTTCTATAATTGATGAATTATAGACGACCAACATAAATCGAAAGCCTATTTAGTCACACGCACTACGAGTAATTCGAGGGATTTAAAATGATTTAAAAATTGGATTTTGCAATCGAGAGAAATAAGTCGAATCTGAATTTATCAGAGGCGCATCGGAAGCTTAAAATGGCTAAGTCTTTTGAAGGCTTATTGGACGAATTAAATGAGTTTAATTCGCAAGGGTTTGGCTTGGTGTGGCCGTTCAAAGAGGGTGCCCACCCTCTTTGGTTTGGTCGGCCACAATAATGGAGGGAAACCAATTTATTTGGTTTAAATTATAAAATAAATCAAGCGCGATTTGTTTTATAAAATTATGGATAAATAAATTTATATAAAGAAATTTATATAAAGAGATTTATTTTCATGGAAATTAAAATAAACCTTGGATTGGTTTATTTTATTTTATAAAATCAATTATGAATTGATTTTTCCATGATAAGAAAAATTTATATAATAAATTTATTCTTTTTATGGAAATTAAAATGAACCATGGATTGGTTTATTTTATTTTATAAAATCAATTATGAATTGATTTTTCCATGATAAGAAAAATTTATATAATAAATTTATTCTTTTTATGGAAATTAAAATGAACCATGGATTGGTTTATTTTATTTTATAAAATCAATTATGAATTGATTTTTCCATGATAAGAAAAATTTATATAATAAATTTTTGTGAAAATTTATTCCATAATAAAAGAGGAGATGTGTTTGTTTTATTATAAGTTAGTTATAATAAAACTTGGCATAACGGAATAATTCATAAGAAAATTTATAAGATAAATTTCTTATGAAAATTTATTCCGTTAAAGGGGAGACTTGGCAATGGAGAGGCTACTATATAAAGGTGCATATGCAAGGCTTGGAAATTAATTCAAAGGATCAAAGATTTTTGCCTAGCCTCTTTTCCTCTCCTTCTCTCCCTCTCCCTCCCAAGTGGGCGCCGGCCCTAGAGATCTTCTCTAGGGTTGCCGTGAGCCAACTCCACTAAGAAGGCGCCGATGAAGAAGAAGAAGTGGGTCGCGACTCCTTCCTTCCTTTCCCCAGAATCATGATTCTGTTACTTGGTGGTTAGTTTTCATCTCTCTCTCTTGATATTCTAGTTGTGCCTTTGGAGAATCTAGTAGTTCTTGTTGGCACGAAACTCGTGGCTTTGCGAAGTCATCCCAAAGAGAACTCGACGTGGACGCGAATAGAGGCGGATCTTCCAAGGGACGCTACGGTTGGATCTCGTCCCTTACTTCGAGTTACGCGAGGTATTGAGTAAATTAGTTTACTTTCTGCAAAATTTTAATTTATGATCATGTCCACACATCATAAGGTTGCATGCTAGATACGTGGTTAAAAAATAATTTGAGAAATTATTTATGCTAATTCTTCCGCTGCACGTAATTAATTTAAAATTACGAACCCGTATCCTTGTCAACATGCACCCGGTCCCAACACGAGCTACTGAGAGGAAGATCCTGAACTTTGATGGAGATCTGGAGAGTTTGGTTCAGATCAGAGGTGATCCAACCGTCGGATGAGGCCAGTACGATCACAGTCGTCCAATTTCAAATTGGATTAATTAAAATTGACATTCCCTTGCCCAGCTCTTTGTTGTCGTCGTCGCGAGTAGCAGAGTTTCCAGTTCTTGCTGTTCTTCGTCGTTCTTCATTGTTTCTTCTTCAATCGCGCGTGCGACCACATCAGATTCAGTTCTTTTCGAGATTTCAGATCATAGAGGTAATTTCTTTGTTAAGTTTGCTAATCAATTCTGTTCTCGGATGCTCATGTGAGGGTTTCGCTGAAGCCCTGTTCTTGCTGATCTATCCATTGTTGATCACTGGATCTCCTCGCCCGGAGTTGTTGAAGCGTTGAGAGGGGTCCTCTGAAGTCGTTTGAGAGTTTCTGAGTTTGATCGCAACCTAGCAAATCGAGAAGGAAGAGATCGGGGACAGATTTCAGCTTTTGATCGTTCTCTGCGATCGAACAGACATGATTTTGATCGGTCCCGTGACCGATCAGAAGAAGTCCTGATCGGTCTAGTGACCGATCAGGGAAGGCGGTACACACCAACTCATTGCAAACCGATCAAAGGAGTTTATCTTCATTGGTTTTCGAGCTAGGGGGTTCATAGCTGGACTTTTGTGTGACGGCAAAGGGAAGTCTTGTCAATGAACTGATTTGATGTTCAATTTAGGATAATTTGGTTCCATGCACTTAATTCTTCAAGTTGTTCTAGTTTGTTACATTACAATTTAAGCCAAGTTTCTTAAGCAATGGTTTTGTTATAGCTTTCATATTTCTGCAATTAATTACCTGCATTCAAGTTTAGTTCTCTGCAATTAGTTCCCTACAATTAGTTCTTAAATTTCAATTCCATTGTTTGGTTTTAATTGCTCAGCTGTCAAATAGGTTAAGTTTAGTTTCCGTACTTTCCTATTCATTTCTGCATAGTTAAGCCCATTTTGTTCCGAATTATTATTTCATTTCTTATCGCAAAACCCCCCATTTTACCAGAAAATCCAAAACATTTAACGACAACTTTCAAGCTTAAACTAAACACTCTTAACTAGTCCTTTGAAAAATACGACTTGAGGCCCCTATACTACATTTAATTTTGTGAGCTAGGGTTTTCAACTTATAAATAACTAAATTTGAGGCTCATTCGTGACACTTGTATTGGACTTGACCATCAATTGTACAGCTCCGAGGCCAAGCCTACACACCGAGGGGTTGTAGGGTTTAATCCGCTCTTGGTCGGGCGTGTACAGCTCCGAGGCCAAGCCTACACACCGAGAGGCTGTAGGATTTAATCAGCTCTTGGTCGGGCGTGTACAGCTCCGAGACCAAGCCTACACACCGAGAGGCTGTAGGATTTGATCAGCTCCTGACCGGGCGTGTACAGCTCCGAGGCCAAGCCTACACACCGAGAGGTTGTAGGGTTTAATCAGCTCTTGGTCGGGTGTGTACAACTCCGAGGCCAAGTCTACACACCAAGAGGTTGTATGGTTTAATCAGATCTTGGTCGGGCGTGTACAGCTATGAGGCCAAGCTTACACACTGAGAGGCTGTAGGGTTTAATTAGCTCTTGGCCGGGCATGTGCAGCTCTGAGACCAAGCCTACACACCGAGAGGCTGTAGGATTTGATCAACTCTTGGCCGGGCGTGTACAGCTCTGAGGCCAAGCCTACACACCGAGAGGTTGTAGGATTTAATCAGCTCTTGGCCGGGCATGTACAGCTCCGAGGCCAAGCCTACACACCGAGAGGTTGTAGGGTTTTATCAGCTCTTGGCCAGGTGTGTACAGCTCCGTGGCTAAGCCTACACACCGATAGGTTGTAGGGTTTAATCAGCTCTTGGCCGAGTGTGTACAGCTCCGAGGCCAAGCCTACACACCGAAAGGCTGTAGGATTTAATCAGAAACGGAAACCTAGCATTTTTGGAATGGCATGTCGTTCACACCCTTTATTGATTGTACTGCAAAGCAATGAAGAAGTGAAAAAGTACATCAAAGAAGATGCCCTGCGCAGGAACTTCATGAAGCACAATAGGGGCAGAGATGATTAGCATGCCAGGGCCTTTCCAGTCTTTTGTCTTCATTATCTTCCAAATAGTAGTTGCCTCCTGTAAGTTTTTTGACGACGACGTAGGGGTCGTCCCACTGCGGCTCCAACTTCCCGGGATCTCCTACCGGTTTGATTCTCTTCCATACTCGATCACTTACCTCGAAGCTGCGGGCGATCACCCGGCGGTTGTAGGCTAGCTGCATCCTTATTCGATTGGCCTCCAACCTTGCAGCAGCATTATCCCGTACCTCCGAGATGAGGTCCAGATCAATCAAACACTCCTGGTCGTTATCTTCCTTGCGATAATATTGTCGTTGGGGGGATTCTTCACCTACTTCCACCGGAATGTCGGCCTCGGCGTCGTAGACCAACTGGAAAGGGCTCTCGCCCGTTCCTTCTTTTGGGGTAGTCCGGTAGGACCACAAGATGTTGGGCAGTTCTTCGACCCAGTTGCCTCTGACATGATCCAGCTNTAGTCTGAGCCCTTGTAGTATTTCCCGATTGACCACCTCCGCTTGTCCATTGCTTTGAGGATAGGCGACGGAGGTGGAAGCCTGCTGAATGCCTAACCCCTCACACCATTCGTTTAGTCTTTGTCCCGAGAACTTCCTGCCATTGTCAGATACCAGCTTATGAGGAATGTCATATCTGTAGACAATATCTTTCCATAGAACCTTCATTACCGCCCCCTCTGTGATTTTGGCCAGAGGTTCGACTTCCACCCACTTAGAAAAATAATCAATGAGGACCAGTAGGAACTTCTTTTGCTGGGGCCCAATGGGGAAAGGCCCCACAATGTCCATTCCCCACTGGTCGAACGGGCACGAGACTGTAGAAACTCTTAACGGCTCTGTGGGGCGATGAGAGACATGTTGATGCCTCTGACAAGCCTTACACCTGGCCACGAAGTTGAGCGAATTCGCCTGCAAGGTGGGCCAAAAGTAACCCGCCAAAAGGATCTTTCGGGACAGGGATCTCCCTCCAATATGGCTTCCGCAGATGCCCTCGTGCACCTCTCATATTACGTAGCGAGTCTCTTCCGGCCCGACACATTTTAGGAGGGGTCGGGCATAGGCTCTCTTGTACAACTGATCCCTGACCAGTGTAAACCTCTCCGCCCGTCGGCGAAACAACCGACTCCCTGGGCCTTCATTCGGCAGGGATCCGTCCCGGAGGAACGCTATGTAAGGATCCCTCCAGTCTGCGGGTTCAGCCATTCTGACTTCTCCTCCGATTTGAGCCACCATTGTTTCCGTCACACTGGGCCCCTCCAGCCGCCAGGTAGATATGGAACTGGCCAGCTTGGCTAACTCGTCGGCCCGCACATTGTCCGACTGGGATATCTTCTGCAGGATGACCTCCGAGAAAGTACTTTTTAGTTGTTCATATAGGGCTACATACCTTTGCAACCGCTCACATTTGACTTTAAAACCACCTGCCACCTGTTGGGCCACTAATTGCGAGTCCGAGTAGACAGTGATTCGACGAGCTCCCATATGCCGGGCCGCTTGTAATCTTGCCAGGATCGCCTCATACTTGGCCTCGTTGTTGGTAGCTTTAAAGTGAAGCCGGATGGACAGATGCAGCGTGTCTCCCCTGGGGGAGATCAATAGCAGTCCTACTCCGCTGTGTTGGCTATTGGCGGATCCATCGACATAGACCTTCCACATACCTTCGGTCTCTGTCTCCGGGATGGTCTCCAGCATGAAGTCAGAGAGAGCCTGTGCTTTGATGGTGGTGCGAGGCTGATACTCAATGTCATATTCGCTTAACTCCGTCGTCCATTTGATTAGCCTGCACGACGCCTCAAGATTAGTGAGGACTCGGGCGAGCGGGCTATTAGTGAGGACCACGATGGGGTGTGCTAAGAAGTACGACTGTAACCTTCGGGCCATCAGGACCAAAGCATAAGCCAGTTTCTCCATCATGGTGTACCGCGTCTCGGCATCCTTGAGTAGGTGTCCGAAGAAGTAAATGGGATGTTGTATCCGGTCTTGTTCCCGGACAAGCACCGACCCTACCGCTTGCTCGGCTGCAGATAAATAGACGAATAATGTTTCCCCTTCCACTGGCTTATGCAGGGTCGGGAGGTCTGCCAGATAGGTCTTCAATTCCTCAAAGGCCTTCGCACACTGATCATCCCACTCGAATTTAACAGCTTTTCTCAGAATTTTGAAGAAGGGGAGGGCTTTGTCTGCGGATTTGGAGATGAATCGTGATAGTGCGGTGATTCGGTCGTTCAGCCGCTGGACTTCCCTGAAGTTCCGCGGGGGTGGCATATCTAGAATGACCTTTACCTTTTCCGCGTTGGCTTCGATCTCCCTCTCCGTCACCATGTATCCCAGGAACCTGCCACTTTTGACCCCAAACAAACATTTAGCTGAGTTTAGTTTTAACCTGTGTGCTCTCAGGGTGACGAATGTCTCCTCTAGGTCAGATATCATGTCCCCTCCCTTTTCCGTCTTGACCAGGATATCGTCCACATACACCTCAATGTTCCACCCAATCCAGTGCCTAAAGACTTTGTCCATCATCTGCTGGTACGTGGCGCCCGCATTACGCAAGCCGAAGGGCATGACGTTGTAGCAGTACGTGCTATCAGGCGTCACAAAACTGACTTTCTCCTGGTCTTCGGGGGCGAGGGGGACTTGGTGATAGCCCTGGTAAGTGTCTAACATGGAGATGAACTCACAACCGGCTGTTGAGTCCACCAGCCGATCTATCCTCGGCAGGGGGTAGCAGTCCTTTGGGCAGGCTTTGTTTAGGTCTCTGAAGTCGATACAGACTCGCCATTTGCCTCCAGGCTTAGGAACGAGGACCATGTTGGCCAGCCAAGCTGGGAACCGGACTTCCCTGATGTGTTCAGCTTTTAATAGCTTCTGAACCTCATCCCGAATAGCTTTGTCTTGCTTAGGGGAGAAGTGTCTCCTCTTCTGCTTCACGGGACGAGCCTCTGGAGCCACATGTAGGTGGTGCATAGCCAGCGCTGGGGGGATCCCCTTGATTTCTTCAGCGGCCCAAGCAAACACGTCTCTGTGGTTCCGTAGGCATTCGACGAGGCGATTTCGTAATGTTGGCTTGAGGTCAAGAGCGATACGCGTATTTCCACCTCCGCCATGGAGATTGATCTGCACCTCTTCACTCTCGACTTCTCGCCGCTCTTGCTTAGGCCCTTCATCTTCCCGCGGATGAGCGAGATCCTCCGCTTCCGCCATCGGTGCTCCTTGTTTTGTTGATTCCCACAGATAGCGCCAAATTTGTTCCGGAAGGAGTCGTCGGCGATGGTCAGTTACTGAGGCTCAGCCTCGGCGGGGATGACTATGTCGCTGAGGAACTTGGGGGGGGGGTCCTGCGAAAGTAACACAAGCGTTAGGGGGACACGCCGGTAGGGGTCCGGCGGAGTCCACTCCGATGCTCAAGTTAGTAGGTTGTCCGATTGGTAATGAGAAAGAAAGATAGTATGCGAAGATAAGAGATCGTAAAAAAACCCCTTACTGGAGGGGTTGAACTACCTTTTATACCGGTGTCGGCAGACTAATCGTGCCTCCCTTTCTCGATGCCACGACTCTGATATTTGAGCCACGCCCCCTGCTTTCGGTGATGAGGGGATATCCCTTGAAACCGTCTGCACCGTTACCATCCTTTCCCCCGTAGAGCCATGTGGGAGGGCGTGCAGACTTTTTCCTGATTAATATCCAAGGTCGGCCGTTGCGAGGAACCTGCTTCCCGAGGGGAGCTCGGGGGTCTCGGGGGTCGATATCTCCCGAATTACTCTTCGGGACCCGGCTTGCAAGGGGGCTCACGCGAAGGACCCTCGGACCGGCCTTCCGAGTGCGCCACTGAAAGGAGGTCCCGAGGGCTCAGGAGGAGAGGTCATATTGTGTCCCTACTTCTTCATCCCTCGTGTCAGGCCCAAGCCACCCAACCCCATCAAATATATATATATATATATATATATATATATATATATATATATATATATATATATATATATATATATATATATAATTTTAAACACTTAACTCGATGCAGTAATTGTATGGGAGGTATCTCGAATCAATTTTTTAAAATGATTGAGATGTTTGAATTTGATCAAAATGCTTCAATGTATGATTTTTTATTTATTTTTTAGGGATTTATTATATGTATTTATAGTTTAAAATTTTAGGATTTAGATCAGTGACATAGTCAGGATTTTCGATCAGTAGGGGCAATTTTTAATAATCTTAAATATTAATGTAGATCGATTTTTATTTTTCAAAAGTCTAAATTACAAATTTAAGAGACCGAAAAAGAATTTAAACTCGAAATTTTGACCATAGCTCTTAGTTCTAGTTGAAACAATGATTCGTCAATCCCCAAAGTTTTTTTTATTCAAAGTCGAAAAATCGATCGAACCCGTTTAAACATTAAACTTGTTTCGGCCATAACTTGATCAAATCAACTTTAAATCAATCTTGATTTGAACCAATATAATCCTTATCTATGTACCTGAATTTAGTTTAAATCTAATTCAATTTTAATTTAGCATCCTTGTCTTACAATTTAGCTCATCTATTTATTATTATATATTTATTTTTAAATTTTAATATTTAAAATTTTAAATCGTATATTTTCTTATAAAATTGATACTAATAGATAGTTTAGGTCATGAGATTTTTAAATGTGTGATCATTCTCAATTTTCTATAATAAATGATTATAAATCAACTAATTAAAATAATATATATATATATATATATATATATATTATTTTTTTAATAAAATTTGAGAGGGCGATCGCACCCCCTCTCACGAAGGTGGCTACGCCCCTGATTTAGATATTAGATTATAATGAGTTTAAGCCAATAAAATTTTTTCGTTAGGGTTTATAGTTATAGTGTTTAAGATAAAAAAAAATTATGTGCTCACAGGGTATATTATATGTATTTAGGGATATATTTATCGTTTAAAATTTTAAAATTTAAAAATTGTGTTATAATAAGTTTAAATTAATAAAATTTTCTCTCTAGATTTAAGATGGTTTAAGATTCCCTGAATTATAATGTTTAAATAAAAAATTTTAAATATTCAAATAATATATCATATGTATTTAAGATTTATGTAAATGAATTTTGATTTTTAAAAAATAAAAAAATAATAAATCAGGATGATCAAGGTTAAAAAGAAAAAATTACGAAGATATCTTTGATTGGAGATGCCTCGAGTCACAACTTACACAACCGATGCGACAAACGATCCGCCTTATATTTTTTTCTCATAGTCCCTCCGTACTCTTAGTCGAATATCAAATTTCCATCAAATTCAAAAATAATTATCATCCATAATAATGAGCCATACCAGGTTCATTGGTTCTTTTGTCCATCGAGATCGAGTCACCACAGAGGCACTCTGACTTGATCATCAAGCTTCGACATTCTTGCCCCCACGGGCTGGAGCAGTTGGTTAGGCGCTTGCCACTTGCAACGGAGATCAAGGGTTCGACGGTCGACAGTATGCGCGAGTGATAAAAACTCGACTGCTGTTTAAAAAAATTCCTCGACCTCAGGCGTCTCGTCACACCAGTATTCACCATGATTTACTTCTTCTGGACATTTATGGGACAGAGACCAGGGACCGTTGTTGGGGTGACGGATCCACTTTTTGCAAAGTTTCGACATTCTTTGAAGAAATTTACTTGATCATCAAGTCACCACAGAGTCACCGCATGCGGCTAGTGATTTTTTTTTAAAAAATTATTTTCGTAACTTGATTTCTCTCTCTCTCTCTCTCTTAAAAACAGAATTATAATTAGAACAAATAACTAACAATTTGTATTCTAATTAATTTATTTCAATTACAATTAATTTTTATTAAAAAAAAAAGAGAAAAGGTTCAGTTAATAAAACGAAGTCGACGCATTCGAACCCTCGTTCCTTCCTTGATTCGTAATCCTCCGTGAGGCTTCCTACTTTCGCCGTCCGTCGCCCTATAAATACTCCTCCGAGAAGCCTCGTCGGAAACGCTTCCGTCAAGTTAGGGCTTCGTAATTCCGTCGATCGGTCGATGGGCGATCGGAGCAGCGGCGAAGGATGGCCCGCCGATGCGTGGCGGCCTCCGCGCCCCCACCGGCGGTCGGCCGACGGGCACCCAGTCCCGCTCTGGGAGAGGCGGTTCTGTAGCGAGGCGTGCGGGATCCCGTGGGAGCAGCTGTGCGCGATCCAGCGATGGATGACCGGCGACACGCAGGAGCGCGTGCTGCGGTGGGACGACTCCGCCGCGGCGGAGGCCCTCCGCGACTCCAAGGCCAGGTACTGCGCCCGCTACCACGGGCGCCCCTGCAGCATCCCCCTCCCTGACCCGGACATGTACATCGACGAGGTCGACCACGACGCCGTCGTCGATCCGGAGCTGATCGCCGACCTGGAGAAGCCGCCGCCGCAGTACAGCGAACTGGATGACGCCGCCACCGCATTGACTACGGGCGATAGAGTTCTTCTTGAAGGGGATAGGGTTCTTCTTGAAGGCGATAGGGTTCTTCTTGAAGACATCCGGCCAACCGGGTGGGACGAGGTGCCCGAACCTAATCCCTTGAACTGCGGTAGAGTTGTCGACGCATGGGATCACTCGACCGGCTGGAACGAAGTGCCTGAGCCAAATCGCTTGAACCGTGATGGATCTGCCGATGCGTGGAATCAGGGTGATCCCTGGACTAGTGGTGGCGGAAGGTCGGATTTTGTCGCTGAAGACAACAGGAGAAATGCTCAATGGGGAACCTGGGACAACAAGAACAGGATTTCTGATAATGGTAGAAGAAATGGAAGAAAAAGGGATGGAGGGGGTCGCTGGGGGCCAAGACACATCAGACCCAAGTACCAAACCAGCCATTACCAATCGAATAATGAGCCTTGGGGAAACTGCAGAGGAGGTGGAAGGAATTGGACAGGGAAGCAACGGTATCAAGAGCACTATCCATGAAACATATGTTCTTGCTTATAGGTGATACAGTGCTGCTGTTTTCGTTTGAAATAGTAGATACATTGGCAGAGTTTTTTTTTTTTTCTTCCTTTCACTGTTGTAGTGTCTTGCATTCTTAGTCTTGTTTAAGTCCAATAATAGGCTAATACTCTTATGGAACTTCCAAATACAATGGTAACTAATGGTGCTTCATTAATAATATGTTTGCACATCAGAGAACTAGCGAGCTGAGGTTAAGAATCTTTGTTTCAATTATCTTTCAAATGCACATTCCCTTCCTCTAACCATGAAATGGTTTGATCTGGATTTAATATATAACTGCTATTTATTTCTTAGTCACCGATTCAGTGGAGGTGAAGGAATTGAACCGGGAAGCAACGGTATCAAGAGCACTATCCATGAAACATATGTTCTTGCTTATAGGTGATACAGTGCTGTTGTTTTTGTTTAAAATAGTACATACGTTGGTAGAGTTTTTTTTTTTTTTGACTGTTGTAGTGTCTTGCTTTCTTAATCTTGTTTAAGTCCAATTATAGGCTAATACTCTTATGGAACTTCCAAGTACAATGGTAACTAATGGTGATTCATTAGTAATATGTTTACACATCAGAGAATTAGTGAGCTTAGATTTAGAATCTTGTTTAAACTATTTTTCAAATGCACATCCTTCCCGAAACTATGAAATGGTTTGATCTGGATTTAATATATCGCTCCTACTTGTTTCTTAGACAATGATTTAGAGGAGATGGAAGGAATCAGACAGGAAGCAACGGTGAGCACTATCCATAAAATATATGTTCTTGCTTATACAAGCCCATGATCTATTGGACCGTTTTGACTAGGCAATCAACTAATCTCTTGCTTCTGAGAATCTCTCAGAGGCAGAGAAAGCCTCGTACAAATGGTATAGAGAGTAGCACAATTTGTTACTCTCAACAAATGAAATATGCATAAAATAAATTTACCAACAATGAAAGAGATCACAATTCGGCGTAGGTTACTGGTTGTTGATGAAGCAACTTGATCGCAGAGCAGAACCACATATTTGAAGCTTTAAACCAGAGAATTGATTCTGAGCCTCGGACCCAAGCTTATTGTATAGCCATGATATAGTCGGAAAATATTCAGTACCCTTTCAGTATATTGAAACCTTTCGACTAAACCCTTTCAGTGGCGGTTCCCGCCCCTTTCCTTTCTTGCTTCGATCTGATCTGATCGATCTCACGAAATTCGTGTTTCTGATCGAATGAACCCTCAGGCGACTGAACCAAGGGATTTCCTTTACTGTTTGATCTGATCATATCTTTTGCACTTTCCATTTTTGTTCGGTCGACTGAACATCCTAATCAGTCAACTCAACCTTTGTTTCTTTCTTAGCCGGAACTCTACCTTATCTGTGTCGATCTACCAGGATCGGCCGACCGAACCCTCTGGTCAACCCGTGTATTTTTTTTTTTTGCAAAACAAAGTTAGCACAGTAACAATAATGATCATGCAAAATAGAGTTAGATAATAGATAATTTGCACGAGTGAGTTCTGATATCTACTTAGAAACCTCCGTTCTTTAGTCGGATCAATGTCTAAGGTTGTTCTCAAAATGAGAACACGTCCTCACACCTTTTCAGAAGAACTTCTTTTCATATTCTTACCTTACTTGCTAAACATCTAGTCCTTCGGATCTGTTTGGGCTTCATTCAATCATTGATCTATGAGGATTTTCTCTTGACTCAATATCCGGTCCTCACTGACCCCATCGAGTCTGTCTTGCCAGATGTTTGGTCCACTGACCCATTTGGGTTTCTTGCCTGATGTCCTTGATTTGTTGAGACTTCCACTGCCTAGTATCCAGTCATCTACTAGGACTTTCCAGGTTGAATTACATGTGTTGGATAATCTATCGGAGATATTTGGGCTGAATTGAAATTATACAACTTAATTTCAACTTATTTGTAGAGTTGACCTAAGCAGATGGTCTCAGGCTGCCAGTGGGGCTGATTTTACCAAGCTTCCGATGGTTGAGTCAGAGTTAGGATGTCACCCGACTGCTCGATTAGCAACTTGGTAGAGTCGCCAAATACCAAGCCACCTGACTGCCAAGTGCTGCTAAGTCGGGAAGATGCGTCCTCGACTACTCACGAGTGGAGGACAAGTCGGTCTTGAGTGGATCACCTCTCCAACTGCTCCCAAGTGGATCACCAAGGGAAGACGAATCACTGAGTCACAGCAAAGTGTTCCCGAGTAGAGATCGAGTCTCTCAGGTGGATGGCCGAGTTGGGAAAGATTCTCCCAAGCGGATGTCGAGCGCTCCCAAGTGGAACGTCGAGTTGGAAATGCCGAGTGCTACCAAGTGGATGTCGAGTCGGGAAGAAGCGTTCTCGACTACTCCCGAATGGCTCCCAACTGAAAGCTGACTGCTCCCGAGTAGACTCTTAGAGTGGAACGTCGAGTCAAGAAGAGACCCAATTGCTCCCGGGTGTCAAATCCTAGTGTTCTTGAATGGACTTTGAGCCTCCCGACCAGAGGCCAAGTCGGGACGCAAGTCGCCCAAATCGGGAAAAAACGCTAATGCCGAGTCGGAAAGGAATTCGCCAAGGAAGATGTTGAGGCTTGTGCTTAACGCAGTTTCCTTGAAATAGATTTGCCCCACCTCCGGCCGTGCTTCGAGATTCTCTTGGGCCTTATGTTTCCCAGAATACAATGACAAACAACGATCTCCTTGAAACACTGGTGGTTGCAACGAATTGAGAGGTACCCGAATGCTATCATGGGTAGTTCAGCTGAGCTGATGGACTACTGAGAGAAAAGAATCGGGGAACGAAGGTGGATGAATTCTTTTGTTATTGCTTTTCGCTTCTATCTCATCTGCTCTTACTCACATCCACCTTTTATAGGAGCGTTCATCCTTAACTGCAATGAATGACCGAGTTATGGTCATTCAATGTTGGGTTAATGACAGTCATCTGCCATTACTGATAACTATTATTGCCGAGAGGTTATGGAATCCCCATTAACTTCATATTAACACTATTGAATAGGTATCAAAAGGAGATTCGGGTGGCAAAACATTGGTTCATTCGCTTGGGCAAATTTTTCCCCGATTGGTCCGACATTCAATGTGTGTAGGTCGTGCTGGCACATGAGCCTTGGATTTGCACCCCTTGCGCACCATGCGTGAGAGAAAGTTTCTCCTCGTGCATTTGTTCACAACACCAATACATGTGAATCAATATAAACCAACCACAATGCCTTGAAACTTCCAATGTGGGACTATCCCATTCATAATGAAGTCGTCTCCTTCCTTTCCCCCTCTTTTTTCCTTCACATTTCTAACAACATGCACACTTGATCCATTAGATCACAACCGGACTTAACTTTAAATCTTTGCCAACATCAAAACATAAGTTTGATTTTGGTGCTCCTTACACCAACAAATACAATGCTGCCGTTTTTGTTTAAATAGTAGATAAGTTGATAGAGTTTTTTCCCCCTGTTTTTCTTTAAAATAGTAGATAAGTTGATAGAGTTTTATTCGCTGTTGTAGTTTCTTGCTTTCTTAGTCTTGTTTAAGGCCAATTATTGGCTAATATTTTTATGGAATTTCCAAGTACAATGGTAATTGCTGGTGCGTCATTAATAATATGTTTGCACGTCAGAGAACTAGTGAGTAGTGAGCTGAGATTTAGAATCTTGTTTGAACTATTTTTCAGATGCACACCTCTTCCTCTAACCATGAAATGGTTTGATCTGGATTTAATATATCACTCCTGCTTATTCTTAGACAATGATTCAGAGGAGGTGGAAGGAATTGGACAGGAAGCAATGGTGAACACTATCCATGAAACATATGTTCTTGCTTATAGGTGAGTCAGTGCTGCTGTTTTGTTTATAATAGTAGACAAGTTGTTAGAACTGTTGTAGTGTCTTGCATTCTTAGTCTTGTTTAAGTCCAATAATAGGCTAATACTTCTATGGAACTTCCAAGTACAATGGTAACTAGTGGTGCTTCATTAATAATATGTTTGCACATCAGAGAACTAGTGAACTTAGGTTTAGAATCTTTGTTTAATCTATTTTTCAAATGCAGATTCCCTTCCTCTAACCATGAAATGGTTTGATCTGTATTTAATATATCACTCCTGCTTATTTCTTAGACAATGATTCCATAAGCAACTGATAATTGATGATTGAGAACCATGTACCCAGCGTTCAAAAAAAAAAAAACAGAATTTATGCATTGTGATGAGCACTGTTGATATTTCCTGGTGGAACGGTATGCATTTTTTTTGTTTATCTAGTCTTGAATTCATGCATTTAATATTCCTCTGTACCTCAAATGATCAAGATTGGAAAACATAGTGATTAAATAATCCTTTAACATTTTCAGGATAGTTTTAGCTATAGAGAAATGCATCAACATGTGCATGACTAGATATACATGTGCTTTGCACCTAAGTTAGTCCCTCTAACAAGTTCTTATTTCATTTTCGGGTTTTGCTTCTTTTCCTTGTGGCATTGGTTTACCTTGGAGCAACAAGACTGCAACTGACATAGATGTTTTGGAACCCTGTGACTATCTTTGATGGCACTTTGCAGTATCAGCTTCATCTTGCTCTGGAGTCTGAAGTTTGAAACCCCGTAGCACTGCTATCTTTGGCGGTATTACAGTGGGTATTGCAATGTTCTTCGGAGAGAAAAAAGGATTATCTGCTTGTGTATCTATTGTTAACAGATACAGAGACTATATATATGCCATGCTATGGAATAACTCGACCATTAACCAACTTAGTTTTGTAAATTTTGTTACTTTTCTCAGTTCTCATTGTTGCAAGTGTGTTTCTAATGTGCATCATCATTACAAGTGATCCCGACCTAGCCTAGGTGTAGTCTGGTCGGCTTACATGGCGCTGCATGGAGACAGGGCATTGCTAGGAAGGTTCTGAGAGCCCGGCGTGGCAGGGTATGAAACGAGTATCACTCGGGTCGGGACGCCCGATCGGAAGGTTAATCAGATATAGTCTAAATTAGTCCCAGCGAGAGATATCGAGTGCTCGGCTTAAGGTCGTCGGGTCAACACTCAGTCGGCACCTGGTCGGTGTCCTTGTGTTACAGTCATATCCGCGAAGGATGAATCGGGCTGGCTGGGTCTGAGTACCCCAAGACTTGATGTGTCGCCTATTCTAATATGTATGACATTGGATGCATAGCAGGATCTCACTCGGAGCAGCTGGTCGACGCTTCGACTTGGGAGTTGTCGTTATCTGAGGCAGTACCTACCCCTGACAACATACTGATAAAGGTGGTACGAGAGTTGGCGCAGGTCGGCTTCGGCCTAACATCACTCGTGTCTGAATCGTGGATATCTTGTTGACACAGTACTTGCCTGACAAACTCTGGCAACCCGTACCACAGCGCCCCCTGCCCATGTCAGAATGGGCAGCGTCGGTCGGCGAGCTAACAGTGACCCCTGATCCTGTCCCCACATGAGACAAAATGTGGCAGAAGCGGGGTAGAGACTGTCAACTCCCTCGGTTATATAAGGCTCTCCTCCCTTCACCCCCAAGTACACGCGCGAGACCCTTTGGCTACAGTTCTTTTTCAGTTTTCGCTTTCTCCACTGGACACTGACTTGATCGTCGGATGACCTTGCCGGGGAATTCTCCCGGTGGGTTGCTGACGGTCATCTTCCTTGCAGTTCTCGGAGCCAGCAAAAGCAGTTCTCGAGTCCACATCGCTCTGCGACAGGATCATATGTGGCGCTAGAAGGAGGGCATTTCGTCTGATCGAGAGCGCAAGATGAAAGATCTCAACCAAATGACTGTGACAATCACACCAAAGGAGTACGAACTTCTGATAGCTGCCCGAGCTCAGAAGACCTCCCAGTTGCCTTTTCATGCGAGCAGCCCGGCAACTCGATTTCCCGAGCACTCGGCCTTAGGCAACTCGGCGGGTCAGGGGAATGCTCCCTGACCAGATGACGCTTCAATCCCTTTCCCCCCTGCATTTTACCGAGCCAGAGGCGATGAGGCTCACTCCAATCCCGCTGAGGCATCCACATCCAGTCAGACGCACCGACAACACCCGGATAAGGGAAAGGGCCTGACCGACCCCCCCACCGGCTATCCCATCTCGTTGCCCTTTTCCTCACAAATCCTCGAGGACTCAGTCCCCAAGCACCTTCGGTACTTCACCATACCAGAGTACTCGAGAACAAACGATCCCGAAGAGCATCTCATGAAGTTCGAGAGCGCCTCCCTGCTTAACTAGTATCTGGAGGGTGTCAAATGTTGCGTTTTCTTAACGACCTTGTTGGGGCCGACCCAGCGATGGTTCGATCGGCTCCCGAGTGGGTCCGTATTCAATTTCGAGGAGCTCAAGAGGTTGTTCTTGAAGCACTTCGCGAGCAATCGGAGGTAACATAAAACCATCCTTAACCTGTTCGCAGTAAAGCAAGGCCCGAAAGAGTCGCTCCGAGCCTACATCAAGAGGTTCAATAGAGTAGCCATGAACGTGCCGACCGCCACCCCTGAGGTACTGATCAGCGCATTCTCCCAGGGGTTACAAGAGGAAGATTTCATCCGGTCACTGATTAGGAAGCCCCCAAAGGGCTTTGGCAGCCTATTGGGAAAAGTTGTCAAGTACATCAACGTAAAGGAAGTCCAAGCCGTCCGGAAAAAAGATGTCAGTAGTGCCCCAACACCAAGTCCCGCACAGAATAGCCGCTCGCCGGGCGGACCCATCCGCAGCCCTAGAGGGGCAATCGACCGGGTGGGAATGAAGTCGAGACACGTACAACAAGTGGCTCAGGGGTGCCTGCCGACCCGATGGAGGCCTTACTGTGCTTTCCACCAGAGCAACACACATAACACGGAGGAATGCCGACAGACTGGGGGAGGTCGAGCCCCTGTCTCTTGGGTGTTGATGCAGTCTGACCCTGATTGTTGTTTTGGTGTTGACACCGATTTTAGTTTAGGTTGATGATTATGATGATTATGATTAAGTCCTGATCGGGGATCAGGCAGGGTATGGGAAATCCTAGCTTGGAGGGCTAGGTATTGGAAAATCCTAACCTGAAGGGTTAAGTGTGGAAAATCCTAGCTTGGAGGGCTAGGTGTTGAAAAGTCCTAATTCGGAAAGGTTGGGTGAAAAGTCCTAGCTTGGAGGGCTAGGTGAAAAGTCCTAGCTTGGAGGGCTAGGTGAAAAGTCCTAACTTGGAGGGTTAGGTGAAAAGTCCCAACTTGGAGAGTTAGGTGAAAAAGTCCTGGCTTGGAGGGTCAGGTCCTAGCTTGGAGGGCTAGATTTGGAAAAGTCCTAATCCGGAAGAGTTGGGTGAAAAGTCCTAGCTTGGAGGGCTAGGTGAAAAATCCTAACTTGGAGGGTTAGGTGCAAATTCCCAACTTGGAGGGTTAGGTGAAAAATTCTTAGCTTGGAAGGTTAAAGTGGATGAAACCCTAGCTTGGAGGGCTAGGTTGGAGCCCCTGGATCGGTCTGGTGACCGATCAGGGAGTTGGCACGGTGCTCCTTCGTGGATCGGTCTGGTGACCGATCCAGCGATGACTGATCGGTCTGGTGACCGATCAGGGAGTATGCGTTTCACCCATTGTTTTAGCCCTCCACTTTAGCTTGGAGGGCTAAAATGGATGAATCCCTAGCTTGGAGGGCTAGGTTGGAGCCCCTGGATTGGTCTGGTGACCGATCAGGGAGTTGGCACGGTGCTCCTTCGTGGATCGGTCTGGTGACCGATCAAGGAGTATGCGTTTCACCCATTGCTTGGCTCCTGATCGGTCTAGTGACCGATCAGGGAGCAAACAGTGAGGTTGAGTTCCCTTGCTGATCTGCTCCTGATCGATCTGGTGACCGATCAGGATCACTGTGCAGATCGTTCTGGAGAACGATCCAGCGTTGCGGGTTCCTCTCTATGATCGATCAGGACGGAGCCTGATCTGTCTGGTCATGACCTGATCGGTCCGGTGACCGATCAGGAGGCTCCCTGATCGGTTCGATGACCGATCAGGAGGTTTGGACTGCGAAGCTTAGAAATCGCCCGATAAAGGGGTGGATCGGTCTGGTGATCGATCCACAACCTGGGATCGGTCTGGTGATCGATCCAGGAGAGTCCCAAAGAAATCGCGATTTCTAATTGAGCGTTGGGGACCGATCAGGACGGAGCCTGATCGGTCTAGACCCAGCCTGATCGGTCTGGTGACCGATCAGGAGGCTCTCTGATCGGTCCGGTGATCGATCACTTTAATTCAAAATGCACTGTTAGACGCTCTGATCGCGTCTGAACGTATCCGATTCTCTGCGCTTAACATCTGATACATGATTTCCTGCTTGATATGCTGTGCTAACACTCTGATTAAGCTGCAGGTGACAGGGGAAGATTCAAACACTCAAGGAGAGTCAATGAAGACCTTTCCTTGGAGCAGGTTTGTCTGTTTTTCCATCTCAGGTTGCAACGGGCACTGGCGCTGGCTGGAGCTGCTGTCTGGGGCTGGTCTGAGGCAGGCTCAGGGAGTCCAGAGGAGCTCAGAGGTAGCTGGTAGTTGCAGGTGAGCAGCTGGAGGCTGCAGGGAGATGGTGTCACCTAATGCTTAGTGGAGGAACAAAAGGAGCGGAGAAGAGTTGGCTGGAAAAGGATTCTGCTGCTTGAGTTCTTGCTGCGACTTTGTGTTCTCCACAACTTGCTTGCGTGTTCTGAAGTTCCATTACTTTGAGCAAGCTGCTACAATCTTGAAGCAACCATCCCTTGCTTGAGCACTTGGAGGAAGGAACAAGGAGCTTCGAGTCCAACAGCGAGAAGACACGGGAAAAGGGTTCTTGTGTGAGATTGTCGCTGGGTGGAGCTCAGGAGGAAGCTTGTTGTGTTCTTGTCTTTGCTAAGTGCTAAGTAAGATCTTTCTTATGTTTCATTGTGCTTAAACCTATATCTGTGATTGAAACGCTGTGGAGAGGTTTCTCCGCCGAGAAGGAGGTTGCTTTCTATCCGGTGTTAATCGGGGCTTGATCTGCCGCCGATCAAGGGATCGCCACCTTAAGGGCACGCCAAGGAGTAGGGGCAAGTTATCCCCGAACCTTGTAAACCCTCCTTGTTAGCGATCTTGCTAGTTGGTTTCGTCTGTTTTTGTTTTCTGCATTTCTGCACTCTGTTTCTATTATTTCCGCTGCCGTGCTACTAACCGTGAAGTGCAGAGAAACCCTAAAGCGACCTAAAGCGAAAGAAGTTTGTGTCTGACTATATTCACCCCCCCCCCCTCTCTAGCCATCCAGGTCCAACAAGTGGTATCAGAGCTTGGGGCTCTGTTTTTGCGGATTAACAACCGAGAGCTATCATCCATGGCGTTGAGAGAAGGATTTTCCACCACCCAACCTCCTTTCTTTGATGGCTCTGATTTCCAATATTGGAGATCAAAGATGGAGTATTATTTGAAGATGAACATCAACACTTGGTTCGCGGTGAAGGAGGGTTTCACTCCTCCTAAGGATGATGAAGGCAAGGAACTTGAATCATGACGGTGGACAACCGAACAAACTCGGAAGAGTGAAGCCGACGCAAAGGCGGTTGTCACTCTACAATGCGGCATGAACAAAGACCAACTCATCAAGGTTGGTCCTTTCACAAGTGCAAAGGACTTGTGGAACAAGCTCATTGAACTCCACGAGGGCACCCGAGACTCAAGAATCGCCAAGAGGGATTTGTTTCTCAACCAATTACAAAATCTCTCCATGAAGGAAAATGAATCGGTAAGTGAGCTCCATAGCCGGTTCAAGGAAGTCCTCAATGGACTTCATTCGATTGATGAAAAGGTCGAGAATCGCGACCTTGTGAGATATGTACTAAAAGTATTTCCAAGGAATACTTTGTGGTCATCCATGGTGGATGTCTATAAAGTATCCAAGGATTTATCCATTGTTAAGTTAGATGATTTGTTTTGTGAAATGGAATTACGTGAAATGGCTAACAAAGGCCCCAAGGAGAAGGGGATTGCCTTAGTTACAGGGGATCGATCCAATAAGAAGAAGAAGGAGAAGAAGAAGGAGAAAGAAGTCACTTCATCTTCATCCTCTTCCGAATCCGAGTCCGATTCCGAGGAAGATGTCAGCGGCTCCTCATCCTCCGAGATGGCGAACTTTGTGAGAATGATGATGAGAAGAGGTCGACGCTTCAAGAGTAGAGGTAACTCTAATGAAGCTAAACTTGATAAGACTGATGCTTCTTGCTTTGAGTGTGGTAGGAAAGGGCATTTCAAGAATGAATGCCCAAAGTTAAAGAAAAAGGATGAAAAATCCAAAAGGAAAGAAGAAAAATCCAAGAAGAAGAAGAAGGCTTTGAAGGCCACTTGGGATGAATCCTCCTCAAGCTCATCCGATGAAGAGAAGGAGGAGAAGAGCACAAGGCATGTGACACTCATGGCATTGGGAGATCAAGAGAGCAGTGATGAATCTTCCAACTCCTCAAACGTGGCTTCATCATCTTCGGATGATGAAGAGGTTATGATTGAGGGGGAACATCTATCAACTTGGTTCGTTGATAGTGGATGCTCCAAACACATGACCGGGGATAGATCATTGTTTACCACACTTCACACGAAAAGTAGAGACGAAGAGTCCACCCTTTGGCACCGGAGACTTACACATGTGAACATGAAGAACATCCGGAAGTTGGCCAGCAAGGGATTAGTTCGTGGCTTACCAAGCATCAAGTATGAAAAGGACAAACTTTGTGATGCATGTCAAATGGGTAAGCAAACGAAATCTGCACATAAAGGTAAGAGCACTGTAAGTACTTCTACAGCTTTAGATTTACTTCACATGGATCTATTTGATTGTAGTATTATCATATCATTGAATGGAAGTACATATTGTTTTGTGATCATTGATGATTTCACTAGATATACGTGGACCTACTTTTTAAAATATAAGGACCAAACCTTAGATGTTTTCATTTCTTTTTGTAGAAGAGTTGAAAATGAAAAATCATCAACAATTAAGACAATTAGAAGTGATCATGGAGGTGAATTTCAGAACCAACGGTTTTTACAATTTTATCAAGATAGAGGTTATAGACATGAGTTCTATACTCCTAGAACACCACAACAAAATGGTGTTGTAGAGAGGAAGAACCGTGTTCTACAAGAGGCTGCACAAAGCATGCTTAATGAGTACTCACTCCCGAGTTACTTATGGGCTGAAGCTGTAAATACAGCTTGCTATGTGCAAAACCGAGTTCTCATCCATAGGTTTTTAGGAAAGACTCCCCATGAACTTTGGTTTGGGAAACCACCTACGGTTAAACATCTTAGGGTGTTTGGTTGTAAGGTGTTCATCCTAAACACCAAGGACCATCTTGGAAAGTTCACGGCAAAGGATGATGAAGGGATACTAGTCAGGTATTCCGTCGTTAGCAAAGCCTACCGAGTCTACAACAAGAAGTCTAGATTAATTGAAGAGTCTTCTGATGTTGTCTTTGAAGAAATTCCAAAAGTCAATGGTCAACCAGAAGATGAAGTCCAATTCGAACTTAGGAGACTAAGTTTGAATGAGAATCCAAATTTTGCTGATGGTGATGAATCCGATGACGGTGAGCCTAGACAACCCATTGATCAGCCGGATCTTGAGGCTGAGCTTATGTCTAGTGAACCTATTCAAGAAGCATCACCAACACCTAGGCAAACTAGATTAGCCTCTAGTTATCCCCAAGATCAAATTGTTGGTGACATCCACCATGGGGTTAGAATTAGATCATTCTTCCGGAATGAGACTAATGAAGTTGCCCTAATTTCCGAAATTGAACCTAGAAAAATTGATGAAGCATTAAATGATCCTGATTGGATCATTGCAATGCAAGATGAACTAGGTCAATTCGAAAGAAGTCAAGTTTGGGACAGTCCCTAGACCTAAGAAGACCACCATCATTGGAACCAAATGGGTCTTCAAGAACAAATTGAACCATAAGGGAGAAATCATTAGAAACAAGGCACGCTTAGTAGCCAAGGGCTATAGTCAAGTTGAAGGCCTTGATTATGATGAGACCTATGCTCCCGTGGCACGATTAGAGTTCATCCGATTGATTCTAGCATTTGCAGCACATCGTGGTTTCAAATTATATCAAATGGATGTCAAATTGGCTTTTCTAAATGGTTTGATTAGGGAAGAGGTCTATGTTGAACAACCTCCAGGGTTTGAGAGTACCGAATTCCCAAACCACGTGTTCAAGCTCAAAAAGGCACTTTATGGTCTTAAACAAGCACCCCAAGCTTGGTACGAGCGGTTGTCAATTTTTCTGATTGAAAAAGGCTTTGTAAGAGGCCAAATAGACCCTACACTATTTCTACGGAGAGATGGTGACAATATTTTTGTAGCCCAAGTATATGTCGATGACATAATTTGTGGCTCGAATAACAAGAGATATTTAAATGAATTCATTGGACACATGAAAAATGAGTTTGAAATGAGTCTTGTGGGAGAGTTGACTTTCTTCCTTGGACTTGAAATCAAGCAAACTCGCGATGGTATCCATGTGCACCAATCAAAGTATACACAAGAAATGCTTCGAAAATTCAATATGAGTGATTCAAAAGAGGTAACCACTCCCATGGTTACAAATACAAGATTAGATAATGATGAGAGTGGTAAACCCGTTGATTTGACTCAATATCGAAGCATGATAGGGAGTTTGCTATACCTCATAGCTAGTCGACCAGATATTCTTTTCGCTGTGGGTATGTGCGCAAGGTATCAAGTTTGTGCTAAGGAATCTCACTTAATCGCTGTCAAGAGAATTTTGAGATACCTTAAAGGCACAATAGGAGTCGGTCTTTAGTACTCCCGTACCGAATCATTTGATTTACTTGACTATACGGATTCCGACTACGCTGGATGTAAGTTGGACCGGAAAAGCACAAGTGGGGGTTGTCAATTCTTAGGTTCATCATTAGTAAGTTGGTCAAGTCAGAAGCAACATTGTGTTGCTCTCTCCACGACCGAGGCAGAGTATATTGCTATGGGAGAGAGTGTATCGCAATTGTTGTGGATGATTCACACTCTAGAGGACTATGGATTGAGTTACAAGGGTGTGCAAGTGTTATGTGATAACATTAGCACAATTAATCTAACCAAAAATTCAGTCCATCATTCTAGGACAAAATATATTGAAGTGTGTCACCAATTCATTAGAGATCATGTGACTAGGGGAGATATTGTACTCTCACATGTAGAGTCCAAATCAAACCTAGCTGACATTTTCACTAAACCACTCCCCGAAAATGAATTTAGTTTCCTAAGAAGGGAGTTGGGAATGTGTCGTGCTTCTTGAATTTCAAAATGCATTCAAAACCCTTCATGATTATTTCAAATTATTGGGAAACAATTGGGTAACTTTGGGGATATCTCACACAAACTATAAGGTTTACCAAAACGTTTTTGTTTGCTAGAAATGGGGTGAGATGCTAGGATCAACTCGATCTTTCAAAATGTCAATGCATCTCTTGAGAAATTAAGTTGACGAGATAAAAATTACTTTGGTGACCAAGTATGGGGAAAACCAATGCATAACACATGTGTATTTGACTCCATGATCATACTTGGACATTCCAATCAAGGAAACTTGATTGGAAACTTGAATTTAATACAAACTTAGTTGAAATTACTTGATTGATTGTTGATTGAGTTTCACTCCATTTGGGTGGAGCAAAGTGACTTGTTCAAACCCTAAAGACCTTTGATCCTTGGTTAGGGATCAATTATAGACGAGGGACGGCTTCCAAGATCGATATCCTTCACCATATCCCTTTGAAAATCGTGTGAGAATCTGAAACTGAAAGTTTCAAATCGTATCTGGAAGTATCAGGAACCCTGATCGGTCACTGGACCGATCAGGCATAGGGCTGATCGGTCCCCGGACCGATCTGGCTCCATTTTGCATTGATCGGTCCACAGACAGATCAGAAGGGTCACAGAGACTTTGCGAGATTTCGGCCAACCTTTCTGTGCTAGCCTGGGTCGGTCCCAGACCGATCTGACATCTTGTGGTGATCGGTCCAGAGACCGATCAGGAGGGCCTCTCGAAAATCATCTGACCCTACTGTTCGCTTCCTAATCGATCAGCTGATCGATCAGCTGATCGATCAGGAGCCTTCCTGGTCGGTCACCCGACCGATCAGGAACAGGCCAGTCCGATCAGGCCAGAGCCTGATTGGTCTTGGCGCTATCAGATCGAACGGTGATCCGTTCAGGCTTATTAAATTGTGGTTGGTGGACCGATCCACCAACCGATTAACTCCTTCACAACTCCTCATTGCCGAACCCTAGCCGACCAAAAACCCCTCACCACCGAAGCTTTCTCCTGCGCGTGCGATCTCCTTTCCTCCTACGCGTGAGCCTCTCTGCGGTTTCTCTCTTCCTGCGCGTGCTCTACTACCGTCTCCTCTGTGCAAGAGCTCCTCCCTGTTTTTGGCAAGTTTGTCTCACTGAAGCCTTCTGCGCCGAGAACTTCTTCCGCGCGATCTCTTTCTCCAACCTTAAAGAACTTTCTTCATGGCGCCTAAGTAAGTTTATGTTAGGTAGTTTTCTTTGTGAATCAGTTCATGGATTTTGTATTTGCACTAACCATGTTATGATGTTGCGCCGTGACCTTCTTGTGTTGGCCGTGACTCTATCTTTCCATGCTTCACCTTTTGATTGTGTCATCTGTGACCAAATCTCTCTCTCATTTCATTATTGTCTTCTTTTTGATCAACTGTTATATCTTATATTCACTGATTGAGTCTTGGGTTACCTCTTGTCTGTTGATCAATCTTTAATCTTGTGTCATGATTTATTCAATTCTTTAGAAAAGCATCAAAGGGTAAAGAAGCCGTTGAGGGCATCTCAAAGGGGAAAGCCCCTTCATCATCTACCCCTCTCTCAAGGCCTCCACCACCTCCATATACTAGATTTCAGAATATTACTTTGGCTCTAAACTTCTAATGGCACAATTTCAAACTCATGCCATGTCGGACAGTAGACCAAACATTTATCTACGAATATTGTCCAACGATACGACAAATTATTGAATACTATGAGCTTCAACCCATCCTTTTCTTAGAGAGGCCAATAAACTTTGATTTGGTCTCTGAATTCTATAATAATATGGTTAGTGGAGAGGGCACGGGGTGGAGGACCCGTGTCGCTAGCGTTGACCTTGACTTTACTCTGTCTGCTTTCACTACCTTTCTTGGATGTCGCCGGTCCGAGAATGCCTTTTCATTCTATCCTTACCTTCCGGATCCCTTACCAGTTCCCTTTGGAGGAGTCACTCCTGACTCTATCCATGAGCACTTTCTAGGCCATCCCAGGCCAAGGGGTTCCGATGCGCGCGCCTGTGATTTTCCCACATTTCCTGCTCTCCAACTTTCCTCCATTGATTATGTCTTGTTTAAAATCATCACCAACTGTCTCCTTCCTACTACAACAAAGCACCTCGATGAGATTCATCCATTCCACTGCTTGATGCTCTATGGGATGCATCGGCAGTTAGACTTTGATATCGTGTCATCCATCTATTTCTCCATCATAGTCCATAGTCTGAGGTACGGCCAGACAGTTCACATGGTAGTTGGCCATATCATTACGGCTTGGCTTGAGTCAGTGGGTATCGATGTTTCACAGGGCCGTATTGTACCCATGATTCGACAGGACTGCCGCCTGGATCGTCGCATGCTCGCTCAGTCCGGCATTGTTGTTGGGCCACAAGGGCTAAGGTGGAAGGATAGGAGACGTGGAGGGGAGCTACCGAGAGCAGCCCATGATCTGGAGCCGCCAGTTGATGCTGCAGATTATGATGAGTGGGCTCCTGACCTCCGCTGGCAGGTTGCGGAGCTAGAGCGGATGATGGAGCGCGAGTTGCATATCTCCGAGTTCTGGCGACAGGAGGTCCGCTCAGAGTTTCAGTCTTTTGATCGCCGTCTAGATGCTCTAGCATCCAACATCTCTGAGGTCAGCTCACTACAGGACACATGGTATGAGGAGTGGTATCATCATACATTTCCGGATGGTGCGTCCCCCAGTGGCATTTCACCAGGGGATATCATATACATTGATGATTCAGACGGTGATCCAGTTGACGTTTGACTGCTCTATGATCATGTTTGATAAATTCTGACTACTTGACGGATGTGTCCGACTTGATTTTTGTCTGTTCTGGCATGATATTAACTTTACTGAATTTACTTGCATCGAACAATTTGTCTCATTCTACATTGCCTTGCTTATGCTTATGATGTCATGTTCATATGCTGCATGTGAATGCTATATCTCGATTTATCTTTTCACATGATGTCATATGTGTTCCAAAATTTCAATCAAAAATCAATTAAATCTTTATTGTTTTGGGATACCCCTAGGATTGAGAGGGAGTATGGTTAAACTTAACAGCCCCTCTAGACCCTTTTCGGTTTTCGACAAAGGGGGAGAGTGTTGGTTGGTTAAGTTTAGGATGATTATATTGTAGGGGGAGGATCTTGATTCTCCTATGATTCTGAAAGTTGAGAAATTGATTGAGAATCCCTAAACTTAAAATCGGATTGTCAAACAACAAAAAGGTGGAGATTGTTGATGCAGTCTGACCCTGATTGTTGTTTTGGTGTTGACACCGATTTTAGTTTAGGTTGATGATTATGATTAAGTCCTGATCGGGGATCAGGCAGGGTATGGGAAATCCTAGCTTGGAGGGCTAGGTATTGGAAAATCCTAACCTGGAGGGTTAAGTGTGGAAAATCCTAGCTTGGAAGGCTAGATGTTGAAAAGTCCTAATTCGGAAGGGTTGGGTGAAAAGTCCTAGCTTGGAGGGCTAGGTGAAAAATCCTAGCTTGGAGGGCTAGGTGAAAAGTCCTAACTTGGAGGGTTAGGTGAAAAGTTCCAACTTGAAGAGTTAGGTGAAAAAGTCCTGACTTGGAGGGTCAGGTCCTAGCTTAGAGAGCTAGGTTTGGAAAAGTCCTAATCCGGAAGAGTTGGGTGAAAAGTCCTAGCTTGGAGGGCTAGGTGAAAAGTCCTAACTTGGAGGGTTAGGTGCAAATTCCCAACTTGGAGGGTTAGGTGAAAAATCCTTAGCTTGGAGGGCTAAGGTGGATGAAACCCTAGCTTGGAGGGCTAGGTTGGAGCCCCTGGATCGGTCTGGTGACCGATCAGGGAGTTGGCACGGTGCTCCTTCGTGGATCGGTCTGGTGACCGATCCAACGATGACTGATCGGTCTGGTGACCGATCAGGGAGTATGCGTTTCACCCATTGCTTGGCTCCTGATCGGTCTGGTGACCGATCAGGGAGCAAACAGTGAGGTTGAGTTCCCTTGCTGATCTGCTCCTGATCGGTCTGGTGACCGATCAGGATCACTGTGCAGATCGTTCTGGAGAATGATCCAGCGTCGCGGGTTCCTCTTATGATCGATCAGGACGGAGCCTGATCTGTCTGGTCATGACCTGATCGGTCTGGTGACCGATCAGGAGGCTCCCTGATCGGTCCGATGACCGATCAGGAGGTTTGGACTGCGAAGCTCAGAAATGGCCCGATAAAGGGGTGGATCGGTCTGGTGATCGATCCACAACCTGGGATCGGTCTGGTGATCGATCCATAAGAGTCCCAAAGAAATCGCGATTTCTAATTGAGCGTTGGGGACCGATCAGGACGGAGCATGATCGGTCTGGTGACCGATCAGGAGGCTCTCTGATCGGTCCGGTGACCGATCACTTTAATTCAAAATGCACTGTCAGATGCTCTGATCGCGTCTGAACGTATCCGATTCTCTGCGCTTAACATCTGATACATGATTTCCTGCTTGATATGTTGTGCTAACACTCTGATTAAGCTGCAGGTGACAGGGGAAGATTCAAACACTCAAGGAGAGTCAATGGAGACCTTTCCTTGGAGCAGGTTTGTCTGTTTTTCCATCTCAGGTTGCAACGGACACTGGCGCTGGCTGGAGCTGCTGTCTGGGGCTTGTCTGAGGGGGTCTCAGGGAGTCCAGAGGAGCTCAGAAGTAGCTGGTGGTTGCAGGTGAGCAGCTGGAGGCTGCAGGGAGATGGTGTCACCTAATGCTTAGTGGAGGAACAAAAGGAGCGGAGAAGAGTTGGCTGGAAAAGGATTCTGCTGCTTGAGTTCTTGCTGCGACTTTGTGTTCTCCACAACTTGCTTGCGTGTTCTGAAGTTCCATCACATTGAGCAAGCTACTACAATCTTGAAGCAACCATCCCTTGCTTGAGCACTTGGAGAAAGGAACAAGGAGCTTCGAGTCCAACAGCGAGAAGACACGGGGAAAGGGTTCTTGCGTGAGATCGTCGCTGGGTGGAGCTCAGGTGGAAGCTTGCTGTGTTCTTGTCTTTGCTAAGTGCTAAGTAAGATCTTTCTTGTGTTTCATTGTGCTTAAACCTATATCTGTGATTGAAACGTTGTGGAGAGGTTTCTCCACCGAGAAGGAGGTTGCTTTCTATCCGGTGTTAACCGGGGCTTGATCTGCCGACGATCAAGGGATCGCCCACCTTAAGGGCACGCCAAGGAGTAGGGGCAAGTTATCCCCGAACCTTGTAAACCCTCCTTGTTAGCGATCTTGCTAGTTGGTTTCGTCTGTTTTTATTTCCTGCATTTCTGCACTCTGTTTCTATTATTTCCGCTGCAGTGCTACTAATCGTGGAGTGCAGAGAAACCCTAAAGCGACCTAAAGCGAAAGAAGTTTGTGTCTGGCTATATTCACCTCCCCCCCCTCTCTAGCCATCCGGGTTCCAACATCGGGGACTGGGCCACCAGGACTCCCCGGGACGTGGCTTAGGTTGGGGAAGTCCCTCGGTAGTACCGGCGGCAGGAGAGTCCAAGAGAAACACACCGGTCGCCCGCCACCTATTCCCTCTGGAGGAGCCAATCGATCTCGAAGAGGTGGACGAAGAACAAGCCAACCAGCATAACACCATCCGAGGAGGGGTCCATGTGATCTCAGGTGGGTCGACCGAAGGAGACTCGAACCGAGCCCGGAAGGCCCAGGTATGCCGACTAGAAATCCACCAGATGGGGACGAGGGCCGCTCAGGTGCAAGGGCTTCAAATCAACTTTGGGTCACAAGATTTGCAAGGATTAGAGGTCCCCCATGACGACGCCTTGGTCATCACGGCCGTGATCGCCAATTATTAGGTCCAGTACACTATCGTGGACACGGGCAGCTCAGTCAACATATTGTACAAGAAGGTGTTCGACCAGTTGCAGATTGAGCCATCCTAGTTGGAGTTGGTGGCCACACCTTTGTTCAGATTTACTGGGAACCAGGTTCAGCCGATCGGGTAGATACGACTGGTCGTGTCCTTAGGCGAAGAACCCCTGAATGGAACCAGATGGTCCACTTTCCTAATAGTGGATGCCCCTTCAGCCTACAACGTGATCTTGGGACGACCGACCCTCAATGAGTTTCGAGCGGCGATCTCGACATTCTATCTCAAGATAAAGTTCCCGGTCGACGATAAAGTCAGAGAAGATAAAGGAGACCAGCGAGTGGCACGTTGATGTTACGTGGACGATATCCGGACCGAAAGTCAGAAGTCCCATCGAACGTCCGCCAGCTGCAATATGATACAGGCCTCCCCTTGGGCCAAACTGCATGAGGACAAAGAGGAAGCCTAGCTACTCCCCGACCGAGCTGAGACCAAAGTCAGGATAGTTGCGGGCCTGCTTGACGAATTAAAGCAGCCACTGTTGGATTGCCTGGCACGGAACCATGACGTATTCGCCTGGTCGGTGAAGGGTCTCAAAGGGGTCCGACCGGAGGTGGCTGAACATCATTTGCACATGTACCCGAATGCCCGACCGGTCAAGCAGTGCAAGAGTGATTTCAGCACCGAGCAGAACAAGGTCATCCGGGTGGAGATCGAGAAGCTGTTGGAGCCGGGCATATTAGAGAGGTCCAGTCCCCGGCCTGGCTAGCCAATGTGGTCCTAGTGGTCAAACCTGATAACAAGTGGCGAGTCTGCATTGACTTCCAGGACCTCAATCGAGCTTGCCCGAAGGACTGCTATCCCTTGTCAAGGATCGACTAGATGGTCGACTCGACTGATGGTAGTGAACTCATCTCTATGTTGGACGAATATCAAGGCTACCACCAAGTGCCCTTAGCTGTCGAGGATCAGGAGAATGTTAGCTTCATCACGGCGGATGATACGTATTGTTATACTGTCATGTCGTTCAGACTCAAGAATATAGGAGCCACCTACCAACGCATGATGAACAAAGTCTTCCGGGCGCAAATCGAGCTGAATATCGAGGTGTACGTGGACGACATCCTAATCAAGACGGGCCAAGCGGCCGATCTGGTGTAGGACGTGGAAGAAACTTGTCGCACCTTGCGCAGGTATGGGCTAAAGTTAAACCCGACCAAGTGCCTCTTCGGAGCACGGAGTGGAAAGTTCCTCGGGTATATTGTCATTGAGAGAGATATTGAGGCCAACCTGAGTAAGGTCCAGGCACTGCTCGATATGCCCCCACCACGAAACCTCAGGGAAGCACAGAGGCTCACCGGACGGATCACGGCGTTGTCTCGGTTCATCTCCTAATCTGCCGAGCAGGGGCTGCCTTTCCTCAAGACTCTTCGCCGAGCCACCAAGTGTAGGGATCTCCCGGCGACATAAACAAAAAAAACGTAGCGGAAACAAGATCTCTCGAGCGATCCATGCGAAATAAAACTCGTACGAAGTTCATCTATCTAATAGATTTATCTAAAATGTATATGTTTGGAGCGTGCCCTTGCATTTATCCCGCTCGTCCAAGTGCCGCCGGATCTCTTGCACGTTCAAGTGTCCGTACCTCTATGCGTATCCACACAAACACGATATCTCAACTTCGGAGAAAAGCTACCTTAGTTGTGCTAGCAACTTGAGGTAGCTTATAAAAGCACCAAGAACCCAAATGTGGGTTTCGGCCAAAGAGGAGAAGAGGAGGAAGAGAGGAAGTGACTTAACATCATCCAAAATGACAAGAAAACTCTTTTATACTTGATCCGGGCGAGTAAGTTTTCAGAGGAGGTCAAGGGCCCGGTAGGATCTGGTCTGGGTCAGATGGGGTTAAGTCAGGTTAACCTCGGTCTAATGAGCCGGATATGAATCATGGCAAGAGGAGTGGGAGTCGAGACAAGCGAATCCCTGGCTCAGCCTTTGTCACCTGGGGTCGGCCACTCGAGGAGGTCGGTCACCCGGGGTCGGCCGCTCGAGGAGGTCGGTCACCCGGGGTCGGTCCCCCGAGGTCGGACACCGGAGGTCAGCCACTCGAGGTCGGTCACTCGGAGTAGGTCACTCGGGGTCGGGCACCCGAGGTCAGACACTTGGGGTCCGCCACTCGGGGTCGGGCACCCGAGGTCAGACACTTGGGGTCCGCCACTCGGGGTCGGGCACCCGAGGTCAGCCACTCGGGGTCGGGCACCCGAGGTCAGCCACTCGGGGTCAGTCACCCGAGGTCGGCCACTCGGGGTCAGGCACCCGAGGTCAGTCACCCGGGGTCGGGCATCTGGGGTCAGCCACTCGGGGTCAGGTACTCCTAGTCGGATACTCCGAGACCACCCTAGGAACAGAAATGATTCAGAAGCCAGGCTTGTCCGACTGGCCCAGGCTGTCAGTCAGTATGAGCCGACCGGATGAACATGAGTGATTAAAGAGCCACCTTAACAGTAAGAATTTGTCAGACCTCTGACATAATCATTACCTGACAAAGCTGCTAAGCATTAATGGGGTCAGAGGGGACAACTCCTGCAGATTGTCAGGCGGCTGTGGCAGTCTCACCCAGCAGCTAAAGCTGCCATTAACTCAGTCTGACACTGATTTGCTCTTAATGAGATAGGATAACCCTGACATGGCAGAGGGCCTCCTCCTCTCCTATATAAACCCCCCTTGGGACTCCAAAGAGAGGATCGCTGCCATTTTGCAACCTCAACTCCACTTTGTGCCCCCTATTTTGGTCCGACCCAAGCGAGTGGTATCTGACCCGTGGTTGAGCCTGACCCCGACCCCCCACGCTACAACAGTCCGGGTCGTCTTGGTCAGACCGAGTCAGCCGAGTGAGAACCGATCTTCACTTGTCGACAGGATCAAATTTGGCGCCTCTGTGGGAATTCAGCCTGATCGAAAGTTGAAGATGAGTGACTCCAACCGGGTGACCGTTACTCTTTCACAAGAAGACCTTGATTTGCTGGTAGCAGCTAAAGCTCAGAAGTTAGCAGCAGAGCAGAAGATGACGCCCGCCCGACGCAGGAGGGCCCTGCCGAGCCAACGACTCGCGTTGGCACAGAAGGAGTTCGCCCGGGTGACAACCCTCACTTTCCCCGAGCACTCTTCGCCCAGCGGAAGGGGCAGGACAGTCTGACCCTCAAGAAGTTTCTTCCATCCAGGCCAGAATCAACAAAGGGAAGGCCCCCATCAGCCAAGCCCCGGCTGATCACACCGGGTTCCCCTTCTCCAGCCAGGTCCTGCAAGAACCGGTGCCCAAGCACTTCAGACTCTTATCCATCCCTGAATATGGAGGGACGATAGACCCAGAGGAACATTTGATGAAGTTTGAGAACGCAGCGTTGTTGCATCAATACTCAGATGACATTAAGTGCGAGCCTTCCTGACCACCTTGGCCGGGCCGGCTCAGCGCTGGTTTGACAGACTACCGGAAGGGTCTGTGAAGGAGTTTGCCGATTTCAAAAGACTGTTCCTCCAACACTTTGCGAGTAGCAAGAGGCACCACAAGACCAGTTTGAACCTCTTTGCCTTGAAGCAGAACCCCAAGGAACCCTTGCGGGCTTACATCAAAAGGTTTAATCAAGTTGCATTGGATGTGCCTACCACCACCTCAGAAGTGCTGATCAGTGCCTTTGCCCAAGGCCTACAGGAGGGAGAATTCTTTAGGTCACTGATCCGGAAACCCCCAAAAGACTTTGAAAGCCTCCTGGGCAAGACTACCAAGTTTGTAGACGTGGAAGAGGCACAGGCCGCCCGACGACAGGAAGTCAAACCCGCACCAGTGATCCCTCACCCTCAGAGGACCACACCCCCTGGCGGACCCCTCAGGAGCCCCTGAGCCATGGGACATAGGCTGGGAGCTGAGCGAGGAGTGGTCCAACAGGTGGCCCAAGGATACCTCCCTGCCAGATGACAGCCCTATTGTTCCTTCCATAACAGCCACACCCACGACCTTCAGGACTGTTGGCAAGTTGGTCGGGGCGAGCTCGGCCTGGCAGAGGAAGCCCTAGAGGAGCTCATCAGGGAGGTGCCCGAGGTCGAGGCAGAGCACAACCGAACCAACAAGACCCTAATGCTCAAGTGACCCCTCCTGCAGCACGACAATTGTTCCCGACCCCCAGCTCTCCTGGTCAGGGAAGTGCGAATGAAGAGCAGGCTAACCAGCAGAATGTTGTGCATGGATCCATTAATGTTATCTCTGGTGGCCCCACCTATGGAGATTCCAACCGAGCTCGTAAGTCCCAGGTCAGACGTTTGGAGATCCATCAAGTAGGCAGCAGTCCTGCCCAAGCCCAAGGACCGCAGATTAGTTTTGGCCTCAAGACTTGCAGGGTGTGGAAGTGCCCCACGATGACGCGCTGGTCATTACGGCGGTCATAGCAAATTATCAAGTCCACAGGACCATTGTAGATACTGGGAGCTCAGTCAACATTCTATATTTGAAGGCATTTGAGCAGTTGCAGATTGAGGCTAGCGAGTTGCAGCCTGTGGCCACACCCCTATTTGGATTCACGGGAAATGAAGTCCAGCCCATAGGCCAAATCAAGTTGGCCATCTCACTCGGGGAAGAGCCTCTGAGGAGGACCCGGTGGTCAACTTTCCTGATAGTGGATGCACCCTCTGCCTATAATGTTATCCTGGGCAGACCGGCGCTCAATGAGTTCAGAGCGTGACATCCACCTTCTATTTGAAAGTAAAATTTCCAGTGGGTGACCAAGTGGGAGAAGTCAGAGGAGATCAGAAAGTGGCGCGCCGCTGTTATGTGGATGATGTACGGACGGAGGTGAGGAAGGCATTCCGAGCCCCCCCCCCTCCCCAGCTAGTTGCAACATGGTGCAACCCTCTCCCTGGGCTGAGTTGATAGAAGAGAAGGAAGAGATCCAGCTCTTACCAGACCGAGAAGAGACGAAGGTGAAGATAGCTCCGGGGCTACAACCCGATCTCAAACAACAGTTGATAAAATGTTTAACTGAGAATCAGGATGTGTTCGCCTGGTCCAGCGAGACTGAAAGGAGTCAGGCCAGAGGTCATGGAACACAAGCTGCATGTCTACCTGATGCCAGGCCGGTGAAGCAGAGGAAGAGAGACTTCAGTCCTGACCAGAACAAGATTATTCACGCAGAAGTGGAAAGACTATTGGATGCGGGACATATCCGGGAGGTGCAATTCCCGGCCTGGCTAGCAAATGTGGTATTGGTGTCTAAGCCAGAGAACAAGTGGAGGGTATGTATTGACTTCAGAGATCTTAACAAGGCCTGTCCCAAGGACTGTTATCCACTCCCTAGGATTGATCAGATGGTAGATTCCACCGCGGGGAGTGAACTCATTTGCATGTTAGATGCCTATCAAGGGTATCACCAAGTGCCGTTGTCTCCCGAGGATCAAGAGAAAGTTAGCTTCATCACAGCCGAGGGCACTTACTGTTACACAGTCATGCCCTTTGGACTCAAGAACGCCGGGGCTACATACCAGAGGCTGATGAACAAAGTATTCAAGGAGCAGCTCGGGAGGAACGTGGAAGTATATGTAGATGATATCCTCATCAAATCTCTCGAGGCGGCAGACCTGGTGGCTGACGTGAGAGAAACTTGTGGTACTCTCAGAAGGTATGGTCTTAAGCTCAACCCAGCCAAATGCTTGTTCGGAGCCAAGAGTGGGAAGTTCCTGGGTTACATTCTGACTGAGCGGGGAATTGAAGCTAATCCGGGCAAGGTGAAAGCTCTGCTAGACATGCCACCACCCAGGAACTTGAAGGAGGTGCAGCGCCTGACTGGGAGAATCACAGCCCTCTCTCGGTTCATCTCTCGGTCGGCTGATCGGAGTCTTCCCTTCTTCAAAATTCTGTGCAAAGCTACCAAGTTCCAGTGGGACGCTGAATGTGACCAAGCTTTTGAAGAATTGAAGTCCTACTTGGTCAGTCTGCCCGTCCTAGCTAAACCGGAGGATGGAGAGTCATTGTATGTATACTTGTCAGCCACTGAGGGAGCTGTGAGCGTTGTACTTGTAAAACAGAAAGAGACTGAGCAACAACCTGTCTATTTCTTTGGGCATCTACTTAAGGAAACTGAGTGTAGGTATAATACACTCGAGAAATTGGCCTATGTACTTGTGTTGATGGCTCGGCGCCTGCGCCCTTATTTTTTGGCTTATCCCATCCGAGTGCTAACTAACAGTACACTCGGGAAAGTGCTGGTTAACCCTGAAGCTTCAGGTCAGATGATTAAGTGGACTACAGAGCTGAGTGAGTATGACATCCAGTACTTGCCTCGGACTGCTATCAAGGCCCAGGCGTTGGCTGATTTCCTCAGCGAGCTTCATACAGAAGGAAAGGAAGAGACCTGGAAAGTGTATGTGGATGGCTCGGCCACTCGGGCAGGAAGTGACATCGGAGTCTTGCTAGTTTCTCCTAAGGGAGATCATCTTCACTTGGCTGTGCGGCTGGAGTATAAGGCCACGAACAATCAAGCGGAGTATGAAGCTCTCTTGGCCGGATTACAAGCTGCCAAACATGTAGGAGCCGCTCGGGTCATGCTATACTCAGACTCTCAACTGGTGACTCGGCAGTTAGCGGGACAATTCGAGGTGAATGATGAGAAGTTGCAAACTTATGTGGATGCTTATAAGCAACTGAAGACTGAGTTCCAAGAGGTTCAGATACTGCAGATCCCCGAGGAGACAATCTTAAAGCTGATGAGTTAGCCAAGCTGGCCAGTGCTATCACTCCATGGGTATTCACCCGGCCTTCGCCCCAGATCATGCTCGTGGCTCAAATTGAAAGAGAAACAGAGATGGAGGTACAAGGAGACTAGAGGGCTCCATTCATAGCCTACTTACAGAAGGGGGTTCTCCCTGCTCGCACCCAAGCAAGCTCGGCTATTGAAGATAAGAGCAGCTCGGTTCACTCTAGTGGGAGATACACTGTATAAGCGGGCCTTCTCTCGGCCATTGCTCAAATGCCTAGGGGAAGAAGATGCGGACTACATATTGAGAGAAATACATTTGGTGTCTTGCGGAAATCACTCAGGAGGTCGGTCTATGGCCCGGAAAGTCTTGCTAGCCGGTTATTTCTGGCCGACACTTCAGAAGGATGCCAAACAGCTAGCCCTCTCTTGCCTTTCCTGTCAGAAACATCAGAACCTGTCACACCGGCCCGTCGAAGTTTTGAAGGCGTCCACCGTATCATGCCCCTTTGATCAGTGGGGCATGGATATAGTGGGGTCATTCCCCCTGGCAGCCGCTCAGAAGAAGTTCTTGTTGGTGGCGGTGGACTATTTCTCCAAGTGGATTAAGCGGAAGCTCTGACTTGGATCACCGAACAAGCAGTAATTAAATTTTTGTGGCAAAACATCTTCTATCGATATGACATACCACATAAGTTGGTTTCAGACAATGGCCGACAATTCCAGGGTCGGAGGATACGGGAGTGGTGTGAAGGCTATGGGATCAAGCAAGCATTCACCTCAGTGGCTTATCCCCAGAGCAATGGTCAAGCAGAAGTAGCCAATAGAGAGATCTTGAAGGGGCTCAGGACTAAATTGGACCATATGGGCGGCACCTGGGTAGATGAGTTACCTAGTGTTCTCTGGGCTCTTCGGACCACCCCCAAAGAAGGAACCGGATGTACTCCATTCCAGTTAGTATATGGCAGCGAGGCTGTGGTTCCGATGGAGGTCGGGTGTGAGTCTGACAGGAGGCGCCTGTATGGGGAGGACAATGCAGAGAAGAGACGCTTAGAGTTGGACCTGATCGAAGAAATTCGAGATAGAGCAGCGACTCACATGACTGCTTACAGACAAAGGATGCAGCGCAGATACAACCAAAGAGTCATACCCAGAAGTTTTCAAGTAGGCGATCGGGTGTGGAAAAGAGTCAAGCCGGTAGGGGAAGTGGGCAAGCTGGAACCACAATGGGGAGGGCCCTTCCTGGTGATCGAGAAGTTGGGGTCAGGAGCCTATTATCTACAAGATGCTCAAGGAAAGAAGCTGGGAAGACCTTGGAGTGGACACACCTAAGATTGTATCGTGAGTAGAGTTAAGTGGAGTGACCCTTGTAATTGTATCGGGAGAATATGATAGTGGAACTCGAGGCATCCAAAAGGCAGCTTTTGCAAGTTATAAGTGGGCATGCTCCCACGCACCCGCCGAACTCGGTGTTGGTCGGGCGTGGCGCTCCACGCTCGGTCAGGCCCGGTCGGGCGTGGCGCTCCACGTTCGGCCAGGGTTAGCCAGTCGGTGTCCAGACTCTTGCTCAGGCAAGTTATAAGTGGGCATGCTCCCACGCACCCGCCGAACTCGGTGCTGGTCGGGCGTGGCACTCCACGCTCGGTCAGGCCGGTCGGGCGTGTGCTCCACGTTCGCCAGGGTTAGCCAGTCGGTGTCCAGACTCTTGCTCAGGCAAGTTATAAGTGGGCATGTCCCACGCACCCGCCGAACTCGGTGCTGGTCGGGCGGGCGCTCCCGCTCGTCAGGCCCGGTCGGGCGTGCTCCACGTTCGGCCAGGGTTAGCCAGTCGTGTCCAGACTCTTGCTCAGGCAAGTTATAAGTGGGCATGCTCCACGCACCCCGAACTCGGTGCTGGTGGCGTGGCGCCCACGCTCGGTGGCCCGGTCGGCGTGACGCTCAGTTCGGCAGGGTTGCCAGTCGGTGTCCAGACTCTTGCTCAGGCAAGTTATAAGTGGGCATGCTCCCACGCACCCCGAACTCGGTGCTGGTCGGCGGGCGCTCCACGCTCGGTCAGGCCGGTCGGGCGTGGCGCTCCACGTTCGGCCAGGGTTAGCCAGTCGGTGTCAGACTCTTGCTCGGCAAGTTATAAGTGGGCATGCTCCCACGACCCGCCGAACTCGTGCTGGTCGGGCGTGGCGCTCCACGCTCGGTCAGGCCCGGTCGGGCGTGGCGCTCCACGTTCGGCCAGGGTTAGCTAGTCGGTGTCCAGACTCTTGCTCAGGCAAGTTATAAGTGGCATGCTCCCACGCACCCGCCGAACTCGGTGCTGGTCGGGCGTGGCGCTCCAGGCTCGGTCAGGCCTGTCGGGCGTGTCGCTCCACGTTCGGCCAGGGTTAGCCATCGGTGTCCAACTCTTGCTCAGGCAAGTTATAAGTGGCATGCTCCCACGCACCCGCGAACTGGTGCTGGTCGGGCGTGGCGCTCCACCTCGGTCAGGCCCGGTCGGCGTGACGCTCCACGTTGGCCAGGGTTAGCCAGTCGGTGTCCAGACTCTTGCTCAGAAAGTTATAAGTGGGCATGCTCCCACGCACCCGCCGAACTCGGTGCTGTCGGGCGGGCGCTCCAGCTCGGTCAGGCCCGGTCGGCGTGCGCTCCACGTTCGGCCAGGGTTAGCAGTCGGTGTCCAGACTCTTGCTCAGGCAAGTTATAAGTGGGCATGCTTCCACGCACCCGCGAACTCGGTGCTGGTCGGGCGTGCGCTCCACGCTCGTAAGGCCCGGTCGGGGTGACGCTCCACGTTCGGCCAGGGTTAGCCAGTCGGTGTCCAGACTCTTGCTCAAGCAAGTTATAAGTGGGCATGCTCCCACGCACCCCGAACTCGGTGCTGGTCGGGCTGGCGCTCCACGCTCGGTCGGCCCGGTCGGGCGTGCCTCCACGTTCGGCCAGGGTTAGCCAGTCGGTGTCCAACTCTTGCTCAGGCAAGTTATAAGTGGCATGCTCCCACGCACCCGTCGAACTCGGTGTGGTCGGGCGGGCGCTCCACGCTCGATTAGGCCCGGTCGGGCGTGGCGCTCCAGTTCGGCCAGGGTTAGCCAGTAGGTGTCCAGACTCTTGCTCAGGCAAGTTATAAGTGGGCATGCTCCCACACACCCGCCAAACTCGGTGTGGTCGGGCGTGGCGCTCCACGCTCGGTCAAGCCCGGTCGGGTGGGCTCCACGTTCGGCCAGGGTTAGCCAGTAGGTGTCCAGACTCTTGCTCAGGCAAGTTATAAGTGGGCATGCTCCCACGCACCCGCCGAACCCGGTGCTGGTCGGGCGTGGCGCTCCACGCTCGGTCAGGCCCGTCGGGCGTGGCGCTCCACTTCGGCCAGGGTTACCAGTCGGTGTCGACTCTTGCTCAGGCAAGTTAAAGGGGCATCTCCCACGCACCCGCCGAACTCGTGTGGTGGGTGGGCACTCCATGCTCGGTCAGGCCCAGTCGGTCGTGGCGCTCCACTTCGGCCAGGGTTCGCCAGTCGGTTCCAAACTCTTGCTCAGGCAAGTTATAAGTGGGCATGCTCCCACGCACCCGCCGAACTCGGTGCTGGTCGGGCGTGGCGCTCCACCTCGGTCAGCCCGGTCGGGCGTGACACTCCACGTTCGGCCAGGGTTAGCTAGTCGGTGTCCAGACTCTTGCTCAGGCAAGTTATAAGTGGGCATGCTCCCACTCACCCGCCGAACTCGGTGCTGGTTGGGCGTGGCGTCCATGCTCGGTCAGGCCCGGTCGGGCGTGGCGCTCCACGTTCGGCCAGGGTTAGCTAGTCGGTGTCTAGACTCTTGCTCAGGCAAGTTATAATGGGCATGCTCCCAGCACCTGCCGAATTCGGTGTTGTCGGGCGTGGCGCTCCACGCTCAGTTAGGCCCGGTCGGGCGTGGCGCTCCACATTCGGCCAGGGTTAGTAGTCGGTGTCCAGACTCTTGCTCAGGCAAGTTATAAGTGACATGCTCCTACACACCCGCCGAACTCGGTGCTGGTTGGGCGTAGCGCTCCATGCTCGGTCAAGCCCGACGCTCCACGTTCGGCCAGGGTTAGCAGACGGTGTCCAGACTCTTGCTCAGGCAAGTTATAAGTGGGCATGCTCCTACGCATCCGCCGAACTCGGTGTTTGTCGGGCGTGGCGCTCCACGCTCGGTCAGGCCCGGTCGGGCGTGGCACTACACGTTCGGCCAGGGTTAGCCAGTCGGTGTCCAGACTCTTGCTCAGGCAAGTTATAAGTGGGCATGCTCCCACTCGCCCGCTGAACTCGGTGCTGGTCAGGCGTGGTGCTCCACGCTCGGTCAGGCCCGGTCGGGCATGGCGCTCCACGTTCGGCCAGGGTTAGCCAGTCGGTGTCCAGACTCTTGCTCAGGCGAGTTATAAGTGGGCATGCTCCCATGCATCCGTCGAACTCGGTGCTGGTCGGGCGTGGTGCTCCACACTCGGTCAGACCCGGTCGGGTGTGGCACCCCACGTTCGGTCGGGGTCAGCAGGTCGGTGTCCAGACTCCCGCTCTTGCAGATTATAAAGGGGCATGCCCCCACACACCCGCCGGTCAGACGCGGTATTTTACGTTTGGTCGGATAAGCCAGGCAATGGTTAGCTTCTCGCTCCGGCGATCGATCAAGGTAGTATGGCCAAACAACTAAGCCCAAATGATCAGGTTGATCCCGTTCAATCATTAGAAAAGCTCTAAAACGACTAAGTAAGCGAGAGTCAGGCCTCGAAAGGTTGAAGGTTGTGAGTCGGGGTGCCGACCTGACCGAGCAACGATGCCGAGTTGGGGTGCCGACTCGATTGAGCAACCATGTCGAGTCAGGGTGCTGACCCGACCGAGCAACAGTGCCGAGTCGGGTGCCGACCCGACCGAGCAACAACGCTGAGTCGGGGTGCTGACCCGACCGAGCAACAATGCCGAGTCAGGGCGCCAACCCGATCGAGCAACAATGCTGAGTTAGGGTTCCGACTTGACCGAGCAAAAGTGCCGAGTCAGGGTTCCGACCCGACCGAGCGAAAGTGCCGAGTCAGGGTATTGGCCCGACCGAGCAAACGAGCCCGAGGTAATGATTCAGCGGTTGCCGATCTGGAAATCACTTAAGCACGATAAACTACTGATCTCGAATATGTGTCTAAACCTGCCCAAGTGGTCTATCTTGGGCGAATGTCTCAACTAGCCCGAGTGATCGGTCCTTAGCAGATATTTTGGTTATCCTAAACAATTGACAAAAATGACAGGACAGGGTCGTCGTACAGTGAGGAAAGTGAAAAACGAGAGCTTCATAATCAAAATAAGACCCTGAGTCATTGCAAAACATTACTAAGGCCTGAAGGGTCGAGTCAAAGAGAAAAGAAAAACGGCTAAGTAATAACTTAAGTGAAGGGGGGATGCATCCTCTGGAATCGTTGCTCTGATTTGAGTAGGCTTCACGGCATTGGGGGGCAGGTCTGCTGGGATGTGGCTGATGACCGTTTTTGTCGTGTTACGGTTTCAAATACAATTAAGATATCGAATTCCTCTAAACTAATGTAGCATGGAGTAACTCGAGTCGTCTCCCAACGAATGTAGTTGATGCATGATAATTCTCATGATTGAATCTTATTGCTTTTGGATTTTTGAATATGAAACTGGGTTTGGGTTTGAATGTTAATACTATGAAAAGAAATGACAAAGCAGGTATGAAATCTAGCCTAATTAAGGAAAGACAGTGCAAATAATGAAATCTAAATTAACCTGACTACAATTGCGGTAAAGAAAAGAATAACTAAAAATTAAGCATCAACAAAATTAAACATGGAACATAAACCTACAGCATTAAAGAAATCTAATCTCCTAACTTAATTGCATTAAACTGAAGACAAGAAACCTAAAGCATTGAAAAGAGCAACACAAAATCAAAGTAAGCAACTAAAAAAACATTACAATTAAAAGAAATTGTTCTAACAGGAATTTGACCAAACAACTCATATGCATGATTGAAATTGATTCAAGCAAGTGCAATTTGAATAGGAGAAGATCCATCTAATACAAACATTTAACTATCAATCACAAACTCTCATCAATTAACTCAAGACAACTCAAATATCAACACAATCAACACGTGAATACAAACACTTAATAACCAATTGATGTGGAATAGAATTTGCTGAAGCTGCTGGAAGGCAAAGCTGTGAAGAAGAATTCAAATTGCTGGAAATGCAAGAAGAACTGCTACTCAGCCTTGGCCTGCCGGAATTGAGGAATTGCTGCTGCTGGGAATGGAAGAACTGTGAAGAAGCTGTCGGACGAACTTGAGATGAAGGATTGTTGTAAAGAAACAAACTACTGTAAGGGAAAGCTACGCAAAAAGAAACTGCGGGAATTGAAACTGTGAAGAAACTGTGACGGAAGAAATTGCTGAAGGAAAAGCTGCGATGCTGCGTTCGGCTAGGGTTCGGAACCCCTGAACCCTAGCTCGTGCGACCGGCGGCGTTGAGGATGACTAGGGTTGGAACCCCTAACCCTAGCTGTGGTTGGTGTCTAGATGGAGGAGAGTGGATGGAATTGATCGGATCGAGTCGGGAACCCCTCAAACTCGTCGATTCAATCTCCGGCCGGCTAGGATTGGAACCCCTAACCCTAGCTTGCGGCGGCGGTGAAGATGGTGGTGATGGAACTCTGCCGACGGTGAAGGTAGAGAAGATGGTTGAGACGGGAACCCCTCGTCTGCAGCCGCTTCTCCCCGATCGCCCTCGCTTCTGTGGAGAAGGTGGATTCGAGAGGATGGCGAAGATTTGCGTCGGCGTGCCCTTTTGTTCGTCTCGGCTGCGCGGTTGGGTCAGTCCAGTCAAGCCAGCTTCAACTCTGGTCCAGCTCACCAAGCCACCACTCGAGTTCAGCTTTGGTCTTGGTTCAGCTTTGGTTCAGCCTCAATGGTTCGGTTCAGTCAAGCCAAGCCAGTTGAGTTCAACCTTGGTTTGATCCAGCCTGTTGAGTCTAGCTTGGGTTCAATCTCAGCCCAGCTCATCAATTGGTTCAACCAACCCAGCCAGCAGTTGGGTCAGCTAACCCAAGCCAGATCTCACAGCTCCAATCTTTAATTCATTAGCAACGGACGGCTGAGATCAATCTGACTTCATCCAATGGTCGGATCTCTTCAGATCTGAACCAAACTCCACAGATCCCAATCAATGGTCCTGATCTACCTATCCCCAGCTCGGATTCACCAGATCAGTGGCGGATGGTCCAGATCTTCCTTTTTCTTGAATGGATGGTCTAGAACATCTTGAGCTCGATCCAACGGTCAGATCACTTCCGATCTGGCTGAAATTTTCAGATCTTGATCTATGGCCATGATTGATTCTATCTTGGATTCGGATCGACCAGAAGTTGACCGATGGCTCAGATCTAGCCGTTCTCTGGAATGGACGGCTCCTATTAATCCGATGCTTGATCCTTTTGATCTGGATCCAATCCTGACTCAAGTCTGACCCAATTTGATCTAGGTCCATGATCAATTGAAGCCTACAAAATGATATTCAAATTTAGTGTCAAAAATATCTCAAATATACAAAGATTAGAATTAAAAACCAAAATAGGGAAAATACATGAAACCTAATAAAATTGTAAACTTAAGCATATAAAATGTGGATCAAACATGGATTTTAGAGCCTAAAATAATCAACAAAATGACAGGACAGGGTCGTCGTACGGTTAGGAAAGTGAAAAACGAGAGCTTCATAATCAAAATAAGACCCTGAGTCATTGCAAAACATGACTAAGGCCTGAAGGGCCGAGTCAAAGAGAAAAGAAAAATGGCTAAGTAATAACTTAAGTGAAGGGGGGAATGCATCCTCTGGAATCATTGCCCTGATTTGAGTAGGCTTCACGGCGTTGGGGGGCAGGTCTGCTGGGATGTGGCCGGCGTCTCAGAGTTGCTGCAAGGTACCCTTCATGTCGTACATGATCATACCGGATGTACGCCTAGCCACTTGTTGGAGAAAGGGCTGAGACCGAATATAGGCCAAGCGGGACTCTTCGACTCGAGCTGGCTCTCCTGACTTGTAGTCTTCCAGCTCCTTCTTCAGTCGGGCTATCTCAACATCCCGTTCTAAGATCGTGGCATCCCGAGCCGCCAGTCTTGCCTCCTTGTCCGCCAGCTGAGCTTTCAGGGCTTGGAAGGCTTCTTTTTGGGTCGTTAGTTCTGTTTTCTTGTTTGTTAGAGCTAGCTGAGTCTGGTTATGAGCTGCGGCCGACTCTTTTAGTTGTTGTTGAAGACCTTTGGCTTCGACTACCTTCTTGTCCAGGTCAGAGCGGGCTCTAGCCTGGCGAGTAAGGGCAGTTTTCTTCTCAGCCTTTGCAGCGGCCAATCGAGTGGATAATCGGTCTATCTTCTGGGCGGCGTTCGCCATCACTTGATGCACCTCTTCTGACCGAGCATCCGCTTCTGATAACTGTAACTTCAGAGCAGTTATTTCTGAACGCAGAAGCTCTAGGCCTTCATCACCCGGGGGGACAGCGCAATGGGCCAATTTTGTCTCCAGCTCCTTTACTCTCATTTCTGCCGCCCGGCGCTCCCGAATGTTGGTGACCAAGGATTGGACGACTGATTGGCTCGCAACCCAATGCTGCACAGTGATATGAATATTGTAAGCATAAATATGGGTAGCAAAGGGGAAGGGAGATATACCTGGGTTGCGTTCAGGAAAAAGCTATCAGCCAGGCTCATAGGGCTCTTCTCATGTATCATGGCCCGACCCTGATCAAAGCTGGAAACCAACCGACCATGCAAGCTAAGTGGTTGGGGTTGAATGATCTGGGTCAGGGTGGTCGCTGAAGGAAGCTGAACGTCCACCATCGCTCGGGGGTGGGGGGTGAATGCATCGCCAGGAGGGCTTCCATGGCATCGGCACCAGAATCTTCTGTCCCGGGGGCCAAGAGGGATGGTGCAGTGCCCGGAGTGAAGGCCCTTGAACGAGGCACTGCTGAAGTGGACGCCAGAGCCCCCGAGTGGGGTGTGGTTGAAGTGGAGGCTTGGGTTCCTGAGCGAGGAGGGGCCGAGCCAGAGGCCAAGTCCCGGGTGCCAGATGAAGCACGGTCGGGGCGAGGGGTCGACGAAGCATGACTGCCCGAGGCCAACCCTTGAGTCGAGGGTGTGTCCACAGAAACGGTTACCCGACGTCGTTTCCTTACCAGGCTCTCGGAAGTCGGTTGCTCCGCCTCCTCGTCTTCTGTTTGCCCTTCCTACTCTATATCTACTACTTGGGGGACCGCATCCAAGCCCCCGACAGGAAGGTCAGTTTCTGAGTCGTCTTCTCCAGCCTCGGGTTTCTCAGGAGCCGGAACGGTGTTTAGCGGAGGTATCGCCCGACTGGCTAGCAGCTCCGCAGCTAGGGCATTCAATGCTTCTTCTTCCAAGCCTAACTCGTCAGTAACAAGAGCCTCATACATGGCTTCAGCTGCGACATAGAAAGAGCTTTAGTTAGCACTAACAAGTTCATGAACCAAATAAGAACTCACCCAAGGTGCCGGGCAGCTCCGCAGGGATATGACTCATTTGAAAGAGGTACAGCATGGCTTCGCTCAGCAATTTGCCCGCGTGGAAACGAATTCCCCCGATCTTAGAAAAGGCCATTTGGTAGCCTGGCTCCGAGCGGTGATTCTTAGGCATAGGAGGCTGAGTAGGCAAGTCCTCTACCCACTCAGTGGGCCAATTCGGGCGTGGGGTAGATTGGATATAAAAGAAGTGAGACTTCCAACCCTTGTTGGAAGAAGGAACTTTCTCTAGAAAGGCAGACTTAACTCGGGCTTGAAAATAAAAATTGTCTGATTCTTGTTTCTTGAGGAAAAAGAAGCAGTGAAAAACTCTAGGGTCAAGGGGAACTTTGTAGGTCGTGAAGATAATTACGGTGCCGCACAAGATCCTAATAGAGTTTGGTGCTAATTGAGACAAAGGTACTTGAAAATAGCGACAGACCTCACGGAAGAAGGGATGTAGGGGAAAGCGCAGACCGGCTAGCAATTGGTCCTTAAAAATAGCAAAGTAGCCCAGAGGAGGTTGATGAGGTCGGTCTTGGTGAGAAGGAAGGGCCAAGAGATGGTCCTCGGGAATTTGGTAGTCTATACGCAAGGTCTCTAGATGACCCAGGGTCAGGGTCGAAATGGTGGTCGCATACCAGGCCCCGGCCGAGGAGGACGACTCAGCCATTACATAAGACTCGGGAATTAAGAGAAGAAACTTGAGAGAGGAAAAGAATACATAGGGGTCGAGTTCACCGGAAACACTGATCGCCGGAGCTCACGAAGGTTGGGCGGCGGAGGTCGGACAAGAAAGGAGGTAAAAGCGAAAGATGAAGCGGAGAAGGGCAAAGTGAGAAGGGAAACCTATTTATACTGCGCTGGAGGCAATGAGGGTCGTTGGATGCAGATGGGGAAAAAAGTCGGGATTGGATCCCGGCCGTCAATTTCCCGCTCCTTCCCGAGGTCTCGAAGCTTCCCTCTGGTGCCGACGAGCCATACCGGTGACGCATCGTTACCAGAGGCACCCAATCGGGGAATGACACGTGGCTTCACATTAATAACTGATTTGACAAGGGATTCGACATTTAAGACTGAAGATTTTAAGCGCGAAACGGAGGGCGGGAATACGGGAAGGGGTTCAGCTAACCGAGCAAGTAGCCTAGTCAGTCGGACTGGACGCCTCCTTCGACTAGACTTGAAGGGGAGGCTTGTGATCCGGGCGAGTAAGTTTTCAGAGGAGGTCAAGGGCCCGGTCGGATCTGGTCTGGGTCGGATGGGGTTAAGCCAGGTTAACCTCGGTCTAATGAGCCGGATATGAATCATGGCAAGAGGAGTGGGAGTCGAGACAAGCGAATCCCTGGCTCAGCCTTTGTCACCCGGGGTCGGCCACCTGAGGTCGGACACCAGAGGTCAGCCACTCGAGGCCGGTCACCTGGAGTAGGTCACCCGGGGTCGGGCACCCGAGGTCAGACACTTGGGGTCCGCCACTTGGGGTCGGGCACCCAAGGTCAGCCACTCGGGGTCGGTCACCCGAGGTCGGCTACTCGGGGTCAGGCACCCGAGGTCAGTCACCCGGGGTCGGGCATCCGGGGTCGGCCACTCGGGGTCGGGTACCCCCAGTCGGATACTCCGAGACCACCCCAGGAACAGAAATGATTCAGAAGCCAGGCTTGTCCGACTGACCCAGCCTGTCAGACAGTATGAGCTGACCGGATGAACATGAGTGATTAAAGAGTCACCTTAAAAGTAAGAATTTGTCAGACCTCTGGCATAATCATTACCTGACAAAGCTGCTAAGCATTAATGGGGTCAGAGGGGACAACTCCTGCAGATTGTCAGGTGGCTGTGACAGTCTCACCCAGCAGCTAAAGCTGCCATTAACTCAGTCTGACACTGATTCGCTCTTAATGGGATAAGACAGCCCTGACATGGCAGAGGGTCTCCTCCTCTCTTATATAAACCCCCCTTGGGGCTCCAAAAAGAGGATCGCTGCCATTTTGCAACCTCAACTCCACTTTCTGCCCCCCCCATTTTGGTCCGACCCGAGAGAGTGGTATCTGACCCGTGGTTGAGCCCGACCTCGACCCCCCACGTTACAGCAGACCGGGTCGTCTTGGTCAGACCGAGTCAGCCGAGTGAGAACTGATCTTCACTTGTCGACAGAATCAATACTCATCCCATGAATCTGAAGAGTTTTTGTCTCTTTAGCTTCCCTTCATTAAAGTCAATAAAGAGCACATCTCTCATGTGACTCTTCAACTTCTCTCCATTCAATGAAAAGAATCTTTTTCTCTTCCTTTATATTAATTCATTAAACACTTTAATGAATTAATATCTCATCCAAATGTGGTTGAGTCTAATCTAAATGAGTCTAACTCAAATTAGATCTCAATCCCATAATCTAATTAGATTCACTTGAGTCTAACTCAATCAATCCAATTCGGATCAAATCTTAGTCAAACTAGGATCAATCAATCTTCGAAGCATCGTGTCCTTAGGGTGTGACCCAATAGGTTCTCGTAACGTTGACAATGTGCCTAAACCGCTTTAGACACATAAGCAATGAACGACATCTAGCAATGCATCATTGCTACCCAAGTAACAAGAAAAGTCGAGATCCGACTTAACCTCCGTGACTATGATAATGTATGACCTTGTCCTTCGATCCTCGATATCTAGATTGACCAATGAGGCATAGACTGTGTCATCCTCGATCAATCTTTGTGTTTCTTGATCCCCGAGTAGACTCACTCAAACAAATGAGCTCAATATCTCATATTGACTCATTTGAGCATGAGCATGTGTTTCAGTAGTCCTACTCGATCAAGGGGCCCACAGATATCACTCCTGTCATATGGGAGGGATAGATCCCATCTACATCACTCACATCCCTCCGCATAATTCATTATATATCCAGTGATCGCCTTTATAGTCTACCCTGTTACGGGTGACATTTGACGATACCAAAGTATATAACTCCTCATGTAGGGAACCGTAGTAACTTCAAGTTTAAGGACTATTCATACTAATAGTCACATGAGAAAGTTTATGTCACTCATATAACAATCTATAAAACTTTCTCATGGCGGGTCAATTCAGTATACATTCTCTAATGTATACCTATATGTCAACTTGATATCACATATCCATGACTTGTGAGCTCAAGTCATCAATTGACCTACATGCTAGTCTCCATGCATTAATACTGTCCTTGAATATTAATGCTTGACTAGAAATGGTTTAGTGCAGTGTTCTCTATATTATCTCACTATCGATTCAACCAATCGATATGATGTAGATAAGAACCTACTACCCAAGGACATTATTATACTTAGTTATTTGACACAAGTATAAAGTAAGTATAATAACCAAACATGCCTTTATTAATGATAGAATATGATACAAAAAGTCCCTGGTCAATCATCACATAATTGGCTCTAGGACTCCTACTAACACTAAGTTCCAGTGGAATGTCGACTGTGACAAAGCCTTTGAAGAGCTGAAAGCCTATCTGGCGGAGATGCCCGTCTTGGCCAAGCCAGAGCTAGGAGAGCCCCATATGTGTACCTGGCGGTCTCGGACGAGTAAATTAGTATGGTATTGGTTAAGCAAGGGGAGGCTGAGATCGGTGTACTTCTTTGCACATTTATTGAAAGGAGTCAAGTGTCACTACACGGCGCTCGAGAAGTTGGTTTATGTCTTGTTGTTAGCCGCTCGACGATTCCGACCATATTTCTTAGTACACCCACTCGTGGTTTTGACCAACAGTAGCTTGGGTCGGGTTGTGTCGAATTTGAAAGCTTCAGGTCGAATTATCAAGTGAACGACGAAGCTGAGTGAATATGACATGCAATATCAAGCCCACCCAGCTATAAAAGCTCAGGCCCTAGCAGATTTTTGTAAGTACCCCTGGTTGATTTTGATGTGATCAACCGATTTAAGTTAGGTCCTGGTATGTTTAATCCCTCTGCTAAGTGTGCAGGAGCTTAGGTACGGAGGAAGTCGAGCGTAAGACGTAGCGGACGAGAAGGATTGTGCGGGGAAGTGAGCCGACGGGCTGGGTACAATCCGAGGGACGCGGAAGCTGCGGAAGAGTACACCGGTGGATCGAGAAGGACGTACACGACGCCCGAGGGACGGGAAACCGGGAGGAAGCACGCTCGAGGGGCGAAAGGTCGGAGTCGAGTTCGGGTGAGCCTAACTCCGGTTGGCCGGAAATCACCCAGAAGATGAACCAAAAGATTGGTCAGTTTGACCAAGTCAAACCAGACACCTGAAACAAAAAGAATTTTATTTGTTGCTGTGCAGATTCGAACCAGCAACCTCGCCTGCGTATATCACCAACCTTACCAACTGGGATAAGGAAGAGATGTGATTGAAGTTGTTGCGAGCGGATGATAAAGTTATTTATCTGTTACGAGCAGAAGACAAAGTTATAATTAAATTTTATCTCTTAAAGGATAACTTTATCCTTTAATCAGATCCAATGGATGCAGTTTAATCCCATCCAAGATCAACCATCCAGATTACATCCAAGGATCAACGGTCAAGAGAAAATTCCTCAACAATCAACAATCCAGATTTATTCTCTTAGGCTATAAATAGGCTTAGAGTTTCAACCTTTTCAATTCAGTCATTTTTATTCATTCTTGTAAAATCTCTAAAAGTCTAGCGTGCTATTTTTGTAAGGCTTCTCCGCCACAAGGAGATTTTTATTGAGCGTCCACTGCCTTGGAAGCAACGTTCTCAGTTGCGACCAAGTTTCTTTTTTAAAGACGAGTGCCTCCACTTTCATAATTTTTTTCCCGTCTATTCACCCCCTCTAGCCGGTCCAACCCGATCCAACAAGTGGTATCAGAGCCAAGGTCGCCGCAGAAGGACTAATCGCCGACTGCAGCAATTTCAAGAAAAATGGTTGGAGCTGTAATCTACCCGCCGAAATTTGAGGGGGAGTTCGCGATGTGGAAGCGCCGAATGCAGGTATTTTTTAAAACAGATATTGAACTGCTATTAATTATGAAAAATGTTTTTCAGTTCCAAAAGACAACAACGACAAGGATAAAGAAATAGAGTCGTGGACTAAGAAGGAGCAAGCGGACTTTGTAGCAAACGGCAAAGCGGAATTTCATCTACTAGCCGTTCTTCCCGCACAAGAAGTCAACCACATCGGAAATTACAACTCGGCAAAAGAGCTCTGGGAGAAATTCCTGGAATTGAATGAAGGTACCTCAGAGGCAAAACTAGCGTGACGAAACCTTCTTCGAAGCCAACTGACAAACCTCCGAAAGGAGGATGAAGAATCAGTTGCGCATTTACACGCCAAGGTAAAGGAACTAATCACAGACCTTGAAAACCTTGGAGAAAAGGTAACAAGTCGGGACGCTCAAAGGTATGTCTTAAATGTGTTTCCGAGAACCCCGGAATGGACCTCGGTAATCGATGCTTATTTCATTTCGAAAGATTTAGCGGTAAGTACATTAGAGCAATTATTTTCTACTTTAGAACTTCACGAATTTTATTTTGTAGAAAAGAATAAGAAAGCAGGCATCGTCGTACTGAACACAAGGAAGATCCAATTCCACGAGGAATCCTCGATTGATGACGAAACAACAAAAATGGTAAGTTCTTTTAAAAGTTTTTTAAAGCTAACAAATTTTCAAGAACGCAGAAAAGAAGACGGTCCCCAAAGAAGCGAATAATCAGATGCTACAACTGTAAAGAGGAGGGACACCTGAAGGACCAGTGTCCTAAACTCAAAAACCAGCCAAAGAAGAAAAATGCACTGAAGGCTACCTGGGATGAGTCCTCGTCAGAAGAGTCGGAAGGTCAAGAATACGCGGGACTTGCGCTGATGGCAAATCATCAAGAAGGGAGCACTGATGAAGGGAGAGAGACGTCAAAAGAAACCGACGACGAAAAAAGAACCTCGCTTTTCGAAAGCGACCCGGTAAGTGAGGTTTGTTTTCTTCCTCATGATCAGTTATATGCTGGAGTTAAAGCTTTGCTCAAATCTAATTGTAGATTAGAAAAAGAAAATTAAAAATTAAAAAATGAATTAACACTTACATCCTCGTCTGAAATTTTGAAAAATGAAAATGATATTTTGAAAAACTTGGTGCAAAAGTTAGAACTTGATATTGCATATTTACGCCAAAAGAAAAATATCATTCCTGATAATTTAAATTGGTATTTTAAAAATCATAAGGGCCAATTTAAAAAGGTGCCCAAAAGCTATATTCCGCCTAAGTTTTTAATTAATCCTGTAGACAGGAACATATTTTGGGTTCCTAAATTTGTATTAAACTGATAATTTTTTTTGTTATTATATATGTGCGCATTTTGTTTCTCTAACAAAAATTATGTCTTTATTTTTTTATGCACAATTATGTTGTCTATCTACTGGAACTTCTTTCAAAATTTTTCGAATATTTTTTCCTCGAAATTTGAAATTAAGAGTTTAGGGGAAAGACTCATTACAATTTTTTTTTCAAATTTTTCGAAGTATTTTTTCCAATTTTTTAAAATTTATTTTCAAGAACTCTTATGTGTTGGTTTGTCATTTTTGGACTTGATGAACGAATTTAAAACTCAAAATTTTTGTCCAAACTCATATCTTCATCTTCGACTTTAACAAAAATATTCAGATTTTTTTTGATTTTTTATGAATTGTTTATTGAAATATGATTTTTTAAAAAAAATCGATAGAAAAATATTTTGACCAGATCCGATTTTTTTGGAACTCCTCATCAGCTGTGGATTTTATCAAAAAAAATTTTGGATTTTATTTAAGTCATTTTTTAAAAAAATAGAATTAACTTTGAAAAAATATGCCATTTTAAAATTTGAAAAATCTATGATAACGCGATTTTTTTCACTTAGAATATTTTTTATCGCACTCAAACATTTTCTTCTTCCCTAATTATATTTTCCATTTTTTGATGTGATCAAAGGGGGAGGAATAGTATTAAGTTAAGGGGTAGAATTTTAATTTACTCGAAATTTAAGTTTTACTGTTTACATTATTATGCATGTTTTTTTATTTTGATTACCCTAACTTAACTCGGATTGATGCACATCAAAAAGGGGGAGATTGTAAGTACCCCTGGTTGATTTTGATGTGATCAACCGATTTAAGTTAGGTCCTGGTATGTTTAATCCCTCTGCTAAGTGTGCAGGAGCTTAGGTACGGAGGAAGTCGAGCGTAAGACGTAGCGGACGAGAAGGATTGTGCGGGGAAGTGAGTCGACGGGCTGGGTACAATCCGAGGGACGCGGAAGCTGCGGAAGAGTACACCGGTGGATCGAGAAGGACGTACGCGACGCCCGAGGGACGGGAAACCGGGAGGAAGCACGCTCGAGGGGCGAAAGGCCGGAGTCGGGTTCGGGTGAGCCTAACTCCGGTTGGCCGGAAATCACCCAGAAGATGAACCAAAAGACTGGTCAGTTTGACCAAGTCAAACCAGGCACCTGAAACAAAAAAAATTTATTTGTTGCTGTGAAGATTCAAACCAGCAACCTCGCCTGCGTATATCACCAACCTTACCGACTGGGATAAGGAAGAGATGTGATTGAAGTTGTTGCGAGCAGATGATAAAGTTATTTATCTGTTGCGAGCAGAAGACAAAGTTATAATTAAACTTTATCTCTTAAAGGATAACTTTATCCTTTAATCAGATCCAATGGATGCAGTTTAATCTCATCCAAGATCAACCATCCAGATTACATCCAAGGATCAACGGTCAAGAGAAAATTCCTCAACAATCAACAATCCAGATTTATTCTCTTAGGCTATAAATAGGCTTAGAGTTTCAACCTTTTCAATCAATCATTTTTATTCATTCTTGTAAAATCTCTAAAAGTCTAGCGTGCTATTTTTGTAAGGCTTCTCCGCCACAAGGAGATTTTTATTGAGCGTCCACTGCCTTGGAAGCAACGTTCTCAGTTGCGACCAAGTTTCTTTTTTAAAGACGAGTGCCTCCACTTTCATAATTTTTTTCCGTCTATTCACCCCCTCTAGCCGGTCCAACCCGATCCAACAACATATCATGTGCCAGAAGATGATAGGCTCAACCACAAGGGAGTCGCTGATCGCCGACATACAACAGTGCATGGATGGTGCATGACTCTAAACACATGCAACCCCTACCAGGTCATCGACACATAACACAACCTACCATGCAAAGGTCGTAAACATGTATCATAACCCAATCATCGTATATCCAGACACACATGCAAGTATGACTAGAATCAGTCAATGCAACCATACAGTGGTGAACTATGTTATAACTACATACTCATGCCCATACCAATGCTTATACAGAATCAAATAACAAAACACGAGACTGTATATAAAGAAATTTAGATCATATCCAAGGTCAAACATAAGTATCAAGAAGAATAGCAAAACGGTAGCAGATAAAGATAAATATCAGCCTACTGCATAAATAATAAATAGTCATGCATAGAAGATAAAGTAGATCTACAGAATACTAACAAGAAGTATCCGCCTCAAGAGTAGAAGTCTGTATCAAGAAGGGAAAGAACCACCCGTATACCAATAATCCAATCAAGTCCCTGTATCAAGGACGATATTCAATTAGCTATTACACAAATGATAAGCTAGCTAATAAATCTTAAATCCGTTATAGGGTTAACCGAATCGTTCCCTTTCCATTGTAATTACCTCTAATTAAATGGAAGTTTCCTAATTATCCCATGTAGTTAGGAGTGGGTC
>JAGFNQ010004763.1:242384-271063 GCA_024364735.1 Boesenbergia rotunda | reverse complement strand
TGCACAATTATGCTGTCTATCTACTGGAACTTCTTTCAAAATTTTTTGAATATTTTTTCCCTCGAAATTTGAAATTAAGAGTTTAGAGGAAAGACTCATTACAATTTTTTTTTCAAATTTTCGAAGTATTTTTCCAATTTTTTAAATTTTATTGTTCAAGAACTCTTATGTGTTGGTTTGTCATTTTTGGACTTGACGAACGAATTTAAAACTCAAAATTTTTGTCCAAACTCATATCTTCATCTTCGACTTTAACAAAAATATTCAGATTTTTTTTGATTTTTTATGAATTTTTATCGAAATATGATTTTTTTTCAAAATTCGATAGAAAAATATTTTGACCAGATTCGATTTTTTTTTTGGAACTCCTCATCAGCTGTGGATTTTATAAAAAAAAATAGATTTTATTTAAGTCATTTTTTTAAAAAAAAGGAATTAACTTTGAAAAAATATGTCATTTTAAATTTGAAAAATCTATGGCAACGCGATTTTTTTTTCACTTAGAAAATTTTTTATCGCACTCAAAAATTTTTTCTTCCCTACTTATATTTCCCAATTTTTTGATGTGATCAAAGGGGGAGGAATAGTATTAAGTTAAGGGGTAGAATTTTAATTTACTTGAAATTTAAGTTTTTTTAACTTAAACTGTTTACATTATTATGTATGTTTTTTTTTATTTGATTACCCTAATTTAACTCGGATTGATGCACATCAAAAAGGGGGAGATTGTAAGTACCCCTGGTTGATTTTGATGTGATCAACCGATTTAAGTTAGGTCCTGGTATGTTTAATCCCTCTGCTAAGTGTGCAGGAGCTTAGGTACGGAGGAAGTCGAGCGTAAGACGTAGCGAACGAGAAGGATTGTGCGGGGAAGTGAGCCGACGGGCTCGGTACAATCCGAGGGACGCGGAAGCTGCGGAAGAGTACGCCGGTGGAGCGAGAAGGACGTGCGCGTGTCCGAGGGACGAGAAGTCGGGAGGAAGGACGCTCGAGGGGCGAAAGGCCGGAGTCGGGTTCGGGTGAGCCTAACTCCGGTTGGCCGGAAATCACCCAGAAGATGAACCAAAAGACTGGTCAGTTTGACCAAGTCAAACCAGGCACCTGAAACAAAATGAATTCTATTTGTTGCTGTGAAGATTCGAACCAGCAACCTCGCCTACATATATCACCAATCTTACCGACTGGGATAAAGAAGAGATATGATTAAAGTTGTTGCGAGCAAAATGATAAGTTATTTATCTGTTGCGAGCAGAAGACAAAGTTATCTCTTAAAGGATAACTTTATCCTTTAATCAGATCCAATGGATGCAGTTTAATCCCATCCAAGATCAGCCATTCCAGATTACATCCATGGATCAACGGCCAAGAGAAAATTCCTCAACAATCAACAATCCAGATTTATTCTCTTAGGCTATAAATAGGCTTAGAGTTTCAACCTTTTAATTCATTCAATTAATTCAATTCTCTTGTAAACTCTCTAAAAGTCTAGCGTGCTATTTTTGTAAGGCTTCTCCGCCACAAGGAGATTTTTATTGAGCGTCCACTGCCTTGGAAGCAACGTTCTCAGTTGCAACCAAGTTTCTTTTTTAAAGACGAGTGCCTCCACTATTATAAATTTTTTTTTCCCGTCTATTCACCCCCCTCTAGCCGGTCCAACCCGATCCAACAAGTGGTATCAGAGCCAAGGTCGCCGCAGAAGGACTAATCGCCGACTGCAGCAATTTCAAGAAAAATGGTTGGAGCCGTAATCTACCCGCCGAAGTTTGAGGGGGAGTTTGCGATGTGGAAGCGCCGAATGCAGGTATTTTTTAAAACTGATATTGAATTGCTAATAATTATGAAAAATGGTTTTTCAGTTCCTAAAGACAACAACGGCAAGGATAAAGAAATAGAATCATGGACCAAGAAGGAGAAATCAGACTTTGAAGCAAATGGCAAAGCTGAATTTCATCTACTAGCTGTTATTCCCGCGCAAGAAGTTAACCGCATCGAAAATTACAACTCGGCAAAAGAGCTCTGGGAGAAATTCCTAGAATTGCATGAAAGTACCTCCGAGCCAAAACTGAAGGCCACTTAGGACGAGTCCTCGTCAGAGGAATCAGAAGGTCAAGAATACGCGGGACTTGCGTTAATGGCAAATCATCAAGAAGGGAGCACTGATGAAGGGGGAGAGATGTCAGAAGAAACTGACGATGAAGAAAGAACCTCGCTTTTCGAAAGCGACCCGGTAAGTGAGGTCTGTTTTCTTCCTCATGATCAATTATATGCAGGAGTTAAAGCCTTGCTTAAATCTAATTGTAGATTAGAAAAAGAAAATTTGAAATTGAAAAATGAATTGGCACTTACTTTCTCTTCTGAAATTTTAAAAAATGAAAATGGTAATTTGAAAAACTTAGTGCAAAAATTAGAACTTGATATTACACATTTACGCTAAAAGAAAAATAGCTTTCCTGATAATTTAAATTGGTATTTTAAAAATCATAAGGGTCAATTTAAAAATGTACCCAAAAGCTATATTCCGCCTAAGTTTTTAATTAATCCTGTAGACAAGAACTTATTTTGGGTTCCTAAATTTGTATTAAACTGAATTTTTTTGTTATTATAAATGTGTGCATTGTGTTTCTCTAACAAAAATTATGCCTTTATTTTTTTTTATGCACAATTATGCTGTCTATCTACTGGAACTTCTTTCAAAATTTTTTTGAATATTTTTTCCCTCGAAATTTGAAATTAAGAGTTTAGAGGAAAGACTCATTACAATTTTTTTTCAAAATTTTCGAAGTATTGTTTCCAATTTTTTAAATTTTATTGTTCAAGAACTCTTATGTGTTGGTTTGTCATTTTTGGACTTGACGAACGAATTTAAAACTCAAAATTTTTGTCCAAACTCATATCTTCATCTTCGACTTTAACAAAAATATTCAGATTTTTTTGATTTTTTATGAATTATTTATCGAAATATGATTTTTTTTCAAAATTTGATAGAAAAATATTTTGACAGGATTCGATTTTATTTTTGGAACTCCTCATCAGCTGTGGATTTTATAAAAAAAAAATAGAATTTATTTAAGTCATTTTTTTTAAAAAAATGGAATTAACTTTGAAAAAATATGTCATTTTAAAATTTGAAAAATCTATGGCAACGCGATTTTTTTTCACTTAGAAAATTTTTTATCGCACTCAAAATTTTTTTTTCTTCCCTACTTATATTTCCCAATTTTTTGATGTGATCAAAGGGGGAGGAATAATATTAAGTTAAGGGGTAGCATTTTAATTTACTTGAAATTTATGTTTTTTTAACTTAAACTGTTTACATTATTATGCATGTTTTTTTTATTTGTTTATCCTAACTTAACTCGGATTGATGCACATCAAAAAGGGGGAGATTGTAAGTACCCCTGGTTGATTTTGATGTGATCAACCGATTTAAGTTAGGTCCTGGTATGTTTAATCCCTCTGCTAAGTGTGCAGGAGCTTAGGTACGGAGGAAGTCGAGCGTAAGACGTAGCGAACGAGAAGGATTGTGCGGGGAAGTGAGCCGACGGGCTCGGTACAATCCGAGGGACGCGGAAGCTGCGGAAGAGTACGCCGGTGGAGCGAGAAGGACGTGCGCGGTGTCCGAGGGACGAGAAGCCGGGAGGAAGGACGCTCGAGGGGCGAAAGGCCGGAGTCGGGTTCGGGTGAGCCTAACTCCGGTTGGCCGGAAATCACCCAGAAGATGAACCAAAAGACTGGTCAGTTTGACCAAGTCAAACCAGGCACCTGAAACAAAATGAATTCTATTTGTTGCTGTGAAGATTCGAACCAGCAACCTCGCCTACATATATCACCAATCTTACCGACTGGGATAAAGAAGAGATATGATTAAAGTTGTTGCGAGCAAATGATAAAGTTATTTATCTGTTGCGAGCAGAAGACAAAGTTATCTCTTAAAGGATAACTTTATCCTTTAATCAGATCCAATGGATGCAGTTTAATCCCATCCAAGATCAGCCATCCAGATTACATCCATGGATCAACGGCCAAGAGAAAATTTCTCAACAATCAACAATCCAGATTTATTCTCTTAGGCTATAAATAGGCTTAGAGTTTCAACCTTTTAATTCATTCAATTAATTCAATTCTCTTGTAAACTCTCTAAAAGTCTAGCGTGCTATTTTTGTAAGGCTTCTCCGCCACAAGGAGATTTTTATTGAGCGTCCACTGCCTTGGAAGCAACGTTCTCAGTTGCAACCAAGTTTCTTTTTTAAAGACGAGTGCCTCCACTTTTATAAAATTTTTTTCCCGTCTATTCACCCCCCTCTAGCCGGTCCAACCCGATCCAACAGCTCGGACTAGCCACATCTTGCCACCCAGCTTCTTCAGCCCACGTGTCTTGCCAGGGGCTACTCAACCCTATCACAAGTCCCTCCCTTCAAGTCTGATCGAAGGAAGTGTTGTTGACTAATCGGACTAGTGTGGTGATGAAGGAGCTGTGTTCTAGTGGGTCCTCGCACCTGTTCCTGCTTCTTTGGTAGTTATACAAGGTCCTAGGATTGTAGAATTTGCCCCGGGTCCCAAGGAAATCCCTTTTTAGGTTTGTCCTTCCCAAAAAGTTTCTATATCTTTCGAGATACCACAATGATACATGTCCATCCATTATAAAGGTGCATGACACTCTTTGATGGTGACAAGGTCCTTTCGTGATTGCCCCATCGTCACGTGCTTCAACGGTTCTCTTCACGACCTTTTACTGACGTGCGCCGCTGTAGCTGGCTCACGTCAGACGCCTGTTCTCTAGTGCTGCCCCGATGTGGCGGTTTCTTGCTTTCCATATGTCTTGCCCCTATTGCCTTCATGCAGGCGGCTTCCTCCGTATAAGAAGTGGGGACGAAGACGTTCAGCCAACTTCTGGCTCCGTGGCTGGGTGCACCTCGTCTTTCTCTTCTTCTCTAAGGACTCCTTTCAACGTAAGTCATTTGCCTCCTTCTCATCTTTTCCCTTAGGGACCATGGAAGGTTATCGGGCGGAGTGGTACGAGTCCGCCTCTTCGAGGGTAATGCCAGAGGCTCTAATGGCGACGACTGAGGCCTATGGCATCCCGGCCGAGATGACGGTGGTTATCCCTAAGGTAGACTAGACGCCAGTGGAGCCTCACGCAGGCTTTTCTACCTTCTTCTTGGAGCAAATAGAGTCAGGGTTCTGCTTCTCCATTTCCCCTTTCTTCATGAATATAACCTTCTATTTCGATATCCCCCTTCACCAGATAGTCCCAATGCCTTTGCTCAGATGGGAGGGTGTATATTATCTTCAAGCTTTTCGACCTTCCCCCGACTCCTTGTCTCTTTCATTCTTTCTTCGTTCCGATTGGCTCCCGAAGGGTCTTTAGCTTTTTAGCGCGTTTGGGCCATAGGTTCTTATGAGGGTTCTCTTCCTCACACAAAGGGTGGAAGGAGAAGCTTTTCCTCATACAACTGCCTGTGTTGCCCTTTAGTCATCTTCGTTGGACAGAAGCTCTTGTTGAGGCAATCTAGGTCCGAAGTGACCAAGTGTTTTGATGTTTGGGCAAAGGGGTTAAGTTAAGTTTACCCTTGTGTTCTTATATGTCTATGTTGAGTGTGCAGGATGTACAGGTTACACATATGGACTTGACTGGACGACCTCGGTACGGTGAAGGGTGGCATGGAGACAAGCAGGAGGCTTGTGTTCACCCGAGGGACCTTGGAGAGCAGGAGCGATGAGCTGATGGACGCGGACTTCGAGGCATGCGTGAAGGATGGCATGGAGGCAAGCTGGAGGCTTGCGTACATATGAGGGACGGGAGCCGAAGATGAAGAGGGCGCGAAGGCAATAGTCGAGGCTGCTGTGTTTTGTAGGCTTTGAAGGATCATGGACCTAGGTCAAGTTGGATTAAGTTTGAGTCAGAATTCGACTCGGATCAAGGCGATCAAGCATTGAATCAATATGGGCCGTCCGATCAAGAAACGGCTAGATCTGAGCCATCCGTCAATTTCTGGTAAATCCGAGTTCAGGATAGGGCTAATCATGACCCCATATCAAGATCTAAAAGTTACAACCAAATCAGAGTCCATCTGACCGTCGGATCAAGTGTGGGGGAGTTTCAACCGTCCATTCAAGAGGGCAGAGAGATGTGAGTCATCAATTGCAGATCCGGTTGATCCCAGCTAAGGAGAGGCAAATTTGACCGTCTGATGGAGATCTGGAAACTTTGGTTCAGATCTGAGAAGATCTGACCGTCGGATGAGGCCGGAACGATCACAGCCGTCGAAATTCAAAAAGGATTAGTTAAAACAGAATTCCCCTCCGCTGAACTCGTCGTCGCCAGATCGCGAGCTCTGTCTTCCAGTTTCTTTCGTTCTTCATCAATTTCCTTGCTATTTTCTTCTCCGATCGCGCGGCCACATCGGATCTGAGCTTGGTTCGAGTTTCCAAATCGTCGGGATCGCGTCTCCGTGAGGTTTTCAGATCAATTTGTTGCTGAGAAGAGCTAGGTGAGGGTTTCGCCAGTGTTCTGCCATTTTCTGATCAATCCATACTTGTACTCCATTCTTCATCAATCGGAGCAAGTCAGAGGGGTTCTCTGAGTTGTTCTGAAGGTTCCTGAGCCATCATTGCAATCCCACACATCAAGTACGAGGAGATCGGAAGAATGGTTCAGCTGAAGGCAAATCTGAAGCTGGATTGATCGCGGAGGTTAAATTTCTGCTGATTTGTCGAGCTAGGGGGTTCATAGCCGATTCTTGTGTGATAGCAAGAAGGATTCGAATTAAGGGAAGGATTTGATGTTTAGTTGCTGTTAACTTTCCTTTCTGAATTCGGTTCTTCCGTAGCTTAATTTTGTATCAGATCGCATTTCAGCTACTGATCGGTCTGTTTGACCGATCCAGACAGCTGCTGATTGGTCAGTCTGAAAGATCGTTTAAGGCGTGCTAGAGGGGGGTGAATAGCACTTTTTCGGATCTTGGGATCTCTACAAAGTCGTTAGTGTTGGTGCAGGAAGCACCATATCGAACCTGTGTTTTGATATTGGCAAAGGATTCAAAGTTAAGTTTATTTGTGATCTAACGTTGTTCACTGAGTGTGCAGAAAAAGCCCTAGCGAAGGACTGCTAGGCACTGGTAAAGGAATGCCAGGAAAGAAAGCCCTAGCGAAGGAATGCTAGGCACTGGCGAAGGACTGCCAGACAGGAAAAGCCCTAGCAAAGGACCGCTAGGCTCTGGCGAAGGACTGCCAGAATGGACAAACCCTAGCAAAGGACTGCTAGGCAACTGGCGAAGGACTGCCAGCATCCAAGCCCTAGCGAAGGACTGCTAGGCAACTGGCGAAGGACTGCCAGCATCCAAGACCTAGCGAAGGACTGCTAGGCTCTAGGCGAAGGACAGCCTGGGACTAAAGCCCTAGCAAAGGAATGCTAGGCACCGGGCGAAGGACAGCTCGGCATCCAAGACCTGGCGAAGGACTGCTGGGCAAAAGTCCAACTGGAGGATCCGGTTGGCACCAGGTAAAACTCTCCCGAGAGGAGTAGGTGAGGACGCGTTCCCCTCGAGGGAACATTAGGCGTCGGTTCGACCTAGGGCTCCATTTTGGAGACCCAAAGTCAGAACCAAGACAGCTAAGGCTGTGAAAAATCAACTTAGTATTTGCTATTTTGGACTAACCCTGGATGCAGGACCGAAGGACTGTGTTTCTGCAGCTCAGAGGGCCTCAAAGGAGTGAGGCCTCAGCTGAGCAGGGCGCCCCGGATGTGTCGGGCGCCCCAGAGTCAACCCAAAGTCAGCAGAGAAGTAAACCTCCGACAGCACCGCGTTGGGGGGCGCCCCGCGCATGTCGGGCGCCCCTCTTGTCGCGGGCGCCGCGCAAATCGGGCACCGCGCAGATCGGGCGCCCCGTGTGTCTCGGGCGCCCACTGTGCCACGCCACTGAAGGCGGCTGCAGCTCACCCTCGCGAAGCCTCGGTGATAAAGCTTTGACCGGTCAACCCGGGCGCCCCGCCCGCATCGGGCGCCCCAGTCAACTGTGATCCCGAAGTCGAAGCGATCAGTCACGACCGAGGGCTCGCCGGATCATGAGCCACGTGGAGGGCGCCCCGAGCATGTCGGGCGCCCCCTGCCCTATATAAAGAGGGCCTCGACCCTCTTCAAAGAACAACGATTTGCTTCGACAACTCTACGCTCTTCTGCTTCCACGACACGCTCCAGAAAGCTGCCAACTCAAGCCGACGACGTCCCGCTGCTCCAGAACTTCAATCTTCACCGGACGTCGGTAACAAGAGTTGTATTTAAAGTTTACTATTCTGCTTTATTGTAAAATCTATTTGTAAACTTTGCGAACTTATAGAATTGCCCGCAGAAAACGGTCAACGACCGTGGGCCTTGGAGTAGGAGTCGACCCAGGCTCCGAACCAAGTAAACCTGCTGTGTTTGCGTTGTTTTACTCTCTTTTATTTCCGCTGCGCACCCGCTCTTTTAAATCCGAACGAATTGCGACATTCACCCCCCCCTCTCTCGCATTTCTCGATCCAACAGTTAGCACAGCGGAAACAATAATATGCAAAGTAAATAAGAAATAAAACACTGCTAACACCTTGATTTACTTGGTATCCACCCTGGTCAGGTGACTAATCCAAGAATCCTTCGGTGGATCAACCCCCGGATAACCTCCGGCTAGATCTGTCGCTCCTTGTGGGTGGAGAAACCTCGCCACAACACCTTGAACGCTCTCTGATCACAGTAGACTACTAACTTACTTTACCCAAGCAAGTTTCGTCAAGAAACCCAACCCTAACCGAGTCCTCTTTAAATAGAACTCGGGCTGGAAAACCCGCTGGTAGTCGACTAGTCCCAGGGCAGTCGACTGTGGGACTAGTCGACTGCCACCACTCAGATTCGACCGTTGACAGCCCCAACGTTCGAATTCTGGTGACTTACCAGTCGACTGCCAGAATGGCAGTCGACTGGTACAGGATTCAGAACCTACTGTGAGTTTTGGCAGTCGACTGGACAACCCCCAGTCGACTGCCCAGCTTACAACAACACTCCCACTCACTCTCTTGACCCTCCTCCACGCGTGCCTTCAGGTCCACTCCTTTGGCTTACCCCTTGAAGTCCTCTTTCACCGGCTGTCGTCCTTCGGACGCGCACGCAAGTCCTCGACTTGCCTCCATGCTACCCTTCACGTGTGCCCTTTGAAGTCCACTTCCCGGCTTGCCCTTGGAGTCCTCCTCCCTCGGCTCTTGTCCCTTGCCTCAGCTGACTCTTCACCAGCAGCCTTGACTATTGCCTTCGCGCCATCTTCATCTTCAACCCTTGTCCCTCGGATGCACACAAGCCTCCAGCTTGTCTCCATGCCATCCTTCACGTACGCCTCGAAGTCCGCGTCCCTCGGCTCATCATCCCTGCTATATCAGGTCCCTCGGGTGCACACAAGCCTCCAGCTTGTCTCCATGCAACCCTTCACCATACCGAAGCCGTCTAGCCAAGTCAATATGTGTAAACCTATACAACCTGCACACTCACATACACATATTAGTACACAAAAGAAAGCCTAACTTAAACCCTTTGCCCAAACATCAAAACACATGATCACTCCGGATCACAGATTGCCTCAACACTGTTGACCGATCAGACATGTACCTAATCGGTCTGTCGATCGATTAGGAAATTCCCTGCATAATTTAACCCTGTTTCAGTATTCAGATTGTTTCAGTTTCTCATTTCCGAAGTTAGATACAGATTTAGTGATTACTGGCATTTGATATTAGTCTTGTCTTCCAATTTCACAAGTTCGTATTGTTTTGCTCAATTTCCAAGTAGGTTAAGTTTAGAATTGCAATTTCCTAGTTTAAGTTTGCTTAGTTAAGCCTATTTCATTTCAACTATATTCTCAATCTTATTTGCAAAACAAAATCCCCATTCCAATTTGAAAACCCAAAGCATTTGACGGCAAATAAATCCAAGCTTGAATCAAACATCCTAAACTAGTCCTTGGAAAAATACGACCTTAGGCCCCTATTCTACATTTAACTTTGTTAGCCAAGGGTTTTCAGCTTATAAATATCTAAATTTGAGGCTCATCATGACACTTGTTCTGGGCTACATCAAATTTTTTGGCGCCGTTGCCGGGGAAGCTAGTTGAGTTTGTTTGATTTTAGCTTGTGTGCTTATTTCCATATTTTGTGATCTATTTCACTTGTTTCATTTTTCTATATACGTTTGCTGCGATTTGTGTTTGTTGTATGACCAGGTCTACAGGTGGTGATCTTGAGGAATTTGATCCTGAAATTGAGAGAACTTTCAGAGTAAGAAGAAACCAAGTCAGAGCTTCAGAGGCTATTAAGATTATTCCTACTCAGTTTATTTCTACTCATTCAGGCAATCTTATGGCATACCACCAGAAAACCAAGAAAGAGCTTGCAACACCTGATGATGCTTTCTAGTACTCATGCATTACTTACCCAGAGCTTATTGGTGACTTTGAGCTGAGATCAGGCTTGATTCATTTATTGCCTAAGTTTCAAGGTCAATCAGGAGAGGATCCAAACAGACATCTGTACGAATTTCATGTAGTCTGCTCCACCATGAAGCCTCAGGGGATTTCTGAAGAGGATATAAAGCTGAGGGCATTTCCATTTTCTCTGACTGGAGTAGCTAAGGATTGGATCTACTATTTGCCTACCGGACATGTTTCTAATTGGATTTCCATGAAGAAAGCATTTTTGGAGAAGTACTTTCCAGCCTCCAGAATAACTATCATCAGAAAAAGTATCTGTGGTATTCAGTAAGTAGTGGGAGAGACTCTATATGATTATTGGGAAAGATTTAACAAGTTATGCTCTAGTTGCCCACAGCACAAGATCAGTGAGCAACTCCTTATTCAGTACTTCTACGAGGGTTTACTCCAGATGGATAGGATTATGATTGACGCTGCAGCTGGAGGAGCCTTAGTGAACAAAACACCGGATCAGGCTAGAGAATTAATTTCAAACATGACAGAAAATTCACAACAGTTTGGGAGTAGAGCTCTTTCCACTAGAGGAGTTAATGAGGTCCAGATGGTTTCTAATGAGCAAAAGGAGATTAAGAGTTCTTTGATGGAGCTTACTTCCCTAGTGAAGCAAACGACCTTAAACAATGTGACCTAAAATCCCAATTTTTTAGTACCTCCACCTTCAAACCAAGTGATGAGGTTGTGTGGTATTTGCTCAAGCCAAGAACACAACTCAGATTTATGTCCTAATCTTCAACAAGATGAAACACTAGCGGCTTTGACTAGAGGACAATTTCAAGCTAAGAATAACCCCTACTCATCTACTTATAATCCGGGTTGGAGGGATCATCCAAATTTGAAGTATGACAATTCTTTTTATCAACAAAACCCTTCACAACAACCCCTACAACAACCTCAGCCGGCTTTCCAAAACTTCCAGCAGCCTATTCAAAATTTTCAGCCAAGTAATCAGCCTTTCCAACAATTTCAGCAGCCCTTTCATCAAAATCAACAACCTTTTCAAGGAAATCAACAAGGTTTTCAAGGGAATCTGAATTTTCAGCAACCATTTCAACCATCACAGCAAGGATATCAATCTTCACAGCAAGGATTTCAGCCTTACAATCAAAATTTTCAGCCCTCATGTCAACAATTTCAGCCCTCGCCCCAACAATTTCAACCTCAAAACCAGAATTTTCAGAGCTACAATTCTCAGCAATTCCAACCAAGTTCCCAACCCACTTTTCAACAATTTCAGCAGCCATTTCAACCTATAATCAACCCCAACAACCCCATTTTCAGAATTCACAGCAAAGTCACCAATTTCAGCAACCTACTTCTTCATTTCAAGGCCAACCGAAGACCCAAGCTAATCAAGGAGGCTATGGAGGACCTAGTGGGGTGAATACTCAACAACAAAGGCTAGAAGAAATGATGCAACAAATTCTCCAACAACAACAAATATTGCAATAACAACAAGGCCAACAAAAAAATGATTCTACCTTACAAAACATTGAGAGACACATTGGACAATTGGCTAGTGGGATGAACCAAATGCAAGCCCAAGGATCAAGTCAATTACCTTCTCAAGCTACTCCCAATCCAAAGGGAAATATTAGTGCCGTCACTTTTAGGAGTGAGAAGGTTGCTTCAACTTCAAATGCTCCAAGGGTTGATTTTTCTAAAAACCGGACAACACCTAGTTTTTCAGCCCAAAATAGCCATGAAATGTCTTCTAAATCAGTTGGTTGCATCCCTAATTTAAGCCTAACTCCTTCCTTAATTGATCCTGTGATTTTGGTGGAAAATGAAGGAGAAATCAATGAGTGAAGTGGACCTACAACAACTACTTCACTTGAAACTTCAGCTCAAAATTCATGTCCAAAGGTTTCGGCTTAAGTGGAGGAATCAAGGGTTCCCTTACCTTTTCCACAGCGCAAGACTCAAGCCAAAAAGCATATAGAGGAGGAGAAGGCCAAGGAGTATAATGAGCTTGTCAAACTTTTTAGTAAGGTGGAGATAAATGTACCTTTGTTGACTATGATTAAACAAATTCCCAAGTATGCTAAATTTCTCAAAGATTTGTGTGTTTACAAGAAGAAGTTGAAGGAGAATGAGTTGGTCAGCTTAGGGAAGAATGTCTCAGCACTTATCCATTTCATCCCTCAGAAATGTGAAGATCCAGGGGTTTTTACTGTGTCTTGTGAGATTGGGAGGACTCTCTTCCATGATGTCATGTTAGACTTGGGAGCCTCCATTAATGTGATGCCCAGATCAGTCTTCCAGATGCTTGGTATTGGTCCTTTGCAGCCTACAGGAGTGGTGATTCAGTTAGCAGACAGGAGTCAGACTCATCCAGCTGGTATTATTAAAGATGTGTTAGTAAAGGTGAAGGAGCTGATCTTTCCTGCGGATTTCTACATTTTGGACATGGAGGGGGACTACCTACCACACAGATCTCCACTCATCCTTGGGAGGCCATTTTTGAAGACTGCAAGGACAAAGATCGATGTTTATGCAGACACACTTTCCATGGAAATAGGAGACACAGTAGTCCAATTCAGTATTTTTGACGCCATGAAGCACCCCAGAGAGGATCACTCTATTATGAGCATTGGCATTCTAGATGAGTTGGTTGATGCAGATTCAGTTGCTGAGGGAGCTCCACTTGGTATTTCCAGAGGATATCTCAGTTCAGAGGAGGCTGAGGAGACATTTATTTTAGAGGAGGCTGATTTGGAGGTTATTTCAGATTCACTTTCAGTTAGAGAGGATTTTATAGGTGTAGGGGATTGCACTGAGCCCCAGGGATCACTGATAACTTTCATTTTTGTTGATTAAACTATGCCCTCAAATCCATGTTTTGATCCAATATTATATGCTTAAGGTTGCATTTGTATAGGGTTTCATGAATTACCTCCATTTTGCTTAAGAATCAATTCTTTCTATATTTAATATGTTTTGGCATTAAAATTCAATATCATTTTGTAGGGTTCAGATGATCATGGGCCGAGATCAAAGGGATCAAGAGCTGAATCAATATGGGCCGTCCATTCAAGATGACGGTTAGATCTAAGCCATTCGCCAACTTCCGGTCGATCCAAGCTCAAGATAGACTTAATCAAGTTCATGGATTAAGATCTGAAAGTTTGGGCCCAATCAGATCTAATTTAGCCGTTGGATCAAGCATCAGAGGATCTAGACCGTTCAGGCTAAAGAAGAGAAGATCTGAGCCATCCGCTTCAGATCCGAGTGATCCGAGTTAAGGACAAGAAGATCAGAGCCCTTGATCAAGATCTGGGAAGTTTGGGTTCGATCTGACTTGATCTGACCGTTGGATTGAATCGGAGAAATCTCAGCCGTCAAAATTCAAAATGTCCAGTTAAATCGGGAATTCCCTCTTCCACTCACGTCGTCGCCAGATCGCAACTCCTGTTTTCGTTCTGTTCTTGGTGTTCTTCAGTTTCCGATCGGAGGTGACCCCAGATCAAGTTGTTTCCCAGTTTTCGATTCATCAAGACTCAGTTCCATGGAAGGATTGCAATCTCTTTGTGTCTGAAAGCTCCGGCGAGGGTTTCTCCGTGAGCGAGCTCCATCCGATCGACCTTCAGCCGATTCCATTTCTTCATCAATCGGGCCAGATCAGAGGGGTTCTCTGAGCTGGTTCGAGGTTTCCGGAGCTGCTACTTGCCATCCAAACCATCGCAGAAGAGAGAATCGGAAGGAGTTCAGATTTCACTTCAAGCCACGCCATTCGATCTCTGCAGCTGAGTTTTGGTCGATTCTCGAGCAAAGGGGTTCTGAGCTCAAATCTTTGTGTGATGGTAGGGAGAAATCTTGGTGAAGAACTTGAATTGGTTTCTTTAGATTGTAAATTTGTTTCTGCGTTCAATTTTGTAACGTCTCAATAATTTTTCAGTCTGTATTTCAGCTACTGATCGGTCCTTCGACCGATCCAGACAGCTCCTGATCGGTCCTTCGACCGATCCAGACAGCTCCTGATCGGTCATCAGTCCGATCAGGATTATAGTTGATCAGTCAGCCGACCGATCAGGAAATTGCTTGCACAATTTACCCTGCCTTAGTTTCCAGCTTGCTGTAATTCTCGTTTCCAAATTTTTATTCAGCTTAGCAAATCTCTGCAATTGATTTCAGTTCTATATTTCAAGCTTGCAACTTCAAATTGTTATGTTAAATTGTCCTAGTGGTTAAATTTTATTCTCGCAATACCTAGTTTAATTCTAGTTAAACCAATTCCATTTCTAAATTTCACCTTTACTCTTACTTGCAAAACAAAACCCCATTCTATCCCGAAAACCCAAAACATTTAACGACAAATAAATTTCATGTTTAATTCGAACACTCGCAACTAGTCCTGGAAAAATACGACCTGAGGCTCCTATTCTACATTTCTACTTTGCTAGCAAGGGTTTTCAGTTTTATAAATTCTAAATTTGAGTCTCACATCGTGACATCTATTTCGAGACCTATTAATCACCTACTTTGATTGATATTTCAGAGGACTCAGAGGATAGGTGTGAGAGTGTAGGGGATTGCACTGAGCCCCAGGGATCACCCATACCTACTGAGCAGACCCAGATTGAGCTAAAGTCATTGCCAGATCATTTGAAATATGCTTATCTAGGAGAGGAGCAAATTTTTCCTATCATCATCGCCTAGAACTTAGATTCAGAGCAAGAAGAAAAATTATTGTAAGTTCTGAGGCAGCACAAGAAAGCCATTGGGTGAACTTTAGCCGATATACAAGGTATTAGCCCAGCTATTTGCATGCACAGGATATTTTTGGAAGAAAATGTCAAACCAGTTAGGCAGCCATAGAGAAGACTGAATCCACTGATTTTGGATGTTGTTAAGAAAGAGGTGACTAAACTCTTACAGGCAGGTATCATATACCCTATTTCTGACAGCCAGTGGGTTAGTCCCATCCATGTGGTGTCTAAGAAATCAGGAGTTACAGTGGTGGAAAATGAAAGCAATGAGTTAGTGCCCACTAGAGTTAAGAATTCATGGAGAGTTTGTATTGACTACAGGAAGCTAAATCAAGTCACGAGGAAAGACCACTATCCCTTGCCTTTTATTGATCAGATGCTAGAGAGGTTGGCAGGGAAGTCTCATTACTGCTTCTTGGATGGGTACTTAGGATATTTCCAGATTTGTATCAACCCGGAGGATCAAGAGAAGACCACCTTCACTTGTCCCTTTGACACTTTTGCTTATAGACGGATGCCATTTGGACTCTGCAACGCTCCAGGGACTTTCCAGTGGTGCATGGTAAGTATTTTTGGTGAGTTATTAGAGCACTGCATGGAGATTTTCATGGATGACTTTTCTGTATTTGGCACATCATTTGATTCTTGTTTAGATAATTTGTCTAGGGTTTTACATAGATGCATTGAGACTAATCTTGTTCTTAATTTTGAGAAATGTCATTTTATGGTAGAGCATGGTATTGTATTAGGTCATATAGTCTCTAGGAAAGGCATTGAGGTAGATCCTGCTAAAATTAGTGTTATATCTTCTTTATCTTACCCCGTATGCGTACGGGAGGTTCGAGCTTTTCTTGGCCATGCAGGATTCTACAGGAGATTTATTAGAGACTTCAGTGAGATTGCTCGACCCTTGACTAGATTGTTGCAAAAAGATATGGAATTTTGTTTTGATGATAAATGCAAAGAAGCTTTTCAGAGATTAAGGGAGGCTCTTACTTCAACTCCTATTATTAGACTCCCTGATTGGAATTTACCTTTTGAACTAATGTGTGATGCATCTAATTTTGCTATAGGAGCTGTTCTGGTACAGAGGGTGGATGGAGCACCACATGTCATCTGCTATGCTTCTAAGACCTTAGATGCTGCACAAGCCAACTACACCACCACCGAAAAAGAGCTTCTTGCTATTGTCTTTGCTTTAGACAGATTTAGATCTTATTTCTTGTGCTCACATGTTATTGTTTTTTCTGATCATGCAGCTCTGAAGTACCTTTTGAAAAAGCCAGATGCTAAGCCTAGACTAATTAGATGGATGGTTCTACTCCAAGAATTTGACTTGGAAATCCGAGATAGGAGTGGCAAAGAGAATCTGGTTGCGGACCATTTGAGCAGAATAGAGGGAGATGGACCCCCTACCACTATTGATGATGCCTTTAGAGATGAGCACCTTCTTGTGATACATGGTGAGTCACCTTGGTATGCAGATCTAGTTAACTTTTTAGTAGCTCATGTTTTTCCTACACAATTTACTAAGACTCAAAAAGATAAACTCAAAAGTGATGCAAAATTTTATGTGTGGGATGATCCTTATTTGTGGAAATTTTGTAATGATCAAATAATTAGAAGATGCATACTTGACTATGAATTTTATTTAGTCCTTACATTTTGCCATTCATCAGCCTGTGGGGGACATTTTGGACCACAGAGGACAGCTAGGAAAGTTTTAGAGTGTGGTTTATATTGGCCTGCCCTATTTCATGATGCATATCTATTTTATAAGAATTGTGATAGATGTCAGAGAACTGGGAACATAGAAGCTAGAAATGAAATGCCCCAACAGACTATGCTTTTCTGTGAGATTTTTGATGTATGGGGAATAGACTTTATGAGACCTTTTCCTGTATCTTGTGGATATTTGTATGTTTTGCTTGCTGTTGATTATGTTTCTAAATGGGTGGAGGTCATTCCCTTCAGGACTGATGATTCTTGTGTTGTTAGTTTTGTCAGGTCACATATCTTTTGTAGGTTTGGAATTCCAAGGGCTATAATAAGTGACCAAGGATCTCATTTTTGCAACAAACACATGAAGGCTCTACTTAGCAAGTATGGGGTTGTGCACAAATTTTCTACTTCTTATCATCCCCAAACTAATGGATAAGTCGAAATTTCAAATAGAGAGATCAAAGCAATTTTGGAAAAGACCGTTGGGCCTAATAGGAAAGATTGAAGTAAGAGACTTGATGATGCACTATGGGCCTATAGAACGGCATACAAGACCCCCATTGGAATGTCTCCCTACCGATTAGTATATGGAAAAGCTTGTCATCTACCCGTGGAGATAGAGCATAAAGCTTATTGGGTGGTGAAAGCTTGCAACTTTGATGCTACTAAAGTGGGAGAAGAAAGGAAGCTTCAACTTCAAGAACTTGAGGAAATAAGACTAGAAGCATTTGAAAACTCAAGGATTTATAAGGAAAAAACTAAGATTTTTCATGACAAACATACACTGAGGAAAGAGTTCCAAATTAACGACAAGATTCTATTGTATAAATCAAGGCTAAAATTGATTAAAGGTAAGTTGAGGTCAAGATGGGAAGGTCCATTTCTTGTAACTAACATTTTTCCTTATGGTGTTGTTGAAATAAAGGATGAGGCTAATGGATTTGTTTGGAGAGTTAATGGTCACCGGCTCAAGAAATACTTTGAAGAATTAAAGGAGCTAGATGTGGATGGATTGGACATCAAAGATGCTATCTACCCAACTAAAAGGGGAGTTTATTTTTCTTGCACTTTGATTTCAATGTATATATCATTTTTATGTTTGCTAGAGGTAAATCTTTCTTTTTAAAGTGAGTTGTTGATAATAAATGCTTAGGTAGTGTAGAATGAATAAAGAGTCATTGTAGGCACAATTTTACCCTTTTGTCACCTTATTTCTTGCATGATTAGGAATAAATGTATCTCTCTAGATTTTCTCTATATCATTTTAGAGTCTCTTGAAAGTAAATTAAATTTGGTTGTTAAAACTTAGGATTTGAGCCAATGGATGAAAATTCGTGGATGCTTGAGTACTACTTAGTTATGGACTCTAAATTGATGACTTGAGATGAATTATTTTTACCTAGTGAGGATTTGACCTAATTTTTGTGATACACACATGTGATTGTACTCTAGAACTTGCTTAGGTTTTTTCAAAACTATATTTCTATGATTGGACCATATTTATAGAAGTGAATCATTTGGTGTTATTTTTTTATATCAATTCTTGTAATATTGCTTGTTGATCTTCTCTCTATTCTATTTTCTTTCCTATATTTTTCTGTTCATAACCATATTCTCCATGGACTTGGTTTCTTTTGATGTTTCTTGATGTTACTTTGCCCGAGACGGACAAAAGTTTAAGTGTGAGGGAGGATGCAAGTATTGAATCAAACATTGAGGATAATGGAGGCATTTGGCAACCATTGAGCCAAGTGTGCCAATTTGATGGAGATTTGTATCAAGAATGAGTTGAAAAATTGGTTTAGTGAAAGCTACATGTGGAACATCCAAGTTCTTGATTTAGATTGATGTTTCAAGCTCTATGAGGCAAAAATTCCGGAAGGAAAGAAAAAAAATAGTGCAAGCAGAAATAAATGGGAGTTAGCTGAATTGAATCGGAAATTTGGCAACCTACAAGCATTCAATCATCTTCTCCATGGGAGTTGGCTGAGTTGAAGGTGGAATTTGGCTTACAAGTGTTAGAATTATTAAGAAAGAGCAGAGACAGTTCAGAAAAAAAATTAGAAAAGAAAAAGAGCAGACGAAAAAAAAACAGAATGAAAAAGAAAAGAAGAAGAGAAAAAAAGGAGCATTAAGTGGAAGTCAAGAGTTGGGTTAGTTTACTGCATGTGAAGATGTAAACAAGATGCTAGATGATGGTGATATTGATTGAAGAGAAGCAAAACTTTGGCATAAGACAGTTTCAGAATTCAGGAAGAAACAATTTTTTTGGCTACTGATCAGACCTTGATCGGTCACCAATCCGATCAGGGGGGGTCTGATCGGTCTCCAGTCCGATCTCCAGAACGTAAAGGTAGTGACTGATCGGTCCCTTGAACGATCAGCATATGTTGGCATAGAATGGTACTGAATTCAGCACTGTTTCTTGAGGGTTCTCATCCGAATTAGTTGATCCATGCTCCACCACAACTCTGCTTTCATTGAGAGGACCATAAAGAGGGCAAAGTGCATTAGAAATAATTTTGAGTATCCAAGTCTTCCATTTTTCTTTCTTTTCCATATTTTCCTTATCATACCATAAATCTTTACTTTCTTTATCATGATTCTTTAGTATCAAAATTCTTCTAATACGCCTTTGTAGATGTGGATCCAAGTCAAGAATGATGGTGGAGAGTAGATAATAAGCAAGCATATGGTAGTGCAAGAACCATGGTTGTGTTTGAGTGAGCTCTACTTTCATCAAAAATGTAGGATTTAGGAAGAGAGCCACTAAATATTCCCTTGATAGGCTTTGTGAGTTTAGTTCATCTCAATGAATCTTGAAGGATGAAGTATGCTAAGTTGTTGATTTAATGACAAGATACTAGTCCATTGAGCTTAGATTTTTGAGAATTGACAACCCTATGTAATTTCTTTTCAATTGCTTCTAACCATGATTGAGAATAATCTAGGGGGTACAAGTTTAGTTAGCTTGTGCGAGACACTCAAGAGCAAGTGTGGGGGAGTTGATAATTACCATTTTGTTAGTTAATTTAGGCTCTAGAATCCATGTTTTGATCCATTTTTACATGCTTAATCTTGGATTTACACTAGGTTCCATGGATTAAGTTTATTTTGGCTTTTATTGTAAATCTTTGCATATTTGAGATGTTTTGATTTCTAATTCGAATTTAGTTTTGTAGGCTTTGAAGGATCATGGACCTAGGTCAAGTTGGATCAAGTTTGAGTCAGAATTCGACTCGGATCAAGGCGATCAAGCATTGAATCAATATGGGATGTCCGATCAAGAAACGGCTAGATCTGAGTCATCCGTCAACTTCTGGTCAATCCGAGTTCAAGATAGGGCTAATCATGACCCCAGATCAAGATCTGAAAGTTACAACCAAATCAGAGTCCATCTGATCGTCGGATCAAGTGTGGGGGAGTTTCAACCGTCCATTCAAGAGGGCAGAGAGATGTGAGCCATCCATTGCAGATCCGGTTGATCTCAACTAAGGAGAGGCAGATCTGACCGTCTAATGGAGATCTGGAAACTTTGGTTCAGATCTGAGAAGATCTGACCGTCGGATAAGGCCGGAACGATCATAGCCGTCGAAATTCAAAAAGGATTAGTTAAAACAGAATTCCCCTCCGCTGAGCTCGTCGTCGCCAGATCGCGAGCTCTGTCTTCCAGTTTCTTCCATTCTTCATCAATTTCCTTGCTATTTTCATCTCCGATCGCGCGGCCACATCGGATCTGAGCTTGGCTCGAGTTTCCAAATCGTCGGGATCGCGTCTCCGTGAGGTTTTCAGATCAATTTGTTGCTGAGAAGAGCTAGGTGAGGGTTTCGCCAGTGTTCTACCATTTTCTGATCAATCCATACTTGTACTCCATTCTTCATCAATCAGAGCAAGTCAGAGGGGTTCTCTGAGTTGTTCTGAAGGTTCCTGAGCCATCATCGCAATCCCACACATCAAGTACGAGGAGATCGGAAGAATAGTTCAGCTGAAGGCAAATCTGAAGCTGGATTGATCGTGGAGGTTAAATTTCTGCCGATTTGTCGAGCTAGGGGGTTCATAGCCGATTCTTGTGTGACAGCAAGAAGGATTCGAATTAAGGGAAGGATTTGATGTTTAGTTGCTGTTAACTTTCCTTTCTGAATTCTGTTCTTCCGTAGCTTAATTTTGTATCAGATCGCATTTCAGCGTCTAATCAGTCTGTTTGATCGATCCAGACAGCTACTGATCGGTATGTTGACCGATCAGACGTGTACCTGATCGGTCTGTCGATCGATCAGGAAATTCCCTGCATAATTTAACCCTGTTTCAGTATTCAGATTGTTTCAGTTTCTCATTTCCGAAGTTAGATACAGATTTAGTGATTACTGGCATTTGATATTAGTCTTGTCTTCCAATTTCACAAGTTCGTATTGTTCTGCTCAATTTCCAAGTAGGTTAAGTTTAGAATTGCAATTTCCTAGTTTAAGTTTGCTTAGTTAAGCCTATTTCATTTCAACTATATTCTCAATCTTATTTGCAAAACAAAATCCCCATTCCAATTTGAAAACCCAAAGCATTTGATGGCAAATAAATCCAAGCTTGAATCAAACATCCTAAACTAGTCCTTGGAAAAATATGACCTGAGGCCCCTATTCTACATTTAACTTTGTTAGCCAAGGGTTTTCAGCTTATAAATATCTAAATTTGAGGCTCATCGTGACACTTGTTTTGGGCTACATCAAGATCCTTGACGAATCTTATCTTGGTTAAAAACAAGATAGTAGTCTTTGTGCTCAGAGTGTGCTTGGTGCTGTGGCGAGGTTTCTCCACCCACAAGGAGCGACACGGACTAGCCGGAGGTTATCCGGGGAGTGATCCACCGACGGATTCTTAGATTAGTCACCCGTCCGGGGTGGATACCTAGTAAATCTGGTTTTTTAGCGCTCTTTATTGTTGTTAGTTTTCATTTTGTTTGTATTTCCGCTGCGTAACTAACAACGTAGGTGAAAAGAATCGAAGAAACGCTATTCACCCCCCTCTAGCGTACCGGAATCGATCCCAACAATTGGTATCAGAGCGAAGGACCACTCTCGATTGGACTAACCGCCAAGGGAGCACACACTAGAGGAAGAAGAACCATGGAAGACAAACTTGGGGAAGACATCTACACTCCACCGCCCTACGATCATGAAAACTTTAATTTTTAGAGGGCAAGAATCGAGACTTGGTTCGGAATGGAGTGGGCATGTAGAATTGCGCTTGAAGAAGCCTTCGAGATTCCAAAGGATAAGCACGGGAAGAAGCTTAGGCCTAGATATTGGAATCAAGATCGACAAGATCAAGCAAGGGCAAATAAGAAGGTAATTGATGTATTAATCAATATTTTGCCTACTAATGTGTTAAATGGTGTAGGGGAATATCAAAATGCACATGATCTATGGAGAAATGTAGGAGAATTTCATAAAAACCCTACACGAGTTCACTTAGTGGAAGAACCCATGAAAGTGAGCTCGATAGCCCAAGAGGAGGAAGAAGTAAGTGAAAGATCATCAACCTCCTCAAGAGAAGAAGAGGAACTATCAAGTTCAGAAATTGAGGGGGAGGAGAGACCCAATTCAATGCCGGAACAAGAGGAAGCATCCACATCATCCAAGGTTGAAGAAGAAGTCAACCAAGCCTCTACCTCCACCAAAGCAAGGAAAAAAGGAACACATTACATGCTTTGGTTGCAACGAAAAGGGGCACTACAAGGACAAGTGCCCGAAAGGTAAAAAGAAGATAAAATCTAAACCAATTTCAATTCAATTTAAATCTAATGTGGGTTGTAGGATTGGAGGAGCCCAAGAGAAGAAAAAGAAGATTAGATGCTTCACATGTGAAGAATTGGGACACTACCACACCAAGTGCCCAAAGAAAAGTGAAATCAAGAAAATGGAGCATCTAAGAAGATGGGAGAAGGAGGAAAGAAAGAAGAGAAGAAACTCACAACAAGGAGGGACTACAAGGGTAAGGGAGGTAATTCCTAACCCTAGGTTAAAATGTAATTCAATTTCAAGTTCCTCCTTGCATATTAAAAATAATGTTAATTATTCATCCATGCATGCTAGAATTAATGAAAATTACCTACTTGTGCACAATCATAGTTTTAAATATAATGATAGAAATAGGGCTAACAAGGTAGGTCACAACCCCAAGAAAAGCATGCATCATGATCAACCTAAGACCTCTAGACCTAAGGATCATGTCATTAATCCCAAGAAGGGAAGGAATATGCCTGGAAAGATGGATAGATATAGGAATGTGCAAAATGGATTTAGTGACACTAAGGTTAAAGGGTTAGAAAAGGAAAATCAAGCCTTGAGGGCAATGCTTGATAAATTAGAAAAGACCCTAGAAAGATTCACCGTTGGATCAAAGGGTTTAGACATGGTGTTGGGAAGTATAAAACCCAACTATGATAGATCAGGTTTGGGATACCAATCTAAGACCTCCAAGGCCGACAAAAAAAAAGTATGCTGGGGAAGCATACAATTATGGCAAGGAGGAAAAGTCCAAGGATGGCAAGGGGGTGTCATTCAAAGGTAAAAAAGAACAACTTAACCAAAGACAAGGTATCTGTAACGACCCGGAAAATTATCTTAATATTTTCCTTAAAATATTGATCATGTCTAGATAATTTTCCGAGGAACCTAGAGATATTAGTACGAACCCTAGGCTGGAGATACATGATTTTCTCATTTAAATTGAGAAGTTAAGTACTAATGGGCCTTATATCGGCTTCAAAAATGGGTTTTAATTAGGTAGAAATTAATATAAATATAAAAGAATTGTAATTTGAAATTTTAGCATGATTATGGGGGAATTTTAGGGAATTTTCGAAAATAAGAAAAAAATGAAATAAAAAGAAAATAAAAATAAAGTGCATGCACCAAGGATTGAACCTTAGACCTAGTTTACAACCATGCATGCACTAACCAATTCACCTAGCAAGGGAGTGCTATGAGGAAATGAAGTAAATTCTTGTTAAGGCTAGAGGAAGTGAAGAGTCACATGAGAGAAAACACCATGTCTCTTCACTTACCCCTCTTCATGGTGCATAAATAAGAGATAACTTAACCATTAAGGTTCATTTCTCTTCTCCTCATCCACCAAGCCACATTTCTTCTCCTTCTTCCTCCTTCTAGCCGAACCCCATAGGAGGGGTTTTCTTTGGGAAAAAGTCCACAAGAAGTCCACTCCTTCAAGATCCAAGATTCTTGTTCAAGGTTACAAAGGCTAGAGGTGGTTAAAAAGCACAAAGGTCTTCATCCTTCTCCCAAACCTAAGGTCTAAAACCAAGATACCCTAAGGTAAGACTCCCTCACCTGTGGTATAATAGTTCCTTTGTGATTTTTAGCATAATATAAAGTTGGTTTTAGATTTGATGTTGAGAAAACCATGTTTTGGGACCCTAAAGTATTCGGCCACCATGGGTTTTGGGTCCATGATGAGGTTAAAAATCTAAATCATGCTTTCTAAAGTGTTTTCATGATGTTTAGAGAATAAGTATAATTTTTAAGAATTTTTGGAATACCCTAAGACCTTCTAGGGCTTGGGACCATGATAAGGAGTCCATGGCAAGGGATGGATTTAACCCTCCAAGTGTATGTCTTGTATACCCTAAGAATACAAGGGAGGTCGAGGATGTTTTATGTGAATTTTCACATGGCCTAGAGGCCCTACAAGTTTCGGCCAAGATGGGTAATAGGGCAAGGAGTTAGGGTTTGTGGCAAGTATGGGTTCCAATGGCTCCTATAGTATGACATGGGTGGTGTTAGATGTTTAATTGAAATTTTTATAAATTTTCCATGGACCCATGGTCCATGTGGGTTTCGGCCAGCCCTAGGAAGAAGGGCTAGGAGTTAGGGTTAACCCTAAAACATGAGCCCTAATAGCTTCCTATGACTTATAAGTAATGTATGGTCTTGTATTTACCTTATGCTACCTTACAAGTTTCGGCCAGGCCATGTAAATAGGGTTTAGGTGGAGTTAGGGTTTCAAGAATGATGGTTTATGGCTTATTATGATATATAGGTTCAAGCATGTGGTAGAAATTATGTTATCTTTAACCCTAACCTTAGGCGTTATAGTTCATGTTTGATATGATTATGTTAGATGCCATGGTTATTTTATGTATCATGATCATGCAAGTTAGATGAATTAGGAGAATGTTTTATGTGAATATGCCATGTTTTATGAACGTAATGCAAGGCTTACCTTATGTATCATGATCATGCAAGTAGATGAATTAGGAGAATGGTCTATGTAATTATGACATGTTTTATGGATATAATGCAATGTTTATCTTATGTGTCATGATCATGCAAGCTCTATGAATTAGGAGGATGGTTTAGGTGAACATGTCATGATCTATGAATACAACGCAATGCTTACCTTATGTACTATGATTATGCAAGTACCAAGAACAAGAATGATGTTTTATGTAAGCATGTTATGTTTATGAATGACGGCACGGCCGATGGTCGACGGTACGACAGTCGTGAGGACCGGCAAATGGGCCGGTAGACGGGCCGGGTCGTTACACATGCCATGTTTTATGAATGAAGATGTATGCCATGTTTTACGAATGATGAAGCATGTAAAGTATTTTACCTTATGAATGGGCTTGTACTCGACCGAAGTATGGGTCCAAGGGATGGGCACCTTAAGAACGCCCCGGTTCTGGACTACCGACTATGCTGTCCACGGTTCTGGCACTACCGAAGCTGTGCAACAGGGATGGGCACCTTAAGAACGCCCTGGTTCTGGGACTACCGACTATGCTGTCCTTACCCTAGTAGGTCGGGGCTCGCTACCTCGTATCTACTTAGGGATGCACGCTTATGATGTATATATGTGGTACAAGACGGGGACCCCAATGATGTTATGATTATGTTTAAGTAATTAAAAGTATGGTTTTAAAAGTAAGCATCCTTATGTACATGCATTTGACTCATGCATTCATTCATGCTATGCATTATGCCAAGATAATAATGATAATTATGCTTTTATGTTTATATGTATACCATGTACCATGCCATGATAATTATACTTTTATGTTTATATGTATACCATGTATCATGCCATGTTATTTATGCTTTTATGTTTATATGTATGCCATGCGTAGATATTGTTAAGAATGGTTGAAGTCTTATGCTTATGATTCATGCCAAGCACCAAGTTGTGTTAATGTTTTGTGTGCTTATGTTTAAGTGACGAATGGTTTTAGTGAGTAGGAAAGAGTCTTACTAAGTCTATGTGCTTATAGTCTTATTTCCTTGTACCGCAGATCAAGCAAGAGGACAATAGGGGGAAGCAGCAGGAGGGACAAGAATATGTGTGTGATAGTGACTTGGCCAAGGAAGAGATACATTTACAAGTCTTATGCTAAAACTTTACGTTTGCTACTTATGTGCTTACGGAATGACTTAGGTGACTTAATGACATGATGTTCAGTATGATATGATGTTAAGTATGCTATGATGCTAAGTATGATGTTACTATGCTAAGTTTCATGTCACCATGTTAGGAAGGATAGATAGGTGCATGCATATGTAAAAATTTAAGTATTCAGCTGCCTTATGATGTTCACATGCCCCTAAGTACGTTAGCGTAACGCCGCTTTAGGAAAGAAAAAAAAAGCGGGCGTTACAGTATCTAAGGTTAAAAGGGTTCATTTTGTAGGCCAAGAATTACCGGTGGCACACCGGTGTGGTCTAGTGTGGATTGAGCCACCTAGGGAGGTGGCTAGGGCTAAGAGCTCAAGGGAGAGCTCTAGGAGCCTTTGGGGTCCATGGTAAATTGATCTCAAGAGTTTCTCTCCTAGAAAGTTAGGTGAAATGTGCCAAAAAGGGTTGGAAGACTTGTGTAAGTCTCAATCCTAGGTTTTGACACATTAAAAGGGAATTAGGGAGAAAAAGGTGAAAATACGATTATATTTGATAAAATTAAGGGTTAATGAGTAAACACCATATATTTCAGTGATAGAAATGAGTTATGATCGAGTATAAGAAGAAACATTGAGGAGAAACCACAATTAGGACTTTTGGGAGAAGTTGAAATGATACATTTTAGGAGAAGTTGAGTTTCGTGTTAATCTTGGGATTTGGAATACATTTATTTGGAAACATATTTTTCCCAAGTAGATATAGGCTTCACAAATCTCCCCACAAAATTTTAGATTTTTTGGAGATTTGTAGAATTAACTAGGCATTACTGAAATTGTGCTGAAAACTTAAAATTCAGGTATCAGTCGACTATCCTGGGGGCAGTCGACTGGTCTCAGCCCAGAAACATTCTGTGGGTTTTGGGAGTCGACTGCCCTGGGGGCAGTCGACTGATCCGAAGGTTTAGGTAGAAAAGGCCTATTAGATGATCAGAAATTGCAATATTAAGATCATAAGAAAGAATTATATTATCATGAGAGATTTGACGGGTTATGATTTAAAACTCATAGACTACTATTGGATGATATTGAATAATAAACTCTTGATAAATGAAAAGATTGATAAGTTTTCCATATGAATCTAGGATTAAGAAATGAAAAGGGAGAAAATTGAGAACAATTCCTTGTGTAAATTGATAATAGTTAGAGTTGGTAAACACAAGGAATCATGGATAAACTTGAAAGTTGATACAAAGTATCCATCCTTAAGGAAATTAGAGAATTGAACCAAAGTTAAGCACATCTGATAATCTTATTCAAAACATATTTTTCTAGGATAGGGTATATCCTAGCAAATGTGCTTGCAAACCTTTTAGACTTTCTTAAGTTTTGTTGAGTTCTTTTTGGCACTAAGGGAAAGGTTGCTTGGGGCAATCCTTTGATAGTGTCAAAGGGGGAAGAACTCGAGTGTTGTGTTGGGTATAACTCAACATGGTGTTAGTGGGTTAAGTTGGGTAGAACTTGACCTTGGTAAAATGAAAATTAGGAGAAGACATAGGTTAAGGGGGAGGTTGCCTCCTTGTTTGCCTTAATTTTCATAGAAAATTTTTGGGTTTTGTGCCCAACTTGGGAATTGTGATAGATACATTGTGGAATGTATTTTTCCAAGTAGGTATGGTTACCACAAATGTCTCCACAAAATTTGAAAATTTTTGGAGATTTGTGGAATTTCTGACGAATTTCTGAATTTGGCCAGAAAATTGATATTCAGAGTATCAATCGACTGCCATGGGGGGCAGTCGACTGGTTAGGGCTGGTGTGGGTATCCAGTAGCTGACTTGGGTCCAAATGAGTGTATGGGGGTCTAGTACATTGTGTTTAAGATCATTGGGAATTAAAAGAACCAATAATTGGGTTATTGTTGAGGTCTTTTTGATGTTAGGCAAAGGGGGAGAAGTGTTGGATTTAAATTAGAAAACCAAACACTCCTTTGCTAGAAACCCTAGTTTTAGGGGGAGCTAAGATTAAGGGGGAGCATGTTTGCTCCATTCTTGGCGTAAAGGGAACCTTGGAGAGGTTCTTAAAAAACCTTTGTAAGTCCAATGTAGGGGGAGCTTGGGAGAAGCTTTAAAAAGCCCATTTTGGTGAAAATTCCTAACTTGGAGAGTTAGGTGTGGAAAAATCCTAACTTGGAGGGTTAGGTGTGAAAATTCCTAACTTGGAGGGTTAGATGTGGGATGCCTTAGGATAGGATCCATGCATTGCATATGCATTGGCGGTGTAAGTCCAAGATGGAGTCTTGGCGGTGTAAGTCCAATTGTTTATTTAGCATTGTTTTT
>JAGFNQ010004763.1:0-239263 GCA_024364735.1 Boesenbergia rotunda | reverse complement strand
GACCTAACTACACCTTAAATATATTTCTCTCCACCCTTTGCTGTGCTTGATACCCTAGCCTGGCTGGTCGCGCGCTTGCCTGGTCTCCTGCTAGGTCGCCGGGTTCGAACCCCCGGCTGCCCTTAAACGTTTTTCTTTTTTTTTATATACTAAACGAACTCGGAAAATTCCATAAAAATATTCTAAAAATTCCCTAAAAATATCTAGAATATTCTAAACCATTTTAAATAATTCTAAGGACTTTAAGAACTAAAAATGGGAATTTTGGGGGCGTTACAATCCCCCCATACCTTATGAAAAGTTCGTCCTCGAACTTAGAATAATTCTGGATATCTCTCTCTCATGCTGTCCTCACGTTCCCAAGTAGCCTCTTCATGCTGTTGATTCTACCAGATGACCTTCACTAGTGGCACTTCTTTGTTTCTTAATCTTTTAACTGCTTTGTCCACTATCTGTGTCGGTCTGCTCTCATAACTAAGATCTTCTTGGATCTGTACTAACTGAGGCTGAATCACTTGGCTAGGGTCGTGAATACACTTCTTTAGCATAGAGACATGAAAGGTACTGTGGATAGCTGACATATCCTCTGGCAAGTCCAGCTCATAGGCTACTTTCCCAACTCTCTTTATAATCTTGTAGGGTCCTATGTAGCGAGGACTCAGCTTGCCCTTCTTGCCAAATCTCACCACTCCCTTCATGGGAGCGACCTTGAGAAATACTGAATCTCCAACTTGGAATTCAAGTGGCCTACGGCGTGTGTCAGCATAACTTTTCTGTCTACTCTGGGCAGTCTCAATCCTCTGGCGGATCGTCTGGATAGTCTGAGCGGTCTCATCTATAAGCTCAGTCTGGCTGCCTAATCCTGACTCCATCTCTTTTTTCTCACCAGCTTCTTGCCAACATATGGGTGATCTACATTTCCTGCCATATAATGCCTCATAAGGTGCCATCCTGATGGTGTCCTGATAGCTATTGTTGTAGGCAAACTCAGCTAAGCACAGAAATTTGCACCAACTACCTTTAAAGTCCAATGCACAAGCCCTGAGCATGTCTTCTAAAATCTGATTTACTCTCTCTGTTTGTCCATCTGTCTGGGGATGGAAAGCTGTGCTGAACTGAAGTCTGGTGCCTAGGGCATCCTGAACACACCTCCAAAAATGGGAGGTGAACCGCCCATCTCTGTCAGAAACGATCGACTTCGGAACTCCGTGAAGCCTGATCACTTCTTTCACGTACAGCTGTGCTAACTGCTCTACCGAATGCGATAACTTGATGGCTAGGAAGTGGGCAGACTTGGTCAATCTATCACTATCACCCATATTGCATCGTGTCCATGGGTGGTCCTTGGGAGCCTGTGATAAAATCCATGGATATTTCTTCCCACTTCCACTCTGGAATGGGAAGTGGCTGTAGAACTCCTCCTGGTCTCTGGTGTTCTGCTTTGACTCTCTGGCAGGTCAAGCAGGTACTGATATATCTGGCCACGTCTCGCTTGAGTCCAGACCACCAGAATCTTTGCTTTACATCTTGGTACATCTTAGTAGAACCAGGGTGCATAGAGTACGGGGTACTGTGGGCTTCTTCTAAAATATTCTTTCTTAGTTCCTCATCATTGGGGACGCAAAGGCGGTCTCCAAGATAGAGGATGCCACTATCTGATACTCGAAACTCTGAATTTTCTGCCTCTTGGATCTCCTGCTTGATCTTCTGGATCTCTGGGTCTTGACTTTGCTTTCTTTGTATATCCACAAGCAGGGTTGACTCTAGAGTCAATGCAGAAAGTTGCCCAATTATTACCTCGACTCTAAAATCCTTTATTTCTTTCTGAAGTGGTAGGGACAGTGATGATAGGGACATCAGTGCTACGCAGGATTTCCTGCTCAGTGCATCTGCCACTTTATTAGCTTTACCTGGGTGGTAGAGGATTTCACAGTCATAATCTCTTTGACCAACTCTAGCCACCTGCGCTGCCTCATATTCAGATCCTTCTGAGTGAAGAAGTACTTCAAACTCTGATGGTCTATGAAGATTCTGCACTGCACTCCATACCGGTAGTGTCTCCAGAGCTTCAGTGCAAAAACCACAGCTGCTAGCTCAAGGTCATGTGTAGGGTAATTCTTCTCATAGTCCTTGAGCTGTCTGGAGGCATATGCTATTACCTTTCCTTCTTGCATGAGGACAGCTCCAAGGCCCATCTTGGATGCATCACTGTAGATGTCAAAGGCCTTGTCACTCTCTGGAACAGTCAAGATGGGAGCACTGGTCAGTCTCTTCTTCAGCTCTAGAAAACTGTGTTCGCATTTATCTGACCATTCAAACTTCTTGTTCTTTCTGGTCAAGGCTGTGAGTGGAGAGGCTATCCTGGAAAAGTCCTCCACAAATTTTCTGTAATATCCTGCCAGGCCTAAGAAGCTTCTGATCTCACTGGCATTCTTGGGTCTACACCAGTTGCTGACTGCTTCTATCTTGGCTGGATCAACTTGAATGCCTTCTTTGGATACAATGTGACCTAGGAAGGTCACCTGATCTAGCCAAAACTCACACTTTGAGAATTTTGCATAGAGCTTCTCCTGCTGAAGGATCTGCAGCACTATCCTCAAGTGTGTAGCATGGTCCTCTGGAGTCTGTGAGTATATGAGAATATCATCAATAAATACAATGACGAATTTATCGAGATACTCCCTGAAGATGTGGTTCATCAGCTCCATGAAGACTGCTGGAGCATTGGTTACTCCAAAAGGCATTACTACAAATTCGTAGTGGCCGTATCTTGTCCTGAAGGCCGTCCTGGGGATGTCACTTTCTTTAACCTTTAGCTGATGATACCCAGAACGCAGATCTATCTTCGAGAACACTGTAGCCCCTTTGAGTTGATCAAATAAATCATCTATTCTAGGAAGGGGGTACTTGTTCTTGATGGTTACCTTGTTCAGAGCTCTGTAGTCTATGCACAGACGCATAGACCCATCCTTCTTCTTGACGAAAAGTACAGGAGCTCCCCAAGGTGAATGACTAGGGCGGATGAAGCCTTGTCTAGTAGCTCCTGGAGTTGCTCTTGTAATTCTTTCAGTTCTGCTGGTGCCATGCGATAAGGTGCCTCCGAAATTGGGTTGGTTCCTGGGGCCAACTCAATTTCAAACTCAATTTCCCGATTGGGAGGGAGTCCTGGTAACTCTTCAGGAAACACCTCAGGATAGTCACAGACTACCCTCACTTCTTCTCTCTTCAATCCTTCTCCTTGACTTGCATCCACTATATGAGCTAGAAAACCAGAGCACCCCTTCTCTAACATTCTCTGAGCTTGTAAGGTAGATAGGAACCTATTTATCTTTCTCCTTGGGTCTCCAATAAACTCCAATGAAGGTTCTGCTTCTGGTGTGAACTTGACTTTTCTCTTGCGGCAGTCTATAGAAGCCTTATACTTGCTCAAGAAGTCCATTCCTAAAATGACATCGTAATCCTTCATCTCAAGGACTACCAAGTCACTGTAGAGCTCTCAGTTGGAAATCTAGATTGATACTGCCCTTAGCCTCTAAGTAGAGGTCATTTCTTCCCCTGACGGTAAGGTTGTTAAGAACTTCATCGTTCAACCTTTCTGGTGGCCTTTATACTGTTTAAGTAGTGCTCAGTGATCAAAGCACCACGTATTAGTTCTTCGGAGGTTTGTAGCCTCTTAACACTGCTAGCCCTCTTTAACGCTATCTCAGGCCTTAACATCTTGAGCGTTAGCCTAACCATCTCTTTTCCTGTGCTAACTAGCTCTGGGCACAGATGAGCTAACCGCTTAAACATCTTCACTGCTTCATCCACGGATAGTTCTCCTTGTCTGAACTCCGTGAATTCATTATAATGCTTGTTGGTGTCTTGCATGTGAAAGTATTCTTCGAAGAACTCAGTCCCGAAGTCGGCCCATGCCATCTGGCTGACATTTCTCTTGGCCTTGACTCTCTTCCACTATATTCTAGCATCTCCCGTAAGGCAGAAAGATGCACACTTTATCTTCTCTACCTCATGCCAGTCCAGTAGCCCTACTATTCTTTCCAACGTTTTGAACCATGCTTAAGCATCCCATGGTTTGCTTGTGCCTGGGAAGTTCCCTGGCTTCAGTTTCTTCTACTGAATGAGGTACGCTTCTTGCCTTACCCCCCTTGCCGGACTACAGATGTAATCGATGGGTCTTCGATCACAACTGGTGCCACTACATTCGCCACCGGCGAGGTAATAATAACGACCTGCTAGTTAGCCATCCTAATGGCAATAACTTGCTGTTGTTCTGCTAGCTGTCTCTGTAACTGAGCCACCACGTCTAAGAGATTTGGTGGGGGTACTGACTCTGTTGCCTCTTGCCCTCTAGGAGCTTGCTCCTCGTTTTGGGCCTTTCTAGGACGCCCTCAAATGTATAACTTAACACTTAATGGTAATGTTCCCAAACTTGCTTTAGGATATAACAAGACCTTGGTCTTGATTCTTATCTCATTTCTTAGTCCTAGAACTCGTTCTAGGGCTTAGTAAGACCTTGGTCTTACTCAAAACTTTTATCAAGCACCTTACGTGCCATAATCCCAAAACTTACTTTTGGGCAAATCAAGTAAGTACTTAAGCATTTCTCTAATATCCATTCTAGGGATTAAACATGATTCCGTGATACTAAGGTATTAAACATGCTTCCTTGTTCTATGCACATATGAGTAAGTACTTAAGCATTTCTCTATACTGCAATTAAGTAAAGGAGCAATAGAAAAACTGAAACTTAAAGCTTTCTTACTTGGAGACGGCAAGGTTGATGCTGATGTGTGTGTGATGCTGGAGAATGAGAACTGCTCTGATACCACCTGTAGCGACCCGCCTTCTCCTGCCTTAGACGGATCGTTACTTTTGTCTACTTCTCGACTCTAATGCACGACTAATAGAAATGCGGAAATCTTTTTTTTTTCTTTTAATTTCATCTAAGGATGATATTCTAACTTATGTAGTCATGCATGATACCATGTCACACTTTCTTTCTCAAAAACTCGTAAATTGATACTTATTGAAACCTGCCTCACCCAACTCATCTTTCGGGTATCAGTCGACTGATACTGTATCAGTCGACTGATACACCTGAAAGCTGAATTTTCAGGTTTCGGCACTTGCTTCAAGACTCCACCAAACCTATACTTTCGAGTCATATAGAATTCTGACACCATTTCTATACTCTATGTCAACTTCCTAAACAATTTAGCCAACCAAAACGAATCCATAAACTTAAAATTAGGACTTTTGCGGAAAGAAATAAGCTATTCAAGTTATATGAACTTTAACAATAAGATTTGTACCAATCTTGACTCCTATGCATTCATAACACCAAATACATGTTCTATAACCTTGCTAAACATTATGAAACATGAATGCAACTTTTCTAAACATATTTAAGCAATAGAACTTGATTCAAAGAGAAATTAGTACTATCTTGGCACAAACGTCTATTTCTCCAATAAAGTATCAATATTTCTATCTACTCACACTTTTACTCATCCAACGCAATCATAAGGACATGTATGCTAAATGAAATGACATGAAATCTTTACTCTAAGAAATTGAGCATGTAAAACTATCCAAAGCTTAAATGTTCGCTAAACTCCATAAAGCAAGAACTTGAAATTGAATAAACTAAAACATTGTAATTCAAATAACTAAATTGTCTCGTCTCAAGATCTCTCCAAAATCAGCCACCACACACACATTACTCAGCACCGCCTCGTCGCCTTCCTTCAGAATTGCTTGCCTTTACCTTTATCTGCAGTAAGAGGAAATGCAACTAGTAAGCAAAAAGCTTAGTAAGTACTATCTAGCTCACAAAATCTCGAAATGTGCAAACATGCTTCTAGAACAATATGAAATCATATGAGATACTAATATGCTTGAAAGAAAACTAAGAACATGTATAACTCAAAACATGCATACTCAAGCACTAATAAATCTCAATTTACTTTTCTTGGCTCAACTTGAAACTTTAGCTATTCTTTAACTTTTTGAAAACTCTTTAAACTTTAGAAACTTTGCTAAAGCATATACTTGAAAATAATAATCACTTGGATCCACTGAAGACGTAAGTACCATCTCATGCGCGTTCCCTAAAAGGTTGGGGTAGCGAGCCACCAATCCTAATAGAGCAGACCTTGGTCTACCAGGGCCAAGACCTTGGAATTGGACACCTGGATTTCTTTAACGACGCCCTTGGACGCCGGGTACTGGCCTTAGAAAATAAAATAGCTTTTCTTTCTTTTCTTTCTTATCTGTAAATGCCTTGGCATTTTCTTGAGCACCTTGCGTGCTAAAATCCCTAAGTCTTGACTTTTGGGGATTTCTTAAGGCCTTGGCCTTTTCTTTTCTTATCTTTATCTTCTCTTTTCTTTTCTCATGGCTTTTCTTGGACCCTAACCTCATATAGGGCACTCAATAAAACATATAAGCATATAATAAACTAAGATCACATGCAAAAATCTGAACAAGAAGTAAATATCTCTTTTAAAAACTTTTAAGGGAAATTCTTGCGGAAAAACTGCCTCTTACTGCAGGTGAGCAGTACTTACATTGATATCTTGGACTTACAACCAAGATTGATGTCTAGGACTCGGGAGAAACTTGAAATCTCGGAGAATTCTTCGCGCCTACGCGTTCTCCTCGTCGAGACGAATACAAAGCTCCGCTTTCTTTGATCCCTCCTTGGCCGGCGCCCCTTGGAAGAGAGGAGAAGGGCTTGGGCGTGCGTGCGTGAGAGGGAGAGGCTGCTTCGCGCGGCTAGGGTGAGGAAGAGAAACCCAAAATTCTAATTTCCTCTCTTAACTTATCTATTTATACTTATGGGGCGGATCGACCTAACTACACCTTAAATATATTTCTCTCCACCCTTTGCTGTGCTTGATACCCTAGCCTGGCTGGTCGCGCGCTTGCCTGGTCTCCTGCTGGTCGCGGGTTCGAACCCCCGGTTGCCCTTAAACGTTTTTCTTTTTTTTTATATACTAAACGAACTCGGAAAATTCCATAAAAATATTCTAAAAATCCCTAAAAATATCTAGAATATTTCTAAACAATTTTTAAATAATTCTAAGGACGTTAAGAACTAAAAATGGAAATTTTGGGGCGTTACAGTCTTGGTCCGATGGATTAAGCAACTTAGCTGAGCGATGACAAGGACGTAAGTAGAGACAGGTCGAGGTTCAGACGTCTCAAGATCCGAGAGTCTCGAAGGCTAAGCAAAAGTCCAACCGAATGGACTGGTTGGCAAAACTCTCCTGAAAGGAGTAGGTTGAAGGCGCATTCTCGGGGGTGGGAACTTAGGCGTCGGTTCGACCTAGGGTTTCGCGGAAATCCAAAGTCAGAACCAAACCATTAAGGCTAAGGATATATATGTGTTTGCTTGTATTTATGTATCTTGCAGGTACCTAAAGTTGAAGATAAAGTTGGGAAACAACCAAACAAACGAGGCTGGAAAAGTGCTCCTGGGCACCCCCATTGAAGGAGGCGCCCTAATGAACCCAGGTGCCTCATTGAGCCAAGCGTCTGTGTTCACTGAGGCACCTTAATGGTCCAAGGCGCCCTAGTTCAAAGGGTTATCTACTGCGGTGTGTTCGGTGCGGAGATAAACTTTGACCAAGCCCTGTGAGGCACCCCATCGATCACAGGCGCCCCAATGAAGGCTATAAAAGGGGCTTCGACCCCTCAGCTCAAGATACAACTTTCGAAACCATTCTAAGCTTCTCAAGTGATGACAAATTGCTAACGAAGAAGCTCTACGACTAGGAGGCTCTAGGAGGAAGTGTGTGGCACTTCGGAGGTTCAGATCGGCCGAGTCTTCAACTCTGTTTTGTTCGGTTTGAATTTACTTTCCGCATGTATTTTATCTATTCTTTTGATTGTAAACTCTTCACTGTAAGACGGGTTTCTCCACCTTCGGAAAGTCCAGAAAGGAGATCATTAGTGGACAGGCGTTCCCGTGCTTAGGCCTTGGATGTACTGACCCTGGGGGGTCGGGAACCATGTAAAAATCCCGCGTGTATATTGTTTATGTTATTTCGTTTTGTTTTCCGCTGTGCTACTAACGCTCTATTTAGAATGAACATCCATAAATATATGATCGGAAGTTTCCGTGAAAAGATTTTTACGGTCGATATTCACCCCCCCTCTCTATCGACAACACCGGTCCAACAGTTGGTTCCTCTTCGGCCCTACAAATAATAGTAGTGACTCCGATGGGGAGGATACTATTATTTGCATCTAAGTGTTCACCATTACACGTTACTAAGAAAATTATCTAGGATTATTACCCTTCCGATGGGGAAGTTCACACGCTCCTAAATAATTTCCTATAACCATGTCTGACCTAGTGATCCGTAAAACAAACTCATCCGATATGGAGGAAGGCACTCAGAGCCATCACGCAAGTTTGTTCACATAACATGTCAAATTTGTAACGACCCGGCCCATTTATCGGCCCATTTACCGGTCCTCACGATCGTCGTACCGTCGACCATCGACCGTGCCGTTACTCATACTAGGTCTTCCCACCCATGGGTGTGGATTTTTTCCTTCCCAGGATTCGAACCCTAGACCCAGGCTTAAATCTAGTTCTTTATGAATCCTGAATACCAATTGAGCTATAGCTCAATTGGTATTCAGGATTCATAAAGAACTAGATTTAAGCCTGGGTCTAGGGTTCGAATCCTGGGAAGGCAAAAATCCACACCCAGGGGTGGGAAGACCTAGTATGAGTAACGGCACGGTCGATGGTCGACGGTACGACGGTACGACGGTCGTGAGGACCGGTAAATGGGCCGGTAAATGGGCCGGTAGACGGGTCGGGTCGTTACAATAAAAATGCGCCTTTTTATTGTAACGACCCGGCCAGTCTACCAGCCCATTTACCGACCCATTTATCGGTCCTCATGACCGTCGTACCGTCGACCATCGACCGTGTCGTTACTCATACTAGGTCTTTCCACCCCTGGGTGTGGATTTTTGCCTTCCCAGGATTCAACCCCTAGACCCAGGCTTAAATCTAGTTCTTTATGAATCCTGAATACCTCAATTGGTATTCAGGATTCATAAAGAACTAGATTTAAGCCTGGGTCTAGGGTTCGAATCCTGGGAAGGCAAAAATTCACACCCAGGGGTGGGAAGACCTAGTATGAGTAACGACACGGTCGATGGTCGACGGTACGACGGTACGACGGTCGTGAGGACCGGTAAATGGGCCGGTAGACGGGCCGGGTCGTTACAAAATTTGTAATGGAGGTCATGGGATTCTTAGAATCCCTCTCCCACTTAGTAATTTTGAATTGAGGAATTTTACCATGCAAGCACAACAAACCATATAAACAAAAAGCAATAAAAGAAAACTAATTTTCGAACTATTATGGATTTTGTCTTCCAATATGCCTCCAGTCGTGTCGCTACCTCGTCTGCTCCTCCCTACACCATGCGCAAGCCATCTTGAAGGGGATTTGAGCTGAGATAAAAAATATTTTAATTTACATCCATCGATCTTATACTCCATGAAGGAGTGTACAACAAGTGTAGATAGAAAGTAAACTAAAATGAGCGGCTAAACAATGTCATATTTAATAACAAAAATTATATATTATCTAGCCTCGTCAACCCCGAGGATTCAAATAAATAATTACAACCATGCACACACAATCACATACAATCAACCATAAGTCATAATAGTCGGATCTTATGCCCGCAACCAAAGAGTTAGCATAGGCACATCCTACTATTATCCGACACCATTGGCTAAACAATGCATGCAAGTAACCGAATACAAAACACTCAAAATCGGAAACCATTGGCTCTAATACCAATTGTTAGTTTTGGGTGCTCATGGGAATCCTCGCCATGTCCCAGGATTAAAATAATATTAACTAAAACAAATTCGAATGGAGAATAATTACCCTAGTAATCGACACATCATCGTACTAACCGATTCAAGCAACCACTTGAACAAACTTGTTGTTCAAGCAATCTAACTCGTCTAATCGGTTAGCCGTGGAATAGACGATGTATGGATCGCCGATTTTTGTGTTTATCTTCGGGGGGTCCATGTCAATTAACAACATATGATAATTAAACAAGAACAAAAGGAACTTAAACAAGAAGTATACCTTTATGTTTACCTCATGATCTTCTATCGTATGTCCTATCCTCTTCATGGGCATCGTGTGGGCGACGATCCTCCAAGAAACAAAGTCACCAAGGCCGCTACCTTCCTTCCTCTTGCTTGCGCCAAACCCTAAGGAGAAGAACTCCTTGCGCTGGCCACCAACCCTAGCCAATCCTTCACTTGTCTTCGGCCACCAAAGGAAAAAAGATAGAAGAAGAGGAAGAAGAAGAGTTCACAAAAACCCTAGCTGTAAACTCCAATCCTCCTCCTTGCCGTAGGCCACCTTCACCTTCACCTTCCTTGCGCCGCCACCTTCCCTTTGAATTTGCGTCACCGACCAAAGGAAGAACAAGACCTCCCTTTCTTTGACCTAACTGCATGCCTAAGGGAAGAGGAAAGAAGAAGAGAAGATGAAGGAAGACCACCTTCTTCCACCTTGTTGCCGTCGGTAAAGTTGGTTGCACCGCAACCCTAGGAGTGAAGGAGAGGATGAGAGGAGATTAGGGTTAATTGTGATTAACTTGCCTTGGTCTCATGACTAATGAGGTATATATAGGCTACAATGGGCACCATGAGGAGGAGTTGGGTCCTGGCCTCCTAATGGATCAAGGCCCGATCCATTAATGATAATCCAATCTACTAAAGGATTATCATTAAATTACCTCACCAACCCCATAATTAAATATGAGCTCCACCTATTATGTGTACACATTCTCATCGTGTTTAAGATCTCGCATGTCCATTAATTAATTAAATTATTGACAATTTAATTAATTAATATCTAACTCCATGAGTAGTACCACTCAACCTTATCATCATGTCGGACCTGTTGGATCGGAGAAATTTATAGAAGGGGGGGTGAATATCGATATCAAATTTTTCAAAAAACTAGAGAATATACGCAGCGGAAAATAAAAACAGAACAAACGCAAACACAAGTTGATTTTACTTGGTTCGGAGTTGCGGTCGGCTACTACTCCAAGGCCTAGGATCCTTGATCGTTTACTTTGGGTAATTTTATAGTCGCAAAAAGAATTTTACAAATTGAGTACAGAAATAGAGCTGAAAATTAAACTTGCAACACTTTTCGTTACCGATGCCTAAGGTGGATCGAATTTCGGAGCAGAGGGTCGTCGTCGGCACTGGAATCTCGAAGTCAGAGTTTTTCGGAGCGTAGCGCTTGAACAAAAGTGCTTGGAGCGTTGAGAGCAATTGTTGTTCGAAGCCTTAGGGGTGAACCCCCTTTTATAGCACCCATGGGGCGCCTGTGTCGATGAGGGCACCTACACGTGGCCTCTCCAGCGCAATCTCTTATCTGCAGGCTTGGTCAATACTTATCCATCTTCACAGGGGTGCCTGAGCTGAAGGGGGTGCCCGTATGGTCCCGGGTGCCTGAGCTGAGTATGTCCAGAGGCTTCGTGGTAGTTTTGCTTCGCTTGCGTTGGTTTAGCCTTCAACTGGGGTGCCTGTATCCATACGGGCGCCTTGCCCCAGTGAGGCGCCTCACTCCATTGAGGCACCTCAGCTGTAGAAAACTAGTCCTTCGATCCCTGGAACCAAGGTTAGTTCCAGAAAAAATGAAGCAAACATGTTAGCCATTATTTATAGCCTAAGTTGTCTTGGTTCTAACTTTGGGTTTCCCAAATGGAACCCTAGGTCGAACCGACGCCTACTGTTCCCTCATACGGGGAACGCGTCCTCACCTACTCCTCTCAGGAAAGTTTTCCTTTTGCCAACCAGCTCCTCCGGTTGGACTTTTGCCCATTCCACCTGACCAGGTCTTCGTGCCCAGTCCGCGACCACGACTTCTTGCCCAACATCCGGTCAGGTCTTCGGTGCCCAGCCCTTTGCCAGGAATTCTTGCCCAGTCCTCGACCAGAACTCCTTTGCCCATCTTCCAGTCAGGTCTTCTTGCCCAATCCTTGACCAGGACTTCTTGCCCAGCCCTTTGCCAGGACTTCTTGCCTAGTGTCCCTAGGACTTTTCCTGCACACTTAGTAAGCTTGTTAGATCACAATAACACCTTAACTTTTGAACCCTTTGCCATTATCAAAACACAGGTTTGACTTAGGTGTTTCCTGCACCAACAATCTCCCACTTTTTGATTTATGGCAACACAGTTCAAAAAGTTAAGTTTAAAAATAGATAACAAGCAACAAATTGGAAAAATATTTAGTTTCCTCCCCCTGAAACGAAACTACTCCCCCTGAGTTTTTCAAAGATAAGTGGGTCTAAGTTAATCTTCTAAGTGCTTTAGATTTTTGCAAGGTTTTCATGCTTAGCAAAGATTTCCAGAAAGTTTTTTTGCACAAAAAGAATTTTCCCAAAAAAATTTCCCATACTTTAGAAAATTTTCAGAAAAAAGTTTTTCCCTTTATACTTAGAAAATTTTCAGAAAAAGTTTTTCCCTTTATACTTAGAAAATTTTCATTTTTGAAATGCTTTAAATTTGAAAAACATTTTTAAGCATTTTCGTTATTTACTTTACTTTTTGAAAAGGAGATAAAAGTTTTGAAAAAAAAAATTTGAAAAAATTTCTTTTCTCCTTACCTTCTCTCCCCCTTTGCCATAAAAAACTAATTATAGCAAAAAAAAATTAGAGCAAAAAAAGTGAAGTTCTGTATTGTACCAACTCTAATAAGCATGAACTAGACCAAACCAGATTAAACCATTTTTGTTTGGGTCCTGTCTATCCCGGTTTAGCTACTTACTAACTGTTATAAACAGTAGCTTTCACTAGGGTTAGTCAAGTTAAGTGATCTGATCAAGTTAGATTTTCTAAGCTTAACACATAACCTGATTACTGTTCATTTGGTATTTATTGCCTCAATTACTACAGATGCACTGACTTAAAGTATCTTGAATCAAGGCATAGACCTAAGCATCTCAACCCAGTCTAAGTTATCAATCAAAAGTACCCTAAGGTACTTGTGAGATGTTGGATTCTAGATCTATAGGTGCATGCAATTCAAGGGATAGGGCCTAAGCTAAGTTCATTTGCGAAAAAGCCCTAGTTTTGAAGGGGGTAAGTTTTTGAAAAAAAAAATTAAGTCGGAAAATCATTTTAAATTTCAAGACAAAAAATGATTTTTCACAAAAAAAAATAATTAACAATAAGAAAGTAAACCAATTTTTGAAAAAAAACAAGTAGAGCAGTCCTATTCTACTAAGCATAACCCTAACTGCCTTCTTAGTGAACTAAACTTAGACTCAGGTAAGGGTTTGGTAAAGATATCAGCTAAGTTTGACTTTGAGTCCACATGCTTAAGGACTATTTCACCCCTGGGTACATGATCCCTTACAAAGTGATGTTTAAATTCTATATGCTTTGTTCTTGAGTGTTGAATTGGGTTTTTAGTTAGATTGATTGAGCTTATATTATTAATGTAAACTTGGGTTTGGGTGTAGTTAAGCTGGAAGTCCTTAAGAGTGTGCATCATCCATAAGAGTTGTGCCACACAATCTCCTAAAGCAACATATTCTACTTCGGTTGTAGATAGGGCTACGCAATGTTGCTTTCTACTGCACCAACTTGTTGGATCGAGAGAAACGATAGAGGGGGGTGAATATCGTAAAACATTCAGATTATGAAATAGAGAATACACAGCAGAAATTAACACAAACACACGCAAACACCAAGGTTTTTACTTGGTTCGGAGTCGTGGTCGGCTCCTACTCCAAGGCCCACGGCCGTTGACCATTTTCTGCGGGCAAATCTATATGTGCGCAAAAACAGTTTACAAGAAGTATTACAAGACTAGTGCAGTAAACTTTAAAAGAAGCCCTTCGTTACCAACGTCCGTTGTAGATTGTATTTTCGGAGCAGAGGGACGTCGTCGGCACTTGTATCTCGAGTCGGGAGGATTCTGGAGCAGAGCGTGAGCATAGAAGAGCGTGAATGCGTTGAAAGAATTGATTGTGCAAAGCCTTGGGGTCGAGGGCCTTTTTATAGCCCCTGGGGGCCCCTGGAACGTCGGGGGCGCCCCCCCCCCCCACGTGTCAGCTGATCTGAGTTCCTCTCAGTCAGCTCTGATCCCTTCAAACTCGGGATCAGGCTTTGATGGGGGCGTCCGCGATGCTGGGGCGCTCGGGTTGACCGGGTCAGCTCTTATCCGTTGGCTTCGTTAGCTTTTGCATCGTTAGCTTGATCTGGGGGCGCCCGGACCATCCGGGGCGCCCAGGAGCATGGGGGGCACCCGGGAGCATGGGGGCGCCCCGCCCATGAGTTGTCGAAGCATTCACTTGCTCTACTTCTTTTGTATTGACCTTGGGGGCGCCCGGGACACTCCGGGCGCCCTACTCAGCTTCTGCCTCACTCCTTTGAGGCTCTCTGAACTGCATACACTCGTTCCTTTGGTCCTGCATCTAGGGTTAGTCCAAAATAACATAGAGCAATAATATATTAGTTTTATACAACCTTAGCTGTCTTGGTTCTGACTTTGGGTCTCCAAAATGGAACCCTAGGTCGAACCGACGCCTACTGTTCCCTCGTTGGGGAACGCATCCTCACCTACTCCTCTCGGGAGAATTTACCTGATGCCAACCGGCTCCTCCGGTTGGACTTTTGCCCAGCAGTCCTTCGCCAGGTGCCTAGATGTCCTTCGCCAGGTCTTCAGTACCAAGCTGTCCTTCGCCTGATGCCTAGCAGTCCTTCGCTAGGTCTTTGTATCCTTGCATTCCTTCGCCAGGTGCCTAGCAGTCCTTCGCTAGGGCTTTGTATCCTGGCATTCCTTCGCCAGGTGCCTAGCAATCCTTTGCTAGGGCTTTGTATCCTGGCATTCCTTCACCAAGTGCCCTGGCAGCCCTTCGCCAGGTGCCTAGCAGCCCTTCGCTAGGACTTTGTTTCCTGGTAGCCCTTCGCTAGGACTTTTCTTGCACACTTGAGTAACATTGTTAGATCACCAATAATACTTAACTTTGAACCCTTTGCCAATATCAAAACAAGGTTCGATATGGTGCTTCCTGCACCAACAATCTCCCCCTTTTTGATTTATGGCAACACGATTGAAAGTTAAGTAAAAATTACAATAGTTTAAGCAAGAAGGTTAAGACCAATAAAATATAGCAATTCTGAACAGTCTAAAACCAATGTAATTTGAACAGAAATTTTTTTTCTCATACTCCCCCTGAATCATTGTGTTATAAAATACTTAACTTAACACTTAACTTTGACCCTTCTTCCCCCTTTGACATATATCAAAAACAAACATGGGTGAACAATGTAAAGTAAAAAAGTTTTTGCAAACCTAAATTTTGTTACAAAACTTTTACTTGGCTTTGCAAAAAGAATTTTACTTAGGCAAAATTTTGAAGCCAAATTTCCCTAACAAATGGTTCAACATTGAGAATTGGGAGAAAATTTGTTTTAAAAGACTTTGTTTGGAAATACTTTGTGTATTTTGAAAAACAAAATCTTTAAAAAAATTTCTAGACAAGTTTTTTTTTTAAAAAAAACTTTACTTAGAACCATTTGTCAAAATTTTCAAAAAGTTTTTGCTCAAACAAATTTACTAAGAAAAATTTTACTTAGAAAAAAACATGTACTTAAAAATATTTGAAACATTTAGACATACTTAAAAAAATTTTGAAGCACTAGAAATATTTGAAAGCACTTGAAGTAGTTTGAAATTTTAACAGCACTTGGCACTTAAAAACAATTTGAAGTACTTAGAAATTTTTAAAGTACATTACAAAATTCTTAGACCAATTTTAAAGCACTTAGAAATACTTAGCTTTTTGTGAAAACGAGATAAAAAAATTTCTCTCTCTTTTCTATTTCTCTCCCCCTTGGCCATATATCAATAAGGAGATTTTGAAGGAAAATTTAAGAAAGAAATGTGTGTATCAGAGTTTATGAGCTTTGAAAATAAAAATACTTGTTATAATTCTGAATGTATATCAAGTAGCTTAAATTGTACCAATGAAAACTCCACTTTGAAAAGTATTGTGAATTTTAAAATAATATTTTGTATTTGTAGGCAAGTTTTTAGAAAATTCACGTACTTAGAATACTATTGCCTTAGAAAAGTATTAGTACTCTTTGAAAACATTATATTTTGAAAAATAGAAGTACTTTTGAAAGATATTATGCAATTTTTGAAAAATATAAGTACTTTTTTTTAAAAAATATGCATTTTTGAAAAATATGCAAGTACTTTAAAAAAAAATAGATTGAGCATTTTTGGAAAGTCTAGGTATTGTTTTTGAAAACTATTACACTTTGGAAAATATAAATAATTTCTGAAAAGTATTTTGCATTTTGAAAACATAATATTTTACTTGACTAGGTTTCTTTTCCAGTCTGACACAATCCTAGGAAACCTTGTTAGCTGCAAGGATATTTTCCTAAGTGTCCTAGAAATTCTCAAGACTCAAGCAAATATTATTTCAAAAGGTATATAAAAAAAAAGATTTTATAAGCCACAAAAATAAAATAATAATATTTTGTATGATAAATTACTTATGTTTTCGACACAATTTTGAAAATATAGTGTATGGAAATATATTATTTAGAAATGTTTGATAACTCTTTTAATTTGACCTCCCCCTAAACTTGATACAGTCCTTGGAAGCTTGTTGACCACAAGTATTCTTCCTCTTAGTTCTTAGGGTTCAGTTCAGATCAAAAGAATTATTTAATAATTTCAAAAATAATTGCTAAGGAGAATACTTGCTAGAAATAATTTCTTTTAGATTTAGACTCCCCATAAATTTGACACATCCTAGGAGTCCTTGTAGGTCATAAAGTGGACCTTCCTCTGTGTCTTTAGGGTTTGTCAAAATCAAAAGTGAATCAAGCACAATTCTTAAAATGAATTTTGAAATATTAACATTTCGAAAAAAATGATTATTTGAAAGACATATGATAGCATAGTTTTCAAAAAAAAACATGAGTGATAGTTTGAAAACATAGTATTTTTAAACTTCTTCTTTTAATTTGAACTCCCCCTAAACCTGACACAGTCCTAGGAGGCTTGTTCACCACAAGTTAATCCTTCTCTTAGTCTTAGGGTTTGATTCAAACAAAAAGAGAAGAAAACTAAGTTTAAAAAAGTATTTTGTTTTAATGATTTGAAACATAATTTCATTCTCCTATTTGAGAAAATGAATATAGAAAACTGAAAAGGGGAAATGATTTAAAAAATAGAAGTTTTTTTAAGTCCAAAAAAAATATAAATATCTAAGCCCGGACTGTAGACAAAAAATTATCCTAAGTAATCCCAAGGTGACTTTTTGACATACAAGAATAAACTGAATGTCTGAAAGAAATGTTTGTATAATGGTAAAGGAAAGAAATAAATGTTATGAAATAAATTTCAGGTTAGTGAACAAAAGAGACTTGATTTTAATTACAATGATTTGAAACATTAACTCTTAGTTAAAAAGTTAAATTTGATTTTTGAGAAAATTAAAATTTAGAGGGTTAAGATTGTTTAGTTGAATTAAATTTTAATTTTGAAAGTTGTTTGGATGAATTAAATTTGAATTTTAAAGGTTGTTGAATTAAATTTGAATTTTAAAAGTTAGTTGTATTAAATTTGAATTTTAAAAATCAGATGAATTAAATTTGAATTTTAAAAGTCAGATGAATTAAATTTGAATTTTGATTGAGTTAAATTTAATTTATTAAGATTTAATTGAATTTAATTGATTTAATTAAGATTTAATTGAATTTAATTGAATTAATTTGGTTGGGTTGGACTCAACTTTTAGATCCTAAGCATCTCACCCATTTCTAAGTGACAAAACCGGATATCCTTAACTGTTTTGTGAGATGCATATTTTAATAGAAAGATTTATTTTGAAAAGGTCATGATTAATTTTGAAAAGTTAAATTAATTTTTAAACCCAATTTAAATTTATTTTGAAAAGAGATATTTGAATCTAAAATTAATTGAAAATTTGTGTTAGATTCGAATTTAACAAAGAGTAAATTGAATTTGAATTTCAAAAATTAGCTTCTACGTCTTGGTGAGCTATAAGGCCTTCTTTGGCCGTAGCCTTATTGGATCATCAACCCTTTCCTAGACAAAGCCATTTAGTGAAATTTCATCTTCAAAATTACTTTTTGGTAAATTTTGGTCTAACTAGTTTGGGTCTTGGATCGGTAGCTTCGGCTATTTTCACCAGTCTAAAGAGACCAAGTAGTGTATACTTGACCTTATTAGAAAAGGATTCCCTAACGTACTATCATCTCACCTCCACCCAATACTATGTTGTTCAAATTTTAGTTAAGTTGGTTCAGTCCTTAAACTAACCAGTCCTAATTCTAAGCCAAAAAAAAAATTAAACTAAAAATAAAAAGAAACACACAATTAAAGCAAACAATTATATAAGTAAGGTCACAATTGGAGTAATACTCTGGATTTTCGAAATTAGCAAGATTATGAATTAAATTTTCTAACATATTGACCTTATGTTTTAGAGTTTCATTTTCTTGTTTCAATTTTCTAAAATTTTCCTTAATTAATTTACATGAATCAATCACATTATTCAAGGTAAATAACGGATTTTCAAATTCTATAAATTTACCTTTGTCGATTGTTTGTCCGGCATTCTTGGTAGCTCTTTTATCTGTGCATTCACTTTGGTAATGCCCGAACTCCTGGCACTTGAAGCATTGGATGCGACTTTTGTCCCTTCGTGCTTTTGGAACTGGTTCCTTTGTCGCCATCGGTGGTGTCGTTTGAATCTTACGAGTAGGACACTCACTTTGGTAGTGCCCTCTCTCCCTGCATGTGTAACAAATTACATGATTTTTAAAATCTGAATTTACACTTTTACCTTTTGGTTCTTTATTGGGAATCTCCCCCTTGATTCTTGCCGCCTCGGATCTAGGCTCATCTTCTGATTCTGTGTCTGAGTCAGACTCGGATACTAGTTGAAGCTCCTTCTTTGGTGGTTCTTTAGGATTTTTCCCTGCAATAGAATTTACACTTTCCTCGACCATTACAGTATCTGTTTGATTATTTAATTCTAATTTTGAAAAGAATTCAAAATCGGTTACCGTCTCAGTCAATTCGTCGTTTAATTCTAGTTCGACTTTGGATTCGGATTCAGACTCTGACTCGGCTGTTTGTGCTTGGACCGACAGGGCAAGATAACTTACCTGATCTTCTTCTTCATCTGAGATCTCTTGATGAAGGTTAATCAATTTTTCCCAGATTTCTCTAGCATATCTGCATAGACCTATTAGCTCGAGTTGCTCTTTGGTTAGGCCACATTGTAGAATTGCAGTTGCCCTTGCATCGGTCTCGATTTGGTTGAGAGTTCGTTCATCCAATTTATCCCACTCGATTGATAACTCATCTTCTACGGGAAAAGAGAATCCCGTTTGGATGATCAGCCATAGGTCCATGTGGACTTTCAGAAGGGACTCCATTTGACTTCTCCAAAAATTGAAGTTCTTGCTAGAGAATAGCGGTGGACGTGCACTGTTCCACTCTTGGTTGGCCATTTAATATAAACCTTGCACACAAACAAAACAACAGAAATATACCAAGACTTGGTCTTGGATTAGTAGTGCGGGAGAAGGGGAAAAAATATCCCAAGATAAATGTTGCACGAATTTCGAGGCGGAATAATAATAAAATAATAAAAACAATTTATGACAAATTTTTGAAAATGTTGATTTGTCAATTCTGAAAAGAAAATAAGAATTCAACGTTGAAAATTTTGCTCGAATTAAGGTAACACGAATTTCGAGAAAAATATTAAAATAATAATTAAAAAAAATTATAACAAATTTTCAAAAATTGATCATTTTATCAATTCTAATGAATGGTGAAAAAATAAGAATTCAAAATTAAAAATGGCGTAAGAATATTTTAAAAGAAAAGAATTTCGTAAAATGAATTTCGTAAACAGATATTATTTATGTGAAATAAAAGGCGATCAAGATCGAGTGGTGTTGCACCAATCTCGATTAACAAAAAGAAAAGAAATGAAATGAAAAATTTCGTAAATCCAAAAATAAATCTCAAATTGGTGGTTGCACCAAATTTGAGCTTCCCCGCTCTGATACCACTTGTTGGATCGAGAGAAACGATAGAGGAGGGGTGAATATTGTAAAACGTTCGGATTAAGAAATAGAGAATGCACAGTGGAAATTAACACAAACACTCGCAAACACCAAGGTTTTTACTTGGTTCGGAGTCGCGGTCGCCTCCTACTCCAAGGCCCACGGTAGTTGATCATTTTCTGCGGGCAATTCTATATGTGCGCAAAAACAGTTTACAAGATGTATTACAAGACTAGTGCAGTAAACTTTAAAAGAAGCTCTTCGTTACCAACGTCCGTTGTAGATTGTATTTTTGGAGCAGAGGGATGTCGTCGGTGCTTGTATCTCGAGTCGGGAGCTTTCCGGAGCAGAGCGTGAGCGTAGAAGAGCGTGAATGCGTTGAAAGAATTGATAGTGCAAAGCCTTGGGGTCAAGGGCCTTGTTATATCCCCTGGGGGCGCCCGGAACGTCGGGGGCGCCCCCCCACGTGTCAGCTGATCCGAGTTCCTCTCGGTCAGCTCTGATCACTTCAAACTCGGGATCAGGCTTTGATGGGGGCGCCCGGGACACTGGGGGCACCCAGGTTGACCGGGTCAACTCTTATCCGTTGGATTCGCTGGCTTCTACTTCGTTAGCTTGATCTGGGGGTGCCCGGACTATCCGGGGCGCCTAGGAGCATGGGGGGGCGCCCCGCCCATGAGCTGTTGAAGCATTCACTTGCTCTACTTCTTTTGTATTGACCTTGGGGGCCCCCGGGACACTCCGGGCGCCCTACTTAGCTTCTGCCTCACTCCGTTGAGGCTCTCTGAGCTGCAGACACTCGTTCCTTCGGTCCTGCATCCAGGGTTAGTCCAAAATAACAAAGAACAATAATATATTAGTTTTATACAGCCTTAGCTGTCTTGGTTCTGACTTTGGGTCTCCAAAATGGAACCCTAGGTCGAACCGACGCCTACTGTTCCCTCATCAGGGAACACGTCCTCACCTACTCCTCTCGGGAGAATTTACCTGATGTCAACCGACTCCTCAGGTTGGACTTTTGCCCAGCAGTCCTTCGCCAGGTGCCTAGCTGTCCATCGCCAGGTCTTCAGTACTAAGCTGTCCTTCGCCTGGTGCATAGCAGTCCTTCGCTAGGTCATTGTATCCTGGCATTCCTTCGCCAGGTGCCTAGCAGTCCTTCGATAAGGCTTTGTATCCTGGCATTCCTTCGCCAGGTGCCTAACAGTCCTTCGCTAGGGCTTTGTATCCTGGCATTCCTTCGCTAGGTGCCCTGGCAGCCTTTCGCCAGGTGCCTAGCAGCCCTTCGCTAGGACTTTGTTTCCTGGCAACCCTTCGCCAGGTTCCTAGCAGCCCTTTGCTAGGACTTTGTTTCCTGGCAGCCCTTCGCCAGATGCCTAGCAGCCCTTCGCTAGGACTTTTCCTGCACACTTGAGTAACATTGTTAGATCACCAATAATACTTAACTTTGAACCCTTTGCCAATATCAAAACAAGGTTCGATATGGTGCTTCCTCCACCAACACAACTGACTAGACTATTTCCTAAAGGTTGGCAACTTCCACTTGTACTTTTTCTATCTAGTTTGCATCCAGTATAGTCAGAATCAGAGTATCCTGACAGTTCAAAGGTGAAGTCCTAGGATACCAAATCCCTACATTTGGGGTGCCCTTAATGTACCTAAGTACTCTTTTTAGGGCTGCTAAGTGGGATTCCTTAGCACAAGTTTGGTACTTAGCACACATTTCTACAGAGAATAGGATATCAGGGTTGCTAGCTATAAGGTAAAGTAGACTTCCAATCATACTTTGGTATAGCATAAGATCTACAGGTTTACCTTCAGGGTCATTATCAATCTTGACATTTGTGGCCATAGGGGTACTTATGTATTTGGAGTTATCCATGTTAAATTTCTTTATTAACTCTTTACCATATTTTGACTGGTGAACATAGTTACCATCCCTGGTTTGCTTAATTTGCAGTCCTAAGAAGAAATTGAGCTCACCAACTAAGCTCATTTCAAATTCATTTTCCATTATTTTTACAAATTCTTTTAAAAAGTTTGAGTTGGTGGATCCGAAAATTATGTCGTCAATATAGATTTGGGCAATGAAAATGTCTTTTTCTAAGGTTTTAACAAAAAGGGTGGAATCAATTTGTCCTCGGTTAAATTCCTTAGAAATAAGGTAAGTTGATAGGCGTTCATACCATGCCCTAGGTGCTTGTTGCACCCCATAAAGTGCCTTTTTAAGTTTGAAAACATAGTCAGGTTTTTCTAGGTCCTCAAATCCTGGGGGTTGTCCTACATAGACTTCATCTTTGATGAACCCATTTAAAAAGGCTGACTTAACGTCCATTTGGTATAGCTTGAACCCTCTATGAGCTGCAAATGCTAACAACATTCTAATTGACTCAAGTCTGGCTACTAGGACATAGGTTTCATCATAGTCTAATCCTTCGACTTGACTGTGTTGGATCGAGAGAAAGGATAGAGGGGGGGGGTGAATATCGTTAAACACTTTTCGGATAGAAATTAGAGCAAGTACGCAGCGGAATAACAACAATCGCGAACACAGGTAGTTTTACTTGGTTCGGAGCCTAGGTCGACTCCTACTCCAAGGCCCACGGTCGTTGACCGTTTTCTGCGGGCAATTCTATAAGTGTGCAAAACGTTTACAGAGAGATATTACAAAAGCAGTATAGTAAACTTAAAAGCAACTCTTCTTTTACCGACGTCCGATGTAGATTGAATTTTCGGAGCAACGGGTCATCGTCGGCGCTTGAGTCTTGAGTCGGGAGGTTTCCGGAGCAGAGCGCGGGAGTAGAAGAGCGTGATTGTGTTGAATGAATTGTTGTGTTGAAGCCTTGGTTCGAGGGTCCTTTTATACCACCTGGGGGCGCCCGGATCGTCGGGGGCGCCCCCCCCCACGTGTCAGTCGATCCACTTCCTTCTCGGTCAGCTCTGATCCCTTAAAACTCGGGATCAAGCTTTGACGGGGGCGCCCGGAACACTGGGGGCGCCCAGGTCGACCGAGTCTCCTTCTTATCCGTTGGCTTCGAGGGGATCTGTTCTGTCAGCTTCACCTAAGGGCGCCCGGAGCGCTGGGGGCGCCCGGGAGCAGTGGGGGCGCCCGGGAGCACGGGGGCGCCCTTACCAATAGCTGCAGAAACAGTTCTTTTACTTCTACTGTTTTGTGTTCACCTTGGGGGCGCCCGGGACACTCCGGGCGCCCTACTCAGCCTTTGCCTCACTCCTTTGAGGCTCTCTGAGCTGCAGACACTCGTTCCTTCGGTCTTGCATCTAGGGTTAGTCCAAAACAACATAAAACAATAAGATGTTAGTTTATACAGCCTTAGCTGTCTTGGTTCTGACTTTGGGCCTTCCAAATGGAGCCCTAGGTCGAACCGACGCCTACTGTTCCCTCGACGGGGAACGCGTCCTCACCTACTCCTCTCGGGAGAATTTACCTGACGCCAACCTACTCCTCCGGTTGGACTTTTGCCTAGTGGTCCTTCACCAGGTCTTGGATACCAAGCTGTCCTTCGCCTGGTGCCTAGCATTCCTTCGCCAGGTCTTCAGTCCCAAGCTGTCCTTCGCCTGGTGCCTAGCAGTCCTTCGCTAGGGCTTCAGTACCCTGACATTCCTTCGCCAGTACCTAGCAGTCCATTGCTAGGACTTTTTACCCTGGCATTCCTTCGCCAGTGCCTAGCAGTCCTTCGCTAGGACTTTGTACCCTGGCATTCCTTCGCCAGTGCCTAGCAGTCCTTCGCTAGGACTTTTTACCCTGGCATTCCTTCGCCAGTGCCTAGCAGTCCTTCGCTAGGACTTTTCCTACACACTTGAGTAGCATGTTAGATAACAAATAAGACTTAACTTTTGAACCCTTTTGCCATTATCAAAACTCAGGTTCGACTTGGGTGCTTTCTGCACTAACAATCTCCCCCTTTTTGATTTATGGCAACCTTGGTTCAAAAAGTTAAGTTAATTAGAGCAAGTAAAAATTAAATTTTGTTCCCTCCCCTTGGAAGGAATCTCCCCCTAGATTTTTCAAAAATTCGTGGGATTTTTGAAAATATATTCTAAGTCTAAAGATGGTTTTAACTTAGAAAATTTTAAGCTTTAAAGCTATATTTTTCCAAAATGAATTTCGTTGTGTACTTTGAAAAAAATTTAACCACTTTGACAAATTTTGAAAACTTTAAGAAGGATTTTGAAAACTTTGAGTACTAAAGAAAAATTTTGACGCCTTAAGTTTAAAGTACTCATCAGTTTTGAAAACATTATGTTTTAGAGTACTTAGTGAAGTTTGAAATACTTAAGTACTTCTGAAAACCTTAAGTACTTAGAAATGTTTAAGTATTTGGAAATGTTTTTGAGAAGCTTAAGTACTTTGAAAAGTTTTGAAAGACTTAAGTACTTAAAAAAGTTTTTAAAAGTTTTAAGTCTTTAGAAAAGTTTTGAAAAACTAAAGTACTTTGGAAAAGTTAAGTGCTTAGAAAAATTTTGAAAAACTTTAAGTACTTAGGAAATTTTTGAAAAGCTTACGTACTTAGAAAATTTTTGAGAAGCTTAAGTACTTTGAAAAAAACTTAATTAAGTACTTTTTGAATAAAGGATAGAGTTTGAAATTTTGAAAAAAAAAATTAGAATTTTTTTTTAAACTTTCTCCTTTCCTATCTCTCCCCCTTTGACATATATCAAACACAAATAAATATAGCAGAAATAGAATAATTAAATTGCATAAAGGAAAATAACTTGCATGATTTTGCTGTACTGAACCAATTCATGATAAGAATTAAATCAAATCAGTTTCAATTTCCTCTTTTAGGGACCTGTCTAACCCAATTAGCTACTTACTAACTGTTATAAACAGTAGTTTTCGCTGGGGTTAGTCAAGTTAAGTGTTCTGTTCAAGTTAGATTTTCTAAACTTGACACTTAACTTGATTACTGCGTAAGTTGTATTTAGTGCCCCAATTACTGCACATGCACTGACTTAAAGCATCTTGAATTAAGGCAAAGACCTAAGCATCTCAACCCTTTCTAGGTTATCAATCAAAAGTACCCTAAGGTGCTTGTGAGATGTTGGCTTCTAAATCTATAGGTGCATGCAGTTCTAGGGTTAGGGCCTAGGCTAAGTCTATTTACGAAAAAACCCTAGTTTTGAAAGGGGTTATTTTTGAAAATAAAAATAAGTCGAAAACTTTATTTTAAAATTTTTCAAAACTGAATAAAAGCTGATTTTAAAAGCATTTAAAAACTATATTAAAAACTGATTTTGAAATGAGTAGAGTAGTAAGAAAACAAAAAAAATAAACCTATTCTACCAATCATAGTAAAGATCAGATACTCAAGTCAAATAAGTAGTCAAACAAAATAGGTTAACTGGTCATATAGAGGTCTAGTAGAGTCAAACATGAGTCAAGTTTTAGTTATTTAGTACAATGATGAAATAGTCTAACTATGAAGAAGGGCCAGGGTGGTCAGATGAGCCAGGTTGCCATGATCGAAATAGTGCCATCATCTCAATGTATCGTGCATCGGCCACCTCTCGATCGGCTCTACGAGCGTCCATCTGCTCGATGTGATAGGCTTGTAAGTGGTTCGAGCAAACTTATTACATAGTTTAGAGTCGGGAACCTAGGGTCGGGACTCGGTTCGTCACCGGGGTTCGCTTGGTTTGCTCGGCGTTTTCTAAGTTAAGAGGCATGCATTTATAAGAAAGGAATAATGCATTAAAGAATGAGGAAAATAATTCTAAATGCATAAAATAAATCTTACCGGGGAGGCATGGTGAGATTGAGGAAGCACAAGTGTCACTTGATCTTCTTGGAAGGAAGGAAGTGAGGAAGGAAGAAGGTTTTTGGTGTGGGAAGAAGAGGGGGTTCGGATGCCCTTTTATAGGCATGTCATTGGGGGCGCCCGGGAGCTCCCGGGTGCCCGGGACAGTGGTCACTGTCATTGGTAGTGACTAGGTCTGTTGGGGGTGCCCGGAGCATCCCGGGCGTCCTGGTCAGGCTGAATCTGCAGCTTTGCTGCTTTGACTGTGATGGGGGCGACCGCGTGGTTTCGGGTGCCCTGGTCAAGGGCGAAGGCATCTTTTTGCTTTGAAAGTAGGTAAAGGCAAAAGGGGGGGGGGGGCGCCCGAGGAGTCACGGGCGCCCGTAGTGTATAGGAAGTGACAAATATTATGTCTTGTCATTGTTTGACTATGGTTTAGTTGGTTTGATCATGGTTTGACTGCTTTGACTATGGTTTGACTGCTTTGACCATTTGACCATGGTTTGACTATGTTGACCATGGTTTGACTATGTTGACCATGGTTTGACTAGGTTGACCATGGTTTGACTGCGTTGATCATAGTCTGACTGCGTTGACCATGGTTTGACTATGTTCTGAACTATAGGATTAAACCACAATATAGGTATCAAAGGAATTATAATTGATTTTAATTTTACTGTCTCACCCAATCTAGGGTTTTCAACCACGTTAGCCTTATAGGTTTTGTGAGACAGGTTTTGAAAAATTAATTTTTATTTTAAAAAAAACTTTAAATTATTTTTGAAAATAATTAAATTTATTTTGAAAAGAAAGTTTGAGTCTATAAGTAACTGAAAATTTGTGTTAGATTTGAATTTGACAAAGAATAATTTGAATTTGAATTTCAAAAATTAGCTTCCAGGTCTTGGCGAGGCACTAGGCCTTCTTTGGCCGTAGCCTTATTGGATCATCAACCCTTTCCTTGACAAAGCCTTTTAATGAAATTTCATTTTCAAAATTAATCATTGAAAAATTCTGGTCTAACTAGTTTGGGTCTTGGATCGGTAGCTTCGACTAGTTTCACCAGTCTAAAGTGACCAAGTATACTTGATCTTATTAGAATTGGTTTCCCTAACGTACTATCATCTCACCTCCACCCAATACTATGTTGTCAAGTTTCAGTTAAGTTTGTTCAGTCCTTAAACTAACCATTCCTAATTCTAAGCATGGTAAATTGCAGAAATTAAATAAACAATCAAACAAGCAAATTGCAAGCATGTATGGAATTTTATCTAACAATGAATATTGTTTTCAGTTTGGCTCCCCCTGGACTAAAGCCACAATAATGGTTAGGCAAGATGTGAATCATGTCCTTGGGGATCCAATACTGATTTGATCCAGGGTACACATGCCTGAACTTTATTTCTGGACTGATTCAGTACAGCAAAATAGGATCTTTGCCTAGATTTGGTTCTATAGCCAAGTCCGGATCGATTTAGAACTGATTTCTATTTTCCAAGAATCATGTCAAGACCCTTGGAACCAGAAGTGAATCGTTCTAAAGCTGATCTAAGATCCTTAACCTGAGTTTTCAGGGAGGAGTTCTCTTTCTCAAGTTTTTCAACTTGAGTAGGAGTTCCTTCTTGAACCTTCTCGGTTAAGGTTTTAGAGTCAGCTCCCTCTTTCAGGAGTTTTACTTCCTATCGGAGGGATTCAACTCAGAGTTTAGCTTTCGCCAAATCTCAAGAAAGATACGAAATTAGTTCATTTAATTGACATCTAGTAAATCCACTTACCTTGATTTGCCATCTTCTGAAAAGGTCAGTCTGCCGTCGTCCTGTTCTGATTCTGACTCGGTCTCGACTTCTTCTGAGGCTGTTAGTGCTAGTAGGTTCGACTGTGGGACCTCTTCTTCTTCGGAGGAGGAGGACTCGTCCCACGTTGCTTGAAGTGCCTTCTTCCTTCTATTCTTCTTGGTTTCCTTTAGGTTCAGACACTCCGTCTTGTAGTGACCCTTCTTCTTGCACTCGTAGCAGGTCACGTTGGGCTTGTTCTTTTCATTTGCGGGTTCAGCTGGTTCATCATTTCTTCGGCTGGATTTCCTTCTGTTGGTTTGATTATTCAGTTCTTTGTAGTAGTTTCTTGCCAGTCGGACCAGCTTAGGTCGATCTCCTTCTTCATCTTCTGAGTCTGAGTCTGAGATAAACTCGGGTTCAGGTTGAGGCTTCTTCTTGGTTGTCCTTCCAGTTTTACCTGCAATAATGGCAATACCTTTCTCGGCCGGATTGCAGTTAGTCTATTCATGCAGTTCTAATTCAGAGAATAATTCATCTAATTTTATTTTTGAAAGGTCCCTTGAAACCTTGTATGCATCTACCATAGATGCACACAAGGTGTTTCTTGGGAAAGCATTTAAAGCGTACCTTATTAGGTCACGGTTTTCTACCTTGTGACCAATGGTGTGTACACCGTTCATTAGTTCTTGAATTCGGGCGTGAAGCTGAGCTGCTGTTTCGTTGTCGGTCATCTTGATGGTATACAGCTTGTTCAGGAGCAGATCTCTCTTTCTGATCCGAGTGTCTGATGTTCCTTCATGCAGCTCGATCAGTTTTCCCCACAGCTCCTTGGCACTGTTGAAAGGGCCCACTCGATTCAGCTCCTCTTTTGTTAAGCCGCATTGAAGGGTCTGGGTTGCCTTTGCATCCGCTTCAATTTTCCGTTTCAGAGCGGTGTCCCACTCTGTGTAGCTTTGAGGTACTCCTTTAGCATTTCTAGGAATCTCCAGTCCGGACTGGATGATTATCCACATGTCCACCTGAGTTTTCAGGTGGACCTCCATTCGACTTTTCCAGTAAGAAAAGTCTTCTCCACTGAAAAGTGGAGGTCTAGCTGTGCTGAATCCTTCTTGCATGGCTATTTATCTGAAACTAAGAAAAGGAGAGAGATATCCCTAGACTTGGTCTTGGATTAGTAGTGCGGGATAAAGAAAGGAAAAAATATTTGTCGAGGGGTGTTGCACCAACCTCGATCAACGAGAAGAAATTCGAACGAAAAAAAATATTAGAAGAAATTCGAATGAACAAAAAAAAATATTAGTAGAAATTCGAACGGAAAAAAAATATTAAAAGAAATTTGAACGAAGAAAAAAAATATTAGTAGAAGTTCGAACGAAAAAAAAATAAATATTAAGGAAAAAATCCGAAAAATTTTCAAACTGGTGGTTGCACCAAATTTGAACTTCCCCGCTCTGATACCACTTGTTGGATCAAGAGAAACGATAGAGGGGGGGGTGAATATCGTTAAACACTTTTCAGATAGAAATTAGACCAAGTACGCAGCGGAATAACAACAATCGCGAACACAGGTAGTTTTACTTGGTTCGGAGCCTAGGTCGACTCCTACTCCAAGGCACACGGTCGTTGACCATTTTCTGCGGGCAATTCTATAAGTGCGCAAAACATTTACAGAGAGATATTACAAAAGTAGTATAGTAAACTTAAAAGCAACTCTTCTTTTACCGACGTCCGATGTAGATTGAATTTTCAGAGCAACGGAACGTCGTCGGCGCTTGAGTCTCGAGTCGGGAGGTTTCCGGAGCAGAGCGCGGGAGCAGAAGAGTGTGATTGCGTTGAATGAATTGTTGTGTTAAAGACTTGGTTCGAGGGTCCTTTTATAGCACCTGGGGGCGCCCGGATCGTCGGGGGCGCCCCCCCACGTGTCAGTCGATCCACTTCCTTCATGGTCAGCTCTGATCCCTTAAAACTCGGGATAAAGCTTTGACGGGGGCGACCGGAACGCACGCTGGGGGCGCCCAAGTTGACCGAGTCTCCTTCTTATCCGTTGGCTTCGAGGGGATTGTTCTGTCAGTGTAATGACCCGGAAAATTCTCTTAATATTTTCTTAAAATATTGAGCATGTTTAGATAATTTTCCGAGGGATCTAGAAATATTAATACAAAATGTGGCCTAGAAATCCGTATTTTCTCATTTAAATTGAGAAAAACTAAGTACTAATGGGCCTTATATGGGCTTTCTAGTACCACGATTATAGGTGGATTTTTGGTAAAAAAATTAGTATAAATATAAATATGATTTAATTAGGCATATTAGCACGATTATGGGTAAATCTTAGCCTAATGTTCCTATTTAAATCGAGAAATTAGGTACTAATGAGGTTTAAATGGGCCCAAAAATGGGTATTAATTAGGTAAAATTAATATAAATATAAAAGGATTTTATTTAGGAATATTAGCATAATTATGGGTGATTTTAGGGGGATTTTCGGAATTTAGGAATAATAAAATAATAAGATAAATGAAATAAAAATAAAAATAAAAATAAAGGTGCATTAGCCAAGGATTGAACCTTGGACCTCTTGTACTACCATGTAGGCTCCAACCAACTCATCTAGCAAGGGAATGTTATGAGGAAATGAAGTGGATATTGGTTAAGGCTTAGAAGAAGATGAAGGGTCATGGAGAGACTCTTCATTTACCTCCTTAATGGGTGATAAATAGGGGGGTTTGGGAGTTACCTTTTCTTCCCATTACTTTGCAATTGCTTCCTCCTCCTTCCCTTAACCTAGCCGAACACCTTCAAGGGAGCTCTCCCTTGGAAAAACATCCACCAAGGTCTCATCTCCAAATCTAATGGGTCTTCCAAGGATACAAGGACAAGGGTGTTCAAGGGTCCAAAGATCTTACCATTTTCTTCTCTTCCAAGGTTCGAAAAATCAAGAAACCCAAGGTAAGACTCCCTCACCTGTGGTATAATAGTTCCTTATGATTTCCATGATTTTTAGCATGATATATTGGTTAGTTTTTGGATTTGATGTTGAAAGGAAGAAAAACCAAGAACCTTAGTTTAAGGGTTTCGGTCACCATGATTTAAAAGTCTATAATTATGCTAAAAATCATGATAATGTTTTTGATGTTCCCTAATGATGATTAGAGGTTAAGTATAATTTTTGGGAATTTTTGGAGTACCCTAGGACACCCTAGGGTTTCGGCCAACATGAAAGAAACAAAACTAATAACCCTAAGTTTAAGGGTTTCGGCCACCATGATTTAAAGGTCTATAATTATGATAAAAATCATGATAATGTTATTTAATGTTCCCTTATGATGTGTAGAGGTTAAGTATAATTTTTGGGAATTTTTGGATTACCCTAGAGACCCTATAGGTTTCGGCCAACCCCAAGGACCCAAAGGTTAGGGTTGAGTCCTAAACTTCAAGTATATATTTTTATGTGTTGTCATGATATAAGGGTGATGGAGGGTGATTATGTGAATTTTCACATGGCCTAGAGACTCTATAAGTTTCGGCCAATAAGGGTTAATAGGGTAAAAGTTATGATTTATTTCAAGTAAGGGCTCCAATGGCTCTATGCCAAGATGTGATTAGTGTTTAATGATTGATTGGGGATTTTAATGGAATTTTTCCATACCCCCATGGCCTTATAAGTTTTGGCCAGCCCTAGGAAAGTGGCCTAAAGGTTAGGGTTGACCCTAATCATGAGCCCAAGGATTTCCTATGGTCTTATAAATAATGTATGGTAGTTCCTTTACCTTATGCTATGTTACATGTTTATGGAATTGATGGAACTCCACCTTAGAAGTTTCGGCCAAGCCTTGGATCTAGGGTTTGGGGGTGGAGTTAGGGTTCATAGAATGATGGTTCATGTTTACCATAAAGTATTTATATGTATAGGATCAAGCAAGTGGTAGGAATCATGTTAACCATGACCCTAAGGTTTAAGCACCATGCTTTATGGTTAATGTTTAGGTTATGACTGGATGCCATGATAAGTATGATAGGTTTATGTTCATGATATGAATGATGACGTATGATAGGGGTATGTTCATGATAAGAATGATGCTATGATAGGTATGTTATGTTAGGTTCATAATAAGAACGATGCTATGATAAGTATGTTATGTTTATGTTCATGATAAGAATGATGCATGCCATGTTGTATGAATAAAGATGTATGTCATGCTTATGAAAGAAGATGCATACCATGTTTATGAATGAAGATAATGCTCATGCCTTACATGCATCATGATGTTATGCAATAAGAATGAACAATGAAAGGACAAGCATGTGTTAAGTCATGCTTTATGTAACATGGTTATGCTATGAATGTCTTATGAATGATGAAACATGAAAAGTATTTTACTTTATGTATGGGCTTGTACCGGACCGAAATATGGGTCCAAGGGATGGGCACCTTAAGAACGCCCCGGTTTTGGACTATCGAAGCTATCCACGGTTCTGGCACTACCGGAGCTGTGCAACAGGGATGGGCACCTTAAGAACGCCTTGGTTCGGGGACTACCGACTATGCTGTCCTTACCCTAGTAGGTCGGGGCTCGCGACCTCGGACTTGCTAGGGATGCGCGCTATGATGTATGTATGTGGTACAAGCCGGGGACCCCAAATGATGTTATGATGATTATGTTAAGCATTTAAAAGTATGTTTTTAAAAGTTAAGCATCCTTATGTATATGCATTCCACTCATGCATCCATTCATGTTATGCATTATGCTATGTGATAAGATTTTATGCTTACGTTCATGTTAAGAAGTATGCATGAGAATGAATGAACTATGCCATGATTCTGTTAAGAAGATGTTCATATGATATGATAGGTATTATGCCATGTATTATGCCATGCTTAGAATGTTCACTATGTTTATGTTTATGCCATGTATCATGTCATGCTTAGAATGTTTACTATGTTTATGTTTATGCCATGTATCATGCAATGTTTAGAATGTTTACTATGTTATGTTAATGTCATGCCATGTATACGATAAGTGATGTAAGATGTTATGTTCTAAGTAGAGCACCAAGTATGTTAATGTTTCATGTGCTCATTATGAGATGATGAATGATGAATGGTTTTTGTGAGTAGGAAAGAGTCTTACGAAGCCTGTGTGCTTACAGTCTTATTTCCTTATACCGCAGATCATTCAAGGGGACAATGATAGAAGCAGCAGGAGGGCAAGAACGCATGTGTGTAGTAGTGACTTGGCCCAGGAAACCATATGTTTACTGTTAATGCTAGAACTTCACCTCGGTTACTTATATGTTTGAATAATGACTTCTGGAACCTATGATATGATGTTATGTATGACATGAAATGATGCTTAAGTTCAAAGTTAATGTGCTAAGGTTCCCATGTCATTAAGTTAAGAATGGTAATAGGGCATGTATAAGTTAAAGTTATTCCGCTGCCTTATGATGTCTACATGCCCTAAGCATGTTAACGTAACGTCGCTTATAGAAAAAAAAAGCGGGCGTTACAGTCAGCTTCACCTGAGGACGCCCGGAGCGCTGGGGGCGCTCGGGAGCAGTGGGGGCGCCCGGGAGCACGGGGGCGCCCTGACCAATAGCTGCAGAAATAGTTCTTTTACTTCGATTGTTTTGTGTTCACCTTGGGGGTGCCCAGGACACTCCGGGCACCCTACTCAGCCTTTACCTCACTCCTTTGATGCTCTCTGAGCTGCAGACACCCGTTCCTTCGGTCCTGCATCCAGGGTTAGTCCAAAACAACATAAAACAATAAGATGTTAGTTTATACAGCCTTAGCTGTCTTGGTTCTGACTTTGGGCCTTCCAAATGGAGCCCTAGGTCGAACCGACGCCTACTGTTCCCTCGACGGGGAACGCGTCCTCACCTACTCCTGTCGGGAGAATTTACCTGACGCCAACCGACTCCTCTGGTTAGACTTTTGCCTAGCGGTCCTTCGCTAGGTCTTGGATACCAAGTTATCCTTCGCCTGGTGCCTAGCATTCCTTCGCCAGGTCTTCAGTCCCAAGCTGTCCTTCGCCTGGTGCCTAGCAGTCTTTCGCTAGGGCTTCAGTACCCTGACATTCCTTCGCCAGTACCTAGCAGTCCATCGCTAGGACTTTTTACCCTGGCATTCCTTCGCCAGTGCCTAGCAGTCCTTCGCTAGGACTTTGTACCCTGGCATTCCTTCTCCAGTGCCTAGTAGTCCTTCGCTAGGACTTTTTACCCTGACATTCCTTCGCCAGTGCCTAGCAGTCCTTCGCTAGGACTTTTTACCCTGGCATTCCTTCGCCAGTGCCTAGCAGTCCTTCGCTAGGACTTTTCCTGCACACTTGAGTAGCATGTTAGATAACAAATAAGACTTAACTTTTGAACCCTTTTGACATTATCAAAACTCAGGTTCGACTTGGGTGCTTTCTGCACCAACAGACTGAACCCTTTAGCTACTAAGCGGGCTTTATTTCTAACTATTTCCCCTTGGTCATTTAGTTTATTCCTAAACACCCACTTAGTATCTATAATAGATTTGCCCTCAGATTTAGGTGCTAGTTCCCAGACTTAGTTTCTTTCAAATTGGGCTAATTCCTCTTGCATAGCTATAATCCAATCAATATCAGGTAGGGCTTCCTCTATATTATTAGGTTCAATTTTTGAGATTAGTGCTATTTGACTAAGATTTCTATAGGAAGACCTAGTTCTGACTCCTAAAGTTGGATCACCCACAATTTAATCAGAAGGGTGACTGAGTCTGGGTTATTTGGTTCTTCTAGAACTTGGTTCATCCTGAAGTCTGGCTGGACGGTTTGGTTTAGTGTTCTATTCAACTACTTGAGTTGGTTCAGTTATTGATTCAGTTGACACAGTAGTTCGTTCAAGAGTTAGTTCATTTAGAGGTTCAACTAGTGGTTCAAGAGTTAGTTCATTTAGAGGTTCAATTAGTGGTTCAATTGATGGTTCATTATCTTCCTAATCAGTATTTGATTGGTTCAGGGTTTGGTTATCAGATTTTGGATTAGTCTCCTCATCAAATATTAAGTTAGTTGTTTCTTCAATTTTATTAGTTTGTTTATTGTAAACCCTATAGGCCCTACTGGTTGTTGAATATCCTAAGAAGACTCCTGGAGTTGACTTAGACTAAAATTTACCTAGGTAGTCCTTGGTGTTCAAGATATGGACTTTGCACCCAAAGACCCATAGGTAATGTAGGTTTGACAGTCTATGGTTATATAGTTCATAAAGAGTTTTATTATGTCTTTTGTTAATTAGGACCCTATTTTGGATATAGCAAGTTGTACTAATGACTTCTGCCCAAAATTGGTTAGCTAGGTTGAATTCATTGAGCATAGTCCTAGCGGCTTCCTGAAGGGTTCTATTCTTTCTTTCTACTATCCCATTTTGCCGGGGGGGGGGGGGGGGTTCTAGGACAAGAAAATTCATGAATATATCCATTTATTTTACAGAATTTTTCAAATCTTTGATTCTCAAACTCTCCCCCGTGATCACTCCTAAGTCTTTTGATTTTAGTATCATTTTGATTTTCAATTATTTTGCATAGGTCAATAAATAAGCTTAGGGTTTCATCCTTAGTCTTTAGGAACCTAATCCAGGTAAACCTGGAGTAATCATCGATAATAAGTAGTACCGATTTCCGCTTAGTGACTTGGCTCCATGTGAATCAAATAGGTCAAGGTGAAGGAGCTCAAGTGTGGTTTGGGTTATGTCTGATTGTATTGACCTATGATTAGACTTGGTTTGTTTGCCTTGGTTACATGAGTTACATATCGTGTTTTCATAGTTCTTAATTTTTGGTACCCCTTTAATTAGACCAAGCTGGGTAACTTTAGATATTAGTCTAATATTTGTATGACCTAATCTCCTATGCCAGAGGTTGAATTCTTCTAATTGAGTTATGAGGCATTTAGGTACTAAAGGTAGATTGATAGTATACACATTATTTTTCCTACTACCTTTAAGCATGACTTCTGAGTCTTGTAGATTTCTAATTAGGCAGTCATAGTTGGTAAATGTAACTACATAGCCAGTATCACATAGTTGACTTGTAACGCCCCAAAATTTTCTCATATGAAATATTATGAAATTCATGAAATATTATTATGAAATATTATGAATTCATGAATATGAAATATTATGAAATTCATAAAATATTATTATGAAATATTATGAAATATTATGAATTCATAAAACATAATTATTACTATGAAATTTCATGATGGGCTTGGCTTAATGGGTTTGGATGTGGAATAGTGTAAAAAGGAAATATAGAAAGGAGGAAGCAAGGATTGAACCTTGAACCTCCTAGTTGCACTAACCATATCATAACCAATGAACCAAGCCATATTTCATGTAGAGGGAATAAAGAACATGCTTGTTAAAAGCTAGGGAAGTGAAGAGACATGTCTCTTCATGAGAAAAGTATAAATAAGGGAAAGAGAAGTTAGAGTAACTTCCTCTTCTTCTTCTTCCTCCCTCTCATCACCGAAATTCACTTCTTCTTCCTTTCCATTTTCGAAAACAAAAGTAAACCCTAGGGTTTTAACCCTAGGGAATTGGAAGGAAGGAAGAACCCTTTAAGGTTCTTGCCCTCTACTAGGGCCAAGATTTGCTAGAGAAGGCTAACAAGGGAAACACTCATTTTCTTATTCAACCAAGGGTACCTTAAGGTAAATTCAAGTGAAAGGATGTAAGTATCCCCTCGCCTGCAGTGTAATAGTTGTGTATGAATCTTTGCTTTAGTGGTTTTCGAAAAATGGGGATTTTCCCCTTTGTAGATTTCGGCCACCCCTTAAGGGGAGGCCTTGGTCCCTCCTTGTTACATGAGTAAAACCCTTGGGATTTAGGGTATATGTACATGTTGTTTCATCATGATGTTATGAACAAAATCTAGGGTTTTCACCCTTTGTAGGTTTCGGCCAAGGTAAGGGATTTATGGGGTTTAAGAGTGGAATTTCTCTAGGATGGATTTTATGTTTAGTATAATGTATGATGATGTAGACAATGTGGTTGTATGAATGTTTAGTTACAAAAATCTAATTTTTTTCCTACCCTACTAGTTTCGGCCAACCCTAGAGGGATTAGGATTTAGGGTTGCATACTTATCCTATGATGAATCTATGGTTAGTAAGTGGTATGATATGCATGTGAGATGTTTGTGTAAATGGTTGAATGGAAAGTTTGATTTGAAAACTAAGTTTTTTTCCCCTAGCATGATTTTCGGCCAACCCCATAGGATTAGGGTTTGTGAAGGCTAAAATACCCTATGAGATATGCTTCTGTTTGGGGATGATTATATGTATATGCATGTGGTGTTAAGTGAAATGGTTGATTGAAACCTTAATTGTTAGCATGCTACCACTTCCTATGACATGTATGTGCATGTGGTGTTTAAATGAAATGTCTGATTTCCTTAACTGTTAGCATGCTACTACTTCCCATGATATGAGTATAATCTATGCGACCAAATCTTGTCATATCTAAAGTATGTTTAAGTGGTCAAATTATGATGTATGTATGAGCATGTCTTATGGCCCATGGGGCACCCTTATGAGATTTCATGTGATATGTATGATGAAATGCTTGAAAGGATACTACACTAAGTATGGGATCCAGAACACCCTTATGTTGTGAGGTGTGTCCCTATGGGATCAGAAACACCCTGAAAAAGTGGGTGTCCCTTGAGCAGTGAAATTGGAGTACTCCTTAGCATATATGTAAAGACATGATAAGTATTTTACTTTGTAAGTTGTGTACCCAACTCGTAAGAGGGGTCGTTAAACAAATCCGGGGTGCATGTTAACGTAAGGTCATGGCTCCGGTAGGACGTAAGAGGTCCTGCTCTAATGGGATTGGTGGCTCGCTACCCCAACTCATTAGGGAACGCGCATCATGTGGTACACAACTGGGCCCTATATGACATGGATGTATTTTTAAGTAATACCGTTATGGAACTGTTTTGAAAACATCCTTTGAAAATATTTATTATATGTGAAGGGTATGCTTAAGATACTTTATGCTGCATGCTTAGAAACTTGGATGTTTAGTATGTTATGATGAACTCATGTTTATGATTTATTATGTGTACATGTTGTATGCCTTCATATGGATTTTGCGAGCAGGACAGGATCCTTACTAAGCATTTGTGCTGTAACGCCCCAAAATTTCCATTTTTAGTTCTTAAAGTCCTTAGAATTATTTAGAAATGGTTTAGAAATATTCTAGGTATTTTTAGGAATTTTTAGAGTATTTTTATGGAATTTTCCGAGTCCGTTTGGTATTTTTGGAAAAAGAAAAAGAAAAAGGAAAAAGCAAAAAAATGGAAAAACCAATTAAGTGCAGCGGGTGGCTCGAACCCGCGACCACCACGAGACCAAGGGAGCGCGCGGCCAGCTGGGCTAGGGTATCAAGCACAGAAAAGGATGGAGAGACATGTATATAAGTTGTAGTTAGGTCGATCCGCCCCATAAGTATAAATAGATACTTAAAGAGAGAAGTTTTATTTTCTCTCAAACCCTCTCCCTCTCCAAGGTTGCGCCGACCCCTCTCCCTCTCCTCTCTTGTGCGCACGCCACACCAAGCCTTAGAGGGCCGGCGAAGACTCTTCTCCAAGAGATAATCCTATATTTGGGATCCCCGCGACGAGAGGAACGCGTAGGCGCGAAGAATTCTCCGAGATCTCAAGTTTCTCTCGAGCTCTAGACATCAATCTTGGTTGTAAGTCCAAGATATCAATGTAAGTACTGCTCACCTGCAGTAAGAGGCGGTTTTGCCGCGAGAATTTCCTTTAAAAGTTTTAAAAAGAGCTATTTCCTTTTTGTTTAAGTTTTTGCATGTTATCTTAGTTCATTAATTGTTGTATGCTTATGTATAAGTTTATTCATGTACCCTATATGAGTTTAGGGTCTAAGAAAGCTATGAGAAAAGAAAAGAGAAGATAAAGATAAGAAAAGAAAAGGCCAAGGCCTTAAGAAATCCCCAAAAGTCAAGACTTAGGGATTTTAGCACGCAAGGTGCTCCAGAAAATGCCAAGGCATTTACAGATAAGAAAGAAAAGTAAGAAAAGCTATTTTATTTTCTAAGGCCAGTACCCGGCGTCCAAGGGCGTCGTTAAAGAAATCCTGGTGTCCAATTCCAAGGTCTTGGCCCTGGTAGACCAAGGTCTGCTCTATTAGGATTGGTGGCTCGCTACCCCAACCTTTTAGGGAACGCGCATATCAGATGGTACTTACGTCTTCAGTGGATCCAAGTGATTATTATTTTCAAGTATATGCTTTAGCAAAGTTTTCTAAAGTTAAGAAAGTTTTCAAAAGTTAAAGAATAGCTAAAGTTTCTAGTTGAGCCAAGAAAAGTAAATTGAGATTTATTATTGCTTGAGTATGCATGTTTTGGAGTTATACATGTTCTTAGTTTTCTTTCAAGCATATTAGTATCTCATATGATGTTCAGTTTGATCTAGAAGCATGTTTGCACATTCCGAGTTTTTTGTGAGCTAGATAGTACTTACTAAGCTTTATGCTTATAGATGCATTTCCTCTTATTGCAGATAAAGGTAAAGGCAAGCAATTCTGAAGGAAGACGACGAGGCGGTGCTGAGTAGAGTGTGTGTGGTGGCTGATTATGGAGAGATCCTTGAGACGAGACAATTTAGTTATTTGAATTACATTGTTTAAGTTATTCAAATTTCAAGTTCTTGCTTATGGAGATTATTGGGTATATGAGTTTTGGATAGTTTTACATGCTAAATTTCTTAGAGTAAAGATTCCATGTCAATTCATTTAGCATATATATCCTTATGATTGCATTGGATGAGTAGAAGTGTGAGTAGTTAGAGATATTGATACTTTGTTAGAGGAAAAGGAGTTCGTGCCAAGATAGTATCAATTTTCCTTTGAATCAAGTTTTTATTGCTTAAAAATGTTCAGAAAAGTTGCAATCACATTTCATAATGCTTTAGCAAGGTTGTAGAACATGTATTTGGTGTTATAAATTCATAGAAGTCAAGATTGGTACAAACTCTATTGTTAAAGTTTATATAAACTTGTTTAGTTTATTTTCTTCCATAAAAGTCCTAAATTCAAGTTTAGGGATTCGTTTGATTGGCTAAATTGTTTAGGAAACTGATATAGAGTATAGAAATGATGTCGTAGTTTGATATGGCTCGAAATTGAAGGAATGGTGGACTTGGAAAGCAAGGGCCGAAACCTGTAAAACTGATTACAGGCGTACCAGTCGACTGCCACGTCACCAGTCGACTGGTACAGGCAGTTTAAGAAGGGTAAGGCTGTTTTCAACAGGTATTAGCTATGGGATTTGAGAAGAAAGTATGACATGGTATTATTATACATGATTGCTTAAGTTAGAATATAATTGTTAGCAGAATTTAAAAGAAAAAAAAACAAGATTTCCGCAATTTTCTTTAGTCATGGATAAAAGTTGAGAAGTAGAGGAAAGTAACGATCCGTCTAAAGACAGTAAGAAGGCGGGTCGCTACATGTGCTTACTAGTTTATGTGTTGTCTTATGCTGCAGATAAGGGTAAGGAACACTTGAACTAAAGGAAGAGGCAGGAGGCTGAAGATGTGTGGGGTGGTGGCTCGGGAAAGAATGATTCTATATCTACTTTAATATGCTTATGTTAATGTTTCTTGATTAAGAATGTTAGTGATTACTCTTATACTTGATTAGGTTTGATTATGCTGTGAGTTGAATTACTGGTGAATTTATCATGTATGGAATAACTTTGATAGTTTTAAACAAGCATGCTTAGTCCTTGCATTGTTGCTTTAATGTCATGCTAGAAGATAGAAAAAAAATATTATTATATGATTGAATGTACGTAACCCCGCCCCGAGAGTAGATATAAGGGCGGGCGTTACATGACTTATACTAAGTAAATTAAACTTGAAATTTTAAACCAACAGTACCTTTTTAATCACAAAATCGAATTTGAGTTCAATGTTACCTGACCCAATGACTTTGAGTGTAGCATTGTTGTCAAATGTTACTGAGCCTAGGTTCTTGAACTTGAGTTTGGTGAATTTCAATTTGTCTTCAGTCATGTGTCTGGAGCATCCGCTATCCAACATCCATTGGTCCAAATCTTTATGTTCCTACACATAAAGTATTTATTGATTTTGATCCAATTTGAATTAAGGATAGCTTAAATTGATTTTCAGACCCTAGTCTGTCTCATCCAATCTAGTGTTATCAATCACGTTAACCTTATAGGTTTTGTGAGACAGGTTTTTCCAAAAAAAAATAGATTTTGATTTTGAAAAACAATGTTAATTTTGAAAGACTTGAATTATATTTTAAAAAAATTATTAAGTTTTAAGTTTAAGTTTATTGATTTTGAAAAGTGTTTGAGTCTAAGATTAATTGAAATTTGTGTTAGATTCAAACCTGACAATAGTAAAGTGAATTTGATTTTCAGTAATTGACTTCCAGGTCTTGGCGAGGCACTAGGCCTTCTTTGGCCGTAACCTTATTGGATCATCAACCCTTTCCTTGACAAAGCCTTTTATTGAAAATTCATCTTCAAGTTACTTCTTGAATGATTTTGGTCTAACTAGTTTGGGTCTTGGATTGGTAGCTTCGGTTAGTTCCACCAAAATGGCTTCCCTAGCGTACTATCATCTCACCTCCACCCAATACTATGTTGTTCAAATTTCAATTAAGTCGTTTTGTCCTTAGTCTAACCAGTCCTAGGTCTAAGCATAATGAATTGCAGAAGAAAATAAACAAGCAAGCATGCAATAAAATTAAAGAAATAAGCAAAAAATCTAATTATGAAAATTGTTTTTAAATTGGCTCCCCTGGACTATAGCCTTGATATTGATTAGGCAAGATGTGAATCTTGTCCTTGGGGATCCAATACTGGTTTGGTCCAGGTTGGTTGTTCAAACAGAGCTTGGGGACCCATGCTTGAATTTTGGCTCTAGGTTGGTTCAATACAGCATAATAAGACTGTTGTCTAGACTTGGTTCGATATCCTAATCCTGACCAGTTAAGAATGGACTTCTGTTTTCCAAGGATCATGTCAAGACCCTTGGAACCCGAAGTGAATCGTTCTAAAGCCACTTTGAGCTCCTTGACTTTAGTTTTCAAGGAGGAATTCTCTTTCTCAAGCCTTTCAACTTGAGTGGAGTTTCCTTCTTGAACTTTCTTGGTCAAGGATCTCGAGTCGGCTCCCACTTTCAGGTGTTTTACTTCTTGTCGGAGGACTCGACCCGGATTTTGGCTTTCGCCAAGTTGCGAGATAAATAAGCAATTACTTTGGATAGTTCAATTTTAGAATAACCTCTTACCGTTATTTGACCATTTTATGAGATTGTGAGCCTTCCATCGTCTGGCTCCGATTCCTATCCGGTGTCGATGTCTTCCGAAGCGGTTAAAGCGAGAAGATTTGATTGCGGGCCCTCTTCTTCGTCTTCGGAGGAAGATTCATCCCACGTAGCTTGGAGAGCCTTCTTTCTTCGTGTCTTCTTTGCCTCCTTCAGATTGGGGCACTCTGATTTGTAATGTCCCTTCTTGTTGCATTCGTAGCAGGTGACATTGATTTTGCTCTTTGACGATGTTGAAGGTTCAGCTGGATCTTCGTTTCGTCGGCTTGCTTTCTTTCTGTTTGTCTGGTGCTTCAGCTCCTTGTAGTTGTCCCGAGCTAGTCGAACCAACTTGGGTTGATCCCCTTCACTGTCTTCTGAGTCTGTGTCTGAGTCAGACTTGGGTTCTAGTTGGGGTTTCTTCTTGAGGACTTTTCCTTGGGATTTACCTCCAATAAACATAATACTTTTCTCGACCAAGATGGAGTTAGACTGTTCATGCAATTCAAATTCTGAAAAAAGTTCATCTAATTTAATTTTTGAAAGGTCCCTGGAAACCTTGTAAGCATCTACCATGGATGCCCACAGTGTGTTCCTAGGGAACGCGTTTAGGGTATACCTGATTAGGTCACGATTCTCCTCCTTGTGACCTATTGTATGAAGCCCGTTCATTAGCTCCTGGATTCTGGCGTGGAGTTGTGCTGCCGATTCTCCTTCATTCATCTTGATCGTGTAATGTCTGTTCAGCAACAGATCTCTTTTGCTAATTCTGGTGTCGGAGGTGCCTTCGTGCAGCTCAATCAGCTTAGTCCAAAGTTCTTTGGCACTGCTGAAACGACCCACCCGATTCAGCTCTTCCTTGGCCAATCTGCATTTCAACGTCTGGGTTGCTTTTGCATCAGCCTCAATCTTCTTTTTCAACGAGGCGCCCCATTCTGAGTAGTGTTGTGCCACTCCATCTGCATTCTTGGGAATCTCCAAGCCAGATTGGATAATTATCCACATATTTTCAGGTGGACTTCCATCCTGCTTTTCCAGTAGGAGAAGTCTTCTCCACTGAAAAGTGGTGGTCTGGCTGTGCTGAATCCCTCTTGCATGGCCATTAATATTTTCTGAAAAAATAAAAACAAAGAAAACTTGTTCCAAGACTTAGTCTTGGATTAGTAGTGCGGAAGAAAATTAATAGAAATGAAAACGATCGAGTGGGGTTGCACCAACCTTGATTAACGAGAAAATTTTGAAAAAAAATTAAAATAATTTCGTAAATCCGAAAAAAAACTCTTAAATTTGTGGTTGCACCAAATTTGAGCCCCAAGCTCTGATACCACTTGTTGGATCGGAGAAATTGATAGAGGGGGAGTGAATATCGATATCAAATTTTTCTGAAAACTAGAGAATATACGTAGTGGAAAATAACAAAACAAACGCGAACACAAGTTGGCTTTACTTGGTTTGGAGTCGCGGTCGGCTCCTACTCCAAGGCCCACGGTCCTTGACCGTTTACTTTGGGTAATTCTATAGTCGCAAAAAGAATTTTACAAATTGAGTACAGAAATAGAGCAGAAAATTATGTTGGATCGTAGAAACTCGATAGAGGGGGGTGGTGAATATCGAGATCAAATATTCGGAAAAATAGAGAAAATACGCACTGGAAAATAATAAAACAATCGCGAACAAAGGTTGGCTTTACTTGGTTCGGAGTCGCGGTCGGCTCCTACTCTAAGGCCCACGGTCCTTGACCGTTTACTTTGGGCAATTCTATATTCGGAAAATCTTTTACAACTTGACAGTACAGATATAGAATTGGAAATTGAATTAACAACACTTTCATAATTTAAATTTATCGATGCCCTAGGTGGATCGAATTTTGGAGCAGAGGGTCATCGTCGGTGCTAGAATCTCGAAGTCGGAGGTTGTCGGAGCGTAGCACTTGAACGAAAGTGCTTGAAGCGTTGAGAGCAATTTGTGTCGAAGCCTTGGGGGTGAACCCCCTTTTATAGCACCCATGGGAGCGCCTGTGTCGATGGGGGCACCTACACGTGGCCTTCCCTGCGCGATCTCTTATCCGCAGGCTCGGTTAGCACTTATCCATCATCACTGGGGTGCCTGAGCTGATGGGGGCGCCCGTATGGTCTCGGGCGCCTGAGCTGAGTACGTCCAGAGACTTCGTGGTAGTTTTGCTTCACTTGCTTTGGTTTAACCTTCAACTGGTGCGCCCGTATCCATACGGGCGCCTAACCCCAATGGGGCGCCTCACTCCTTTGAGGCGCCTGAGCTGCAGAAATACATTCTTTCGTTCCCTGCAACCAAGGTTAGTTCCAAAACATAAGAAGCAAATATGTTAGACATTATTTACAGCATAAGCTGTCTTGGTTCTGAATTTAGGTCTCCCGAATGTAACCCTAGGTTGAACTGACACCTACTGTTCCCTCGATGGGGAACGTGTCTGTAACGCCGACCTTTTTCCCACACCTTATGGTGTGGTGAGGAAGCAGCATTACGCTAAACATACATGTACATATAAAACATCCTCATGCAGCGGAATAATTTTTGTCTTCTTCACATGCTTTTAACCATGCAACTAATACATGAATCATCTATACATGCCTAAATTGTCATTCATGAACCTGGTGTCATTGGACTTAGCATATTAACGACATGCATAGCTTCATGATATAACCATCCCATAACTTATTCATAATCATCATAAGTAGCAAGTAATTTATCCATAAACATCATGAGTCTTAAGTCATTCATTAGGCATAACCATTATAAGCATAGCATGGAATCTAAGGAGGCATTTGAAAACCCAAGACATGCGATATGTGTAAATAAAAGAATCCTTTGCCATGTCACCACCTCACACACACATGCTCTTGCCCCTCCTGCTGCTTCCCTTAGTAACCTCTTGTTTGATCTGCGGTATAAGAAAATAAGACTATAAGCACATAGGCTTAGTAAGACCCTTTCCTACTCACTAAAAACCATAGGTCACATATAACATAAATATATGAAACATTTGACATAGCATAATTCTGAACATAAAACATAAGCCTATTCTTAGCATAAAACATAAGCATATTCTTAACATAAATCATAAGCATATGAACATTTAACCTAGCATGATTCTTAACATAAAACATAAGTATATTCTTAAGATAAACCATAAGCATATGAGCATTAACATAGCATGATTCTTAACATAAAAACATAAACATAAAACATACTTATCATGGCATAATTCTTAACATAAATATAATCATAAACATACTTAGCATGGCATAATTCTTAACATGAACATAAGCATAAACATACTTATCATGCCATAATTCTTAACATGAACATAAGCATAAACATACTTATCATGGCATCATTCTTAACATGAACATAAACATAAACATAAACATACTTATCATGGCATCATTCTTAACATGAACATAAACATAAACATACTTATCATGACATCATTCTTAACATGAACATAAACATAAACATACTTATCATGGTATAATGCATAACATGAATGAATGCATGAGTCAAATGCATATATCATATGGATGCTTAATTTGAAAACCATAGTTATAAATACTTGAACATAATCATAACATCATGGGGGTCCCCGGCTTGTACCACATACATACATCATATGCACGCATCCCTAAGTAAATACGAGGTAGCTAGTCACGACCTACTAGGGTAAGGACAGCTACGGTTGTCCTAGAACCGAGGCGTTCTTAAGGTGCCCATCCCTGTTGGACAGCTTCGGTAGTTCTAGAACATTCTTAGCATAAACATAATCTTGTTTCATGAAACTTGACATAAGAATAGGAACAACTGCGGTAGTTCTAGAACCGTGGACAACTACGATAGTCCAGAATCGAGGCGTTCTTAAGGTGCCCATCCCTTAGCATGACATAAACATACTTAACATTTCATCATTCATACTTAACATCGTGATGCCTTAAAGGCATGATCATTCATCATCATTCATTATCTTCATTCATAAGGTATGTCATGCTTACATCATTTGTCTTAGAGCCATGATCATCATTTTCATTCATCATCTTCATTCTTAAACATAGCATACATACATATCATTCATAAAAGCATGACATACATACATGTCATTCACAAAACATGGCATACATACATATCATTCATAAATCATGGCATACATACATATCATTCATAAATCATGGCATACATACATAATTAGCATCTTAATTCATAAAACATGCATGGTCATGGTACATAGGAAAGCATGCCTAGATCTTTTCATATATGATACATTTCCCTAGGCTCATGGCACATGGTCTAAATATTTATGAATCATCATAGCACATGACCTAACCTACAAGTCATGACACATAAGCTAGGGTTTTAAGTGGCCTAAAAATTTTTCCAACATACTTAACCATATACATACATCATAGTAACCTATAAACATGCATCCTTATGATCTTAACCCAACCCAAACCCTAAACCTTTGGAGTTGGCCGAATGTTCCATGGCATGAGGTTCCATCATTCAATCAATAGGAAGGGTTCCATGAGTAAAAGAACATCCATACATTACATACAAGACCATAGGGAGCCATCAAACCCCATAATTGGAGTTACCCCTAAATCCTAGCCCTACTTTGGGACCTTGGCCGAAACCCTAGAGGGTCACAAGCACATGGGAAAAAAAAATTCCTATCATTCATCATTGGGATCCATTAAATCATAGGAAAACATAATAAACATGCTTGAAAGGTTAGACCTCATCCTATCCATGACATGTTGTCATGGGCCGAAACCCTAGGGAACTTTAGGGTGCCACAAACTTTCCCTAAATCATAATCTATGCCTTACCTATCATAATAAAACATTTAGGTACACAAAAGAGAGTTTACATCATCCCTAATCCCAAACATTAACCTTGGCCGAAACCCTAAAGGCTCCACTTCATGGTTTTCTCAACTTAAATCTTAAACAAAAGTCTAAATCTTGATAGGCATCAATGAACAATTATAACACAGGTGAGGGGGTCTTACCTTCCTTGATCTTGATTAGAAACCTTGAATAGAAAGTAAAAAGAAACTTCCATGACCCTAAACTTCTCCTTAGCCCTTGTAGCCTTGTAGAAGGCCTTGGATCTTCAAGATGGAGTCCTTTGTGAAGCTTTTCCAAGGGAGAATCCCCTTGGTGATTTTCGGCAAGAAGAAGGAGGAAGAGGGAGATGGGATTTCGGTAGGGGGTGGAGGAAGGGGGAAGAAGAGATCTATTTATAATGCCCTTTTGTCTCTTCACAAGTGCCTTTTCATCTTCTTCACATGGTGACTCTTCACTTCCTTAAGCCTTAACCAAAATCCACTTCATTCTCTACTAGCACTACCTTGCTAGGTAAATTGGTTAGTGCATGCATGGTGTTACACTAGGTCCAAGGTTCAATAATTGGTGCATGCACTTTATTTTTATTTTTATTTTATTTTATTTTTCTTTTAATTTCGACAATGCCCCCTAAGGCCTACCAATAGCCATGCTAATATTCCTAATTTAAACCCATTTCTATTTATATTAAATTTTACCTAAAATCCACTAATAACCATGGTACTAGAAAACCCCATGTAAGGCCCATTAGTACTTAACTTTTCTATTTAAATGGGGTAATCATGGGTTACTAGTCTAAGGTTCATACTAGTATCCCTAGGTTCCTCGGAAACTATCTAGACATGATCAATATTTTAAAGAAAATATTGAGAAAATTTTCCGGGTCGTTACAGTGTCCTCACCTACTCCTCTCAGGAGAGTTTACCTTTTGCCAACCGGCTCCTCTGGTTGGACATTTTCCCAATCCACCTGACCTGGTCATCATGCCCAGTCCGCGACTAGGACTTCTTTCCCAACTTCCGGTCAGGTCTTCGGTGCCCAGCCATTAGCCCGGACTTCTTGCCCAACTTCCGGTCAGGTCTTCGGTGCCCAGCCCTTTGCCAGGACTTCTTACCCAATCCTTGACCAGGACTTCTTTGCCCAACTTCCGGTCAGGTCATCATGCCCAGTCCTTGACCAGGACTTCTTACCCAGCCCTTTGCTAGGACTTCTTGCCTAGTGTACCTAGGACTTTTCCTGCACACATAGTAAGCTTGTTATATCACAATAACACCTTAACCTCTGAACCCTTTGTCATTATCAAAACCTAGGTTTGACATAGGTGTTTCCTGCACCAATAATCTCCCCCTTTTTGATTTATGTCAACATGGTTCAAAAAGTTAAGTTAAAAAAGTAACTAGCAACGAATTAAATTAAAAAAAATATTTAGTTTCCTCCCCCTGAAATGAAAATTCTCTCCCTGAGTTTTTCAAAAATAAGTGGGTTTTTGTTAATCTTCTAAGTGCTTTAGATCCAGAAAGTTTTTGTACACTTGAGAAAAATTTTCACATTATACTTAGAAAATTTTCAAAAAAACTTTTTCCATACTTAGAAAAATTTTCCAAATGGTTTTCAAGTTTTTCCACACTTAGAAAACTTTCCAAAAAGAAATTTTAGGTTTTCCATACTTAGAAAAATTTCCAAAATTTTTTTAAAGTTTTCCACACTTAGAAAAATTTCTAAAAATAATTTTTAAGGTTTCCACACTTAGAAAAATTTCCAAAAGGTTTTTTTAAGTTTTCTACACGTAGAAAAAATCTCAAGATTATACTTAGAAAACTTTCATTTTTGAAATGCTTAGATTTGAAAACATTTTTAAGCATTTATTTACTTTACTTTTTGAAAAGGAGATAAAAATTTTGAAAAATTAAATTTAGGAAAAAACTTCTTTTCTCTCCTTTCCTTTCTCTCCCCCTTTGCCATATATCAAAAAAAATGATTATAGCAAAAAAAATTAGAGCAACAAAAAAAATTGAGTTCTGTATTGAACCAACTCTAATAAGCATAAACTGAACCAAACCAAATTAAAACATTCTTGTTCGGGTCCTGTCTAACCCAGTTAGCTACTTACTGACTATCATAAACAGTAGCTTTCACTAGGGTTAGTCAAGCTAAGTGATTTGATCAAGTTAGATTTTCTAAGCTTGACACATAACCTGATTGCTGTTCATTTGATATTTATTGCCCCAATTACTGCAGATGCACTGACTAAAGCGTCTTGAATCAAGGCATAGACCTAAGCATCTCAACCCAGTCTAGGTTATCAATCAAAAGTACCCTAAGGTGCTTATGAGATGCTGGCTTCTAGATCTATAGGTGCATGCAGTTCTAGGGTTAGGGCCTAAGCTAAGTCCATTTGCAAAAAAGCCCTAGTTTTGAAGGGGGTAAGTTTTTGAGAAAACTAAGTCAGAAAATCATTTTAAATTTTAAGACAAAAAAAATGATTTTTCACAAAACATTAATTAACAGATAATAAATAAAACAATTTTAAAAAAACATGTAGAGTTGTCCTATTTTACTAAGCATAACCCTAACTGCCTTCTTAGTGGGCTAAACTCAGACTCAGGTAAGGGTATGGTAAAGATATCAGCTAAGTTTGACTTTGAGTCCACATGCTTAAGGACTATTTCACCCTTGTCTACATGATCCCTTATAAAGTGATGTTTAAGTTCTATTTGCATTGTTCTTGAGTGTTGAATTGGGTTTTTGGTTAGATTGATTGAGCTTATGTTATCAATGTAGACTTGGGCTTGGGTGTAGACAAGCTGGAAGTCCTTAAGAGTGTGCATCAGCCATAAGAGTTGTGTCACACACTCTTCTAAAGCAACATATTCTGCTTCGGTTGTAGATAGGGTTACACAGTGTTGCTTTCTACTACACCAACTAACTAGACTATTTCCTAAAAGTTGGCAGCTTCCACTTGTACTTTTTCTATCTAGTTTGCATCCAGTATAGTCAGAGTCGGAGTAACCTGACAGTTCAAAGGTTGAGGTCCTAGGATAGCAAATCCCTACATTTAGGGTGCCCTTAATGTATCTAAGTACTCTTTATAGGGATGCTAAGTGCGTTTCCTTAGCACATGTTTGGTATCTAGGACACATTCCTACAGAGAAGAGGATATCAGGTCTACTAGCTGTAAGGTAAAGTAGACTTCCAATCATACTCTGGTATAGATTAAGATCTACAAGTTTACCTTCAGGGTCACTATAAATCTTGACATTTGTGGCCATAGGGGTACTTATGCTTTTGGAGTTGTCCATTTTAAAGTTCTTTATTAATTCCTTAGCATATTTGGATTGGTGAACATAATTCCCATCCCTAGTTTGCTTAATTTGCAGTCCTAAGAAAAAATTGATCTCACCAACTAAGCACATTTCAAATTTATTTTCCATTATTTTTACAAATTTCTTTAAAAAATTTGAATTTGTAGATCCGAAAATTATGTCGTCAACATAGATTTGGGCAATGAAGATGTCTTATTCTATGGTTTTAACAAAAAGAGTGGAGTCAATTTGACCTTGGTTAAAATCCTTAGAAATAAGGTAAGTTGATAGATGTTCATACCATGCCCTAGGTGCCTGTTTTAATCCATAAAGTGCCTTTTTAAGTTTGAAAACGTGGTCAGGTTTTTCTAGGTCTTCAAAGCCTCGGGGTTGTCCTACAGAGACTTCTTCTTTGATGAACCCATTTAAAAAGGCTGACTTAACGTCCATTTGGTAGAGTTTGAACCCTCTATGGGCTGCAAATGCTAACAACATTCTAATTGACTCATGTCTGGCTACTGAGGCATAAGTTTCATCATAGTCTAATCCTTCGACTTGAATGAACCCTTTAGCTACTAAGCGGGCTTTATTTCTAACTATTTCCCCTTGGTCATTTAGATTATTCCTAAACACCCACTTAGAATCTATAATAGATTTGCCCTCAGGTTTAGGTACTAGTTCCCAGACTTGGTTTCTTTCAAATTGGGCTAACTCCTCTTACATAGCTATGATCCAATCAGGATCAGATAGGGCTTCCTCTATAGTCTTAGGTTTAAATTTTGAAATTAGTGTTATTTGACTAAGATTTCTATAAGAAGACCTAGTTCTGACTCCTAAGGTTGCATCACCCATAATTTGATCAGAAGGGTGACTGAGTCTGGGTTTCTTGGTTCTTCTAGAACTTGGTCCAGCCTCAGGTCCGGCTGGATGGTTTGGTTCAGTGTTCTATTCAACTACTTAAGTTGGTTCAGTTATTGGTTCAGTAGTTGGTGTTGGATCGAGAGAACCGATAGAGGGGGGGGTGAATATCGGAAAACTTTCGGATTTGTAAACTAAGAGAAGTTGCACAGCGGAAGTTGAAAACACACAATGCAAACACGGGAGGTTTTACTTGGTTCGGAGCCTAGGTCGACTCCTACTCCAAGGCCCACGGTCGTTGACCGTTTACTTTGGGCAATTCTATATAGGCACAAAAATAATTTACAAATATTGATTACAGAGTAAGTGTAGTAAATTGAAAATCACTCTTCTTTACCGATGTCCGAAGTAGATTGACTTTTTCGGAGCAGCAGGACGTCGTCGGCTCGAGTTGGGCAGTTTCCGGAGTGAGGCGTGAGAGCAGAAGAGCGTAGAAGCATTGTGTTCGAGATGTACCTTGAAGCCTGGGCGTTGGGTGCTATTTATAGCACCTCGGGGCGCCCTGGATGTCGGGGGCGCCCCCCCCCCACGTGTCACGTGATCCGAGATTCTCTCGGTCAACCTTTATCCCACTCGAATAGGGATGAGGTTTGACCCTAGGGGCGCCCTAGACGCTGGGGGCGCCCTGCTTGACTCCTTCCGCGCGGGCTTCTCGGCTGGATAAGGGTGATTGGCTTCGCTGGCATAGGCGCGGGGCGCCTTGGCTGCTGAGGGCGCCCTGGCTGCTGGGGGCACCCTGGCTGCTGAGGGCACCCCGGCCAGTAGTCAGTCGAAGCTCCTTTTTGCTTCATTTGTTTCTTGTTCACCTTGGGGGCGCCCTGGACACTCAGGACGCCCTACTCAGCTGCTGCCTCACTCTTTTGAGTCTCTCTGAGATGCAGACACACGTTCCTTTGGTCCTGCATCTAGGGTTAGTCCAAAAACAACATAAAGCAGTAAGTGGTTAGTTTTTATACAGCCTTAGCTATCTTGGTTCTGACTTTGGGTCTCCAAAATGGAACCCTAGGTCGAACCGACGCCTACTGTTCCCTCGACGGGGAACGCGTCCTCACCTACTCCTCTCGGGAGAATGTACCCGATGCCAACCGTTCCTCTGGTTGGACTTTTGCCTCGCGGTCCTTCGCCAGGTCTTGGATACCAAGCTGTCCTTCGCCTGGTGCCTAGCAGTCCTTCGCTAGGGCTTCATTCCCAAGCCATCCTTCGCTTGGGGCCTAGCAGTCCTTCACTAGGGCTTTTCACCCTGGCATTCCTTCGCCAGTGCCTAGCATCCCTTCGCTAGGACTTTGTTTCCTGGCCACTAGAGTAACATGTTAGATAACAACTAAGACTTAACTTTTGAACCCTGTTGCTATTATCAAAACACAGGTTTGACTTTGGTGCTTTCTGCACTAACAATCTCCCCCTTTTTGATTTATGGCAACCCTAGTTCAAAAAGTTAAGTTTAATCAAAGCATAAAACCATTAACTTTTGTTCCCTCCCCCTGGAAGGAATCTCCCCCTAGATTTTTCAAAAATACGTGGGGTTCTAAAACTTTACTTAGAATGATTTTCCACTTTGAAAACTTAAGTTGTAAGTACTTGGAAATCTTTTGATAACTTAAGTTTTAAAAGTACATAGAGGAGTTTTCGAAAGCATGAGTTTTGAAAACTTTAAGTTAAGTACTTAGTAACTTTTTAAAAACTTTAAGTACTTAGTAAATTTTAAAGCCTTAAGTTTTAGAGTACTCAAAAGTTTTGAAAACTTTAAGTTAAGTACTTACTAACTTTTGAAAAACTTTAAGTACTTAGTAAATTTTGAAAGAACTTAAGTACTTAGTAAATTTTGAAAAACTTAAGTACTTAGTAAATTTTGAAAAACTTAAAACACTTAAGTACTTCTAAAAAGTTTTTTGAGAAGCTTTGAAAAGTAGCTAACTTTTTGAAAAGAGAGAGTTTGAGATTTTGAAAACATTTGAACTTTCTCCTTTCCTATCTCTCCCCCTTTGCCATATATAAAAAAAACAGATAGATATAGAAGAAATTAAATTGCATAAAAGAATTAACTTTTGTAAGGGAAAATATTCGTATGATTTTGCTGTACTGAACCAAGACTTAGACCAAATCAGTTAGTTTTCTCTTGTAGGGACCTGTCTAACCCATTTAGCTACTTACTAACTGTTATAAGCAGTAGTTTTCGCTAGGGTTAGTCAAGTTAAGTATTTCTGTTCAGGTTAGATTTTCTAAACTTGACACTTAACTTGATTGCTGTATAATTTGTATTTAGTGCCCCAATTGCTGCAGATGCACTGACTTAAAGCATCTTGAATTAAGGAAAAGACCTAAGCATCTCAACCCTTTCTAGGTTATCAATCAAAAAGTATCCTAAAGTGCTTGTGAGATGCTGGCTTCTAAGTCTATAGGTGCATGCAGTTCTAGGGTTAGGGCCTAGGCTAATTCCATTTGCGAAGAAGCCCTAATTTTGAAAAGGGGTAGTTTTGAAATAAAACTAAGTCGAAAAATAAAAGAATTTATTTTTAAAACTTTTTCAAAATTAAGTAAGAGCTGATTTTGAAAGCATTTTGAAAGAAAAAAACCAATAATGAGCTAAATCTATTCTACTAAGCACAATCCTAACTGCCGAATAGAAAGGAACCAAGTACTCATAAGCTAGTCAACATAGTCATACAGTCAAACATAAGTCAACCCTACTGAGTAGGGGCAGTCAGATAGTTACTGGTACAATGCTAAGCAAATCTAGGACGAGGGACCGGGATGATCAGATGGGCCCGACTACCATGAATCGAAGCGTGCCATCATCTCAATGAATCGTGCATCAGCCACTTCTCGATCGGCTCTACGAGCGTCCATCTGCTCTATGTGATAGGCCTTGACCTCCTCTCGGAGACTCTGGACCTGTGTCTCTAAGTGTGTCACTCTCTCGTAGAGTGTCGGTGGAGCGGGCTCGTCTATGTGCGCTCGGGCTGCTGCCACTATGTCTCCAACATCCACGTCTACCTCCTCGTCTGAGTCGATCGGAGCTCCGGCTTGCTGTCGTCTCCAACTCAGAACCCCGGTACCAGACACCTCTATCCCGGCTAGGGCGAAGTTTCTATAGCCTATTTCATCGTAATCGGTCAAAGCGGCCATCTCTCCGTCGGTAATGTTTCTACCGTGGTGATGTAATATGGACGTGATGAGGTGGTAGTAGGGTGTGTGTACCCGCCCTTGCGTGGTAACACTGGATGCATGTAGGATAGTATGAAACATGTGAAGTCCTATGTCGATGTCTAGCTGGTGAATCAAGCCGTACAGGAGAAAGGCGTGGAATGGTCGCATAGTGGTGACGTCCCTGGTGGATAATGGCAGAATACATCGGACTATGACCCTATATAGAGCGTAGTCCTGGACCTCTAATTCGACAGACTGAAATCGTCTGGCCAGGGGTCGCCTAAAGAAGTATGAGTGTAATGTATCTAAGGTAATGTGAGAGTAAGGAGCATCAAAGGGAGGCTCCCTAGGAGGGTAACAACAGAAGGTGGATTGCAAGAGTCGTAGTCCTAGAAACCGGTTGAGTAATGTTGGTGTGATAGTTAAGGGGATTCCTTGAACAGTGGTGGAGAACATGAGACTATCCTGTCTAATTATGTTATTGTAAAATTCTGCACATAAGGAAGTATTGATTGGGTGGGTGCAGAATACGAGATGTCAAGTTGGTAAAAGTTTATGACGTTCATTGCTAAGGGACAGGATTGGGTGAAAAATTGTTTATTCAAGTAGCTCGTTTTGATAGGTTTATAGGTGGTACGAGCGAACTTGTTACATAATTCTAAATTCGAAAACCTAGGATCAGGACTAGGTTGGGTACCGGGTTCTGCCTGGTTTGGTCAGCGTCTTCTAAGAGAAAGAATGTGCATTTAAAGAAAGTATGCATTTAATGAAAAATTGAAAAGAAATTAACTTAATTAAAAATTTTACCGGGCTGCTCGGGGAGGCATTGTTGAAGATGAGAGCTTGAGAGGGTTGCAAGATCTCTTGGAAAGTAGAGTGTTGAGGAGAAGGAGTGGTTTGAGTGTGAAGAGAAGAAGGGGAATGGAACCCCTTTTATAGGCAGTTTCGGGCACCCTTTATCGGGAGGGTGCCCTATCTGCCGAGGGCGCCCAGGCTGGCGAGGGCGCTCTGACCAGGCCTGCAGTTACCTTTCGGCAGCTTTCTACCTTTGAAGGACTATAGGAGGGCGCCCCACCTGACGAGGGCGCCCTAGCCAGGGCTGCAGCTGCCTTTTGGCAGCTTTTGACCAACCTCGGGGCGCCCTCAAGGGATTGGGCGCCCTAAGGACTGGTTTTGACCCTAGAGGAGTGTTTTTAACCAGATTTGACCTGATTTGAGTGTTTTGACCAAGGTTTGTCTACATTGTCCGTGGTTTGACTGCTTTGACCGTAGTTTGACTATGTTGACCATGGTTTGACCAAGTTGACCATTGTAACGCCCCAAATTTTGGGCTTGCTTCCGATTGTAAAAAGGGCACAAAAATGTCGATATATATTATCAGATTGTATGACATTTATTTCATAAATGAATAAAATTACCTTTTTGTGATTTCATGATTTAATGTTATGTGATTTCATTAGAAAGGATTAGGAATATGTAATTGCATAAATTAGAATATGTGATTTCATGAATTGGAATATGTGATTGCATAAATGTGATTTGAGAATATGAGAGTGAATTGGGCTAATAGGCTTTGCAAAAGTGAAAAACCAAAGAGGAGCAAAAATATGCTCTTGCCGAGGATCGAACCTTGGAACTCTTGGTAAGCAAAGCCTTGAAAAACAACGAAGTAACCAATTCACCCAGCAGGGGATTACTGAGAGGAAGGAAGGGAAATTCTTGTTAAGGGTTAGGGAATGTGAAAGGGTAGAGGAAGAGGCTCTTGATGAGAAACCCCTTGGTGAAGGGACACTTGGAGAAGAGGCACTTTGTCTCTTCCCTTAGTATAAATAAGAGGGAGTGCTAAGGGGCTAACCATCATTGTTGCAAACCCCTCACTCACTCTCCCTCTTCAATTTTTGAAATCCTAACTTCCCTCTTCCTCTTCAATTTTTGAAATTCAAACTCCTCTTCCTCCTTGAGATTTTCGAAAATCCAAGGGAAGGGTCTCATCCCAAGGGACACTCCCAAGACCCCATTGAAGGTTTGAATCTCTTGCAAGGCAAGAAGAAGTTAAGGACCTCAAGAGCAAGGACAAGCACATCCCCTCCGAACTAAGGGTATACCTTAAGGATATTTAGCGAAAGAAGTAAGTGCCCCTCACCTGTAGCATAATTGCTGTGTATGATTTCGTTCTTGTTGTAGTTTGCGAAAATGGGGATTTGCCCTAGGTAAGTTTCGGCCACCCCTTAAGGGAAAGCCTTGGTTACTTTTTGATACATGAGAAGACCCCTTGGAACTTAGGATATACCTATATGTTGATTTCCTTCAAGTTGTGATAACAAAAATTAGGGTTTGCACCCCCTACATGTTTCGGCCAAGACATGGAAAAATTAGGGATTCAAGGGTTGAATTACTCTATGATGTATCTTATGTTAGTGTATGACATGATAGTGTGGATAAGGTATTTGTATAAATGGTTGTATGAATGTTTGATTTCAAAAACCCTAAATCCCCCTACCCTACACTTTCTGCCAACCCTAGAAGAATTAGGGTTTAGGGTGCATGATTAACCTATGATGAAATACATGTTTAATAATGTTGCATGATATGTATGTGAGGTGTTTGTGTAAATGTTTGTGTGAAGGTTTGATTTCCAAAAACCCTAATCCCCCTACCCTACACCATTCGGCCAACACCCTAAAGATAGGGTTTGTAAAGGATAAACTATCCTATGAGATATGCTTATGTTTGGGATGATGATATGTATATGCAAGTGATGTTTAAATGGAATGTTTGATTGGAAAACTTAATTTTTCCCTAGCATGTGATATTCTGCCAAAGCATGGAACATTAGGTTTATGAAGGTTGATTACCCCATGATGTATGTTATGCTTAGTATGATACATGATGTATATATATATGATACTTGTATGGGATGTTTGAGGTCAAAAACCTAAGCTACCTGCACCCTTAACTAAGCTATTGCTTATCGTTTAGTGTTTCCCTTATGCTACAGATAAAGGACGCTAAGCCATGGAGCCTGCGGGAGAAGGGCAAGTGTGTGTGTGATAGTGCTGGTGGATAAAAAGGATCTTGCTCTTAGTTGCTTCAAGTTTTGGAACTTGTCATGTTAAACCCATGTTATGTTTGCTATGTTTGAAGATGAATAAAAATAATCATGCTTCCGCTACATGAACCTTGCATGCTAAAATGATACATATGCCCATGCATAGATTAGATAGAAAAATATGAATGCATGCGTGTAGTTGTAATGTATGAAAGTTTAAAGTAGCGCCGCCGAATTCCTAGGGGATTAAGGGCGGGCGTTACAACCATGCTTTGAAATATAGGATTAAACTACAATACAGGTATTAAAGGAATCATAATTGAGTTTAATTTTACTGTGTCACCCAATCTAGGGTTGTCAATCACGTTAGCCTTATAGGTTTTGTGAGACAGATTTTGATACATAAAATTTATTTTGAAAATCTTAATTAATTTTTGAAACCATTTCAATTTATTTTGTTTGAATCTATTCTTAACTGAAAAATGTGTTAGATTTGAATTTAACAAAAAGTAATTTGAATTTGAAATTCAAAAATTGGCTTCCAGGTCTTGGCGAGGCACTAGGCCTTCTTTGGCCGCAGCCTTATTGGATCATCAACCCTTTCCTTGACAAAGCCGTTTAATGAAATTTCATTTTCAAAATTAATTTTTGAAAAAGTTCTGGTCTAACTAGTTTGGATTTTGGATTGGTAGCTTCGGCTAGTTTCACCAGTCTAAAGAGACCAAGTAAACATGATCTTATTAGAATTGGTTTCCCTAACGTACTATCATCTCACCTCCACCCATACTATGTTTTCAAGTTTCAGTTAAGTTTGTTCAATCCTTAAACTAACCTAAGTCTAAGCATAATAAATTGCAGAAATTAAATAAACAAGCAAACATGCAAAGTAAAGAAAGTTGGATTTTATCTAACAATGAATATAGTTTTCAGTTTGGCTCCCCCTGGACTAAAGCCACGGTAATGATTAGGAAAGATGTGAATCTTGTCCTTGGGGATCCAATACTGATTTGATCTAGTCGGTTTGTTCAGGCACAGTTTGGGTACCCATGCCTGAATTTTACCACTAGACTGATTCAGTACAGCAAGGTAAGATCTTTGTTGGGATTTGGTTCTATAGCCAAGTCCGGATCGATTTAGAACGGACTTCTGTTTTCCAAGAATCATGTCTAGACCCTTGGAACCAGAGGTAAATCGTTCCAAAGCTGATCTAAGATCCTTAACCTGAGTTTTCATGGAGGAGTTCTCTTTCTGAAGTTTTTCAACTTGAGTAGGAGTTCCTTCTTGAACTTTCTCGGTTGAGGGTTTAGATTCAGCTCCCTCTTTTAGGAGTTTTACTTCCTGTCGGAGGGATTCGATTCGGAGTTTGGCTTTCGCCAAATCTGGAGAAAGATACGAAATTAGTTCATTTAATTAACATCTAGTAAATCCACTTACCTTGATTTCGCCATCTTCTGAAAAGGTCAGTCTGTCGTCGTCCTGTTCTGATTTTGACTCAGTCTCGACTTCTTCTGAGGCGGTCAGGGCTAGAAGGTTGGACTGGGGTACTTCTTCTTCTTCTTCAGAGGAAGATTCCTCCCAGGTTGCTTGCAGTGCTTTCTTTCTTCTCGTCTTTTTAGTCTCCTTTAGGTTAGGACACTCTGACTTGTAGTGACCATTTTTCTTGCACTCGTAGCAGGTCACATTGGGCTTGTTTTTGTCGTTTGCGGGTTCAGCTAGTTCGTCCTTTCTTCGGCCGGCTTTCCGTCTGTTGGTTTAGTTCTTCAGCTCTTTGTAATAGATTCGGGCCAGTCGGACCAGCTTAGTTTGTTCTCCTTCATCTACTGTGTCTGAGTCTGAGTTAGACTCAGGTTCAGTTTGTAGTTTCTTCTTTGCTGACTTTCCAGTTTTACCTGCAATGAAGGTAATTCCTTTCTCGACCATATTGGAGTTAGTTTGTTCGTGCAGTTCTAATTCGGAAAATAATTCGTCTAACTTTATTTTAGAAAGATCCCTTGAAACCTTGTATGCATCTACCATAGATGCCCACAAGGTATTTCTAGGGAAGGCGTTTAGGGCATACCTTATTAGGTCACGGTTTTCGACCTTGTGACCTATAGTGTGAAGACCGTTCATCAACTCTTGGATTCGTGCGTGGAGTTGGGCTGCTGTTTCGTTGTCGGCCATCTTGATGGTGTACAGTTTGTTCAGGAGCAGATCCCTTTTACTGATCCGAGTATCTGATGTTCCTTCGTGCAGCTCGATCAGTTTTGCCCAAAGCTCCTTGGCACTATTGAAGGGGCCTACCCGGTTCAGCTCCTCTTTTGTCAATCCACATTGGAGAGTCTGGGTCGCTTTTGCGTCGGCTTCTATTTTGCGCTTCAGAGCGGTGTCCCATTCTGAGTAGCTTTGAGGTAGTCCTTCGGCGTTTTTGGGGATCTCCAGTCCGGATTGGATGATGATCCACATGTCCACCTGAGTTTTCAGGTGGACCTCCATACGACTTTTCCAGTAAGAAAAGTCATCTCCACTGAAAAGTGGAGGTCTGGCGGTGCTAAATCCTTCTTACATGGCCATTTAATCTGAAATAAAATTTACTAACAAGAAGAGAAATTCCCAAGACTTGGTCTTGGATTAGTAGTGCGGGATGAATAAAATGAAATAACGAGGGGTGTTGCACCAACCTCGATTAATGAAAATGAATCGAACAAAAGATTAAAAAAAATTCGAACTAGATAAAAGGAAAAAAAATCCGAAAAAAAATTTTCAAACTGGTGGTTGCACCAAGTTTGAACTTCCCCGCTCTGATACCACTTGTTGGATCGAGAGAACCGATAGAGGGGGGGTGAATATCGGAAAACTTTCGGATTTGTAAACTAAGAGAAGTTGCACAGCGGAAGTTGAAAACACACAACGCAAACACGGGAGGTTTTACTTGGTTCGGAGCCTAGGTCGACTCCTACTCCAAGGCCCACGGTCGTTGACCGTTTACTTTGGGCAATTCTATATAGGCGCAAAAATAATTTACAAATATTGATTACAGAGTAAGTGCAGTAAATTGAAAATCACTCTTCTTTACCGACGTCCGAAGTAGATTGACTTTTTCGGAGCAGCAGGACGTCGTCGGCTTGAGTTGGGCAGTTTCCGGAATGAGGCGTGAGAGCAGAAGAGCGTAGAAGCATTATGTTTGAGATGTACCTTGAAGCCTGGGTGTTGGGTGCTATTTATAGCACCTCGGGGTGCCCTGGACGTCGGGGGCGCCCCCCCACGTGTCACGTGATCCGAGATTCTCTCGGTCAACCTTTATCCCACTCGAATAGGGATGAGGTTTGACCCTGGGGGCGCCCTGGACGCTGGGGGCACCCTGCTTGACTCCTTCCGCGCGGGCTTCTCGGCTGGATAAGGGTGATTGGCTTCGCTGGCATAGGCGCGGGGCGCTTTGGCTGCTGAGGGCGCCTTGGGCGCTGAAGGCGCCCTGGCTGCTGGGGGCGCCCTGGCTGCTGAGGGCGCCCCGGCCAGTAGTCAGCCGAAGCTCCTTTTTGCTTCATTTGTTTCTTGTTCACCTTGGGGGCGCCCTACTCAGCTGCTGCCTCACTCCTTTGAGGCTCTCTGAGCTGCAGACACATGTTCCTTTGGTCCTGCATCCAGGGTTAGTCCGAAAACAACATAAAGCAGTAAGTGTTTAGTTTTTATACAGCCTTAGCTGTCTTGGTTCTGACTTTGGGTCTCCAAAATGGATCCCTAGGTCGAACCGACGCCTACTATTCCCTCGACGGGGAACGCGTCCTCACCTACTCCTCTCGGAGAATGTACCTGATGCCAACCGTTCCTCAGGTTGGACTTTTGCCTCGCGGTCCTTCGCCAGGTCTTGGATACCGAGCTGTCCTTCGCCCGGTGCATAACAGTCCTTCGCTAGGGCTTCATTCCCAAGCCGTCCTTCGCTTGGGGCCAAGCAGTCCTCCGCTAGGGCTTTTCACCCTGGCATTCCTTCGCCAGTGCCTAGCATCCCTTCGCTAGGACTTTGTTTCCTGGCCACTAGAGTAACATGTTAGATAACAACTAAGACTTAACTTTTGAACCCTGTTGCCATTATCAAAACACTGGTTTGACTTTGGTGCTTTCTGCACCAACAGTTGGTTCAAGAGATAGTTCATTTAGCCGTTCAACTAGTGGTTCAATTGATGGTTCAATTATTTGATCATTATCTTCCTGATCAATATTTGATTGGTTCAGGGTTTGGTTATCAGATTTTGGATTAGTCTCCTCATCAAAGATTAAGTTAGTTGTTTCTTCAATTTTATTAGTTTGTTTATTGTAAACCCTATTGGCCCTACTGGTGGTTGAGTATCCTAGGAAGATTCCTGGGGTTGACTTAGATTGAAATTTACCTAGGTAGTCCTTGGTGTTTAAGATGTGGGCTTTGCACCCAAAGACCCTTAGGTAATGTTGGTTGGGCATCCTATGGTAATATAGTTCATAAGGAGTTTTATTGTGTCTTTTGTTAATTAGGACCCTATTTTGGATATAGCAAGTCGTACTAATTGCTTCTACCCAAAATTGGTTAGCTACGTTGAATTCATTGAGCATGGTCCTAGCAGCTTCCTGAAGAGTTCTATTCTTTCTATCTACTATCCCATTTTGCTGGGGGGGGGGGGGTTCTAGGACAGGAAAATTCATGAATATACCCATTTATTTTATAGAATTCTTCAAATCTTTGATTCTCAAACTCTCCCCCGTAATCACTCCTAAGTCTTTTGATTTTGGTATCATTTTGATTTTCGATTATCTTGTGTAGGTCAATAAATAAGTTTAGGGTTTCATCCTTAGTATTTAGGAACCTAACCCAGGTAAACCTAGAGTAATCAACGATAATAACTAAGCAGTACCGGTTTCCGCTTAGTGACTTGGCTCCATGTGAATCAAATAGATCAAGGTGTAGGAGCTCAAGTGTGGTTTGGGTTAAGTCTGATTGAATTTACTTGTGATTAGACTTGGTTTGTTTACCTTGGTTACATGAGTTACATATCGTGTTTTCATAGTTCTTAATTCTTGGTACTCCTTTAATTAGACCACGTTGAGTAACATTAGAAATTAGTCTAACATTAGTGTGACCTAATCTCCTATGCCAGAGATTGGATTCTTCTAATTGAATCAGGAGCATTTTGGTACTAACGGTAGATTGATAGTGTAAACATTATTTTTCCTAGTATCTTTAAGCGTGACTTCTGAGTCTTGCAGATTTCTAATTATGCAGTCAGAGTTGGTAAATGTAACTACATAGCCAGTATCACATAATTGACTTATACTAAGCAAATTAAACTTGAAATTTTCAACCAACAGTACCTTTTTAATCACAATATCAGATTTGAGTTCAATATTACCTGACCTAATGACTTTGAGTGTAGCATCGTTGCCAAATGCTATTGAGCCTAGGTTCTTGAACTTGAGTTTGGTGAATTTCAATTTGTCTCCAGTCATGTGTCTGGAGCATCCACTATCCAACATTCATTGGTCCAAATCTTTATGTTCCTACACATAAAGTCTTTATTGATTTGGATCCAATTAGAATTAAGGATAGCTTAAATTGATTTTCACAACCTAGTCTGTCTCACCCAATCTAGTGTTATCAATCACATTAACCTTATGGGTTTTGTGAGACAGGTTTTTTAAAAAATATAGATTTTAATTTTGAAAAACAACAAGGTTAATTTTGAAAGGATAAATTAATTTTGAATATGTTTATTTTGAAAAATTGAGTTGAATCTATGATTAATTGAAATTTATGTTAGATTCAAATGTGACAATAGTAAAATGAATTTGATTTTCTATAATTGACTTCCAGGTCTTGGTGAGGCACTTGGCATTCTTTGGTCGTAGCCTTATTGGATCATCAACCCTTTCCTTGACAAAGCCTTTTATAGAAAATTCATCTTCAAGTTACTTCTTGAAAGATTTTGGTCTAACTAGTTTGGGTCTTGGATCGATAGCTTCGGCTAGTCCTACAAGACTAAACAGACCAAGTAGTGTAACACCCAATAATTTTCGTGAATTATTAGGAATTTTTCTGAATTTTATAGCATTTTTTCGGATTAAAATTAAAAAAAATAAGGGGTCAGGCAGGGTTTAATCCCGCGACAATAAGGAAAAGCAAGCTCTTAAGTGAGTCCGGATAACCAATAGGCTGGGGGTATCAAGCACAGAATGGGATGAAGCCAATTAATGTTATAGGTAAGTTAGGCTTTTTCATGAAGAGGTATTTAAACTTCCGCTTAAGTCACGTTAAGTCCCCGATTAGGTTTTGTGGCAGCGCGAAAACAGAGGACGAGGGAGGCTTCGAAAATAGGGAGAAAGCCATAGTTTTCTTCCTTCTTCTTCTTCTTCCTCTTGAGTAAAGAACCTAGGGTTCCTCCCCTAGGGCCAAGGAGTGGAAGTTCTCGCAAGGAAGAGGAAAGGAGTCCTACGCTAGGGTTTTTACCTCTATTTAGTGAGTTTTCATCAAGAAAAGGGTAAGTAGATCACTCACCTGCAATAGGAGTAGTTTTTGTATGTATGTTCTTGTTGTAGAACCATGTTTTATGATGCATGCTTTAAGATTATGGTTATCGGGTGTTTTAAGTTTTTAAAGATGCATGTTTTCTCATGATAGAATTTTAATTGGTTTAGATTTGGTGTATGTAAGCTAAGCATGATAAGATTTAATTTTTGAAAAGTCCCAAAAATGAGGTTGGGATTAAGGGCACGCAAGGTGCTCGATGAAAGTCTCAAGTAAGAAAGGTAAAGGTGTTAAGTGCAAAATTTATGCAAAAGTAAGATAGTTTGATAAGTATAAGTATTATAGTAAGAAAGTATTTTATTTTCGGAAAGTGACATGTACCGGGCAAATGGAAGGCCCACAGAAAGTTAGAAAGAAGCTCTAATAAGGTGCGGTGGCTAGCTACCCCGCAACCTATTAGAGAGGCGCGTAATTGGTACATTGATACCATGGTACCATGTCAAGGCCTAAAGAAAGTTGATTACTATTTTCAAGTAAATAAGTATTCGCAAGTGTTTTCAGTTTTAAGTATGTGCCTTTATTTCATATGTTAGCCTTGATACATTGCAAGCATGTTAAAGAGTAAGAGTAAGGAAGTTAGTGTTTGAATGTATGAGTACGTTAAGGTTGCAAATGATGTAATGCAAGTAATGTTTTCAACATGATTGAGCATGATAAGTAGATGTAAGTTTTCCCATGTGCATGTATTTTGGAAGTAAGCATTTTTTGAAATGAGCATGTTTATTATCGATAGCATGGATTTGTGAGTTAGGATTTACTTACTAAGCAATGTGCTTATTAGTTGCATTTCCTTCTAATGCAGATAAAGGCAAAGAAAAAGCATAAGTTATGGAGGTGACCAGGACATGCATTGATGCTCAGTGGTGGTGGAACCGTGGAAGAGATCCGTTGGGTTAAGGCTTAGAGGCAATTTCTGAAGTTTAGAAACTTGTGGTTTGGTGTTTTGGATTGGTAGAACGTAATGATTTTGTGTAAACTTTGCATAGAGACAAGGTTGAGTACAAAACTCTAGTATAGCTTTAATATTTAATATTTTGTTTGGTAAAATGTGAACATTGTGTTTAACCTCCGCATAGAGTCAAAAGTTGATACAATCTTTAGCATGATTTCATATGGTTTGGTAGTCTTGTTAAATTCCGCAAGGATTCTAATTTCAAGTCATTAGATTTGTTTTGAGTTGCTGGGATGTTTATAAAACTAGCATAGAGTATAGACATGGTGTTATATCTTTGTATGTCTTGAATGTATATGAATTGTGGATCTTTGGAAATGGTTTTCAGTTATTGAAGTCAAGTAGTGGTAACCTAAGGCCAAGGTCTAAGGTGAAGTCAAAGGTTAAGGTTAAGTGAGGAAAGGTAAAGGTAGTAAAGAGCGATGATCCGGCTTAAGTATAGGTAGAGAAGTCGGGTCGTCACAGAGTGGTATCAGAGCAAGGTTTCCACCCTTCCGCCACACTGACATCAAGCATCAATCCTGCCGCCTACCAAGTAAGAAGTTCATAAGTTGTAGTTTTATATGCTTTTTATTATTGACTGCTAGTATCAGTAAGTGCATGATGATAGAAAAGTATATTGGTATTATTTTATGCTAATATGTGCAAGGAGATAATGAAGTAAGTTAGTAAGAGATAATGAGTTTTATTTTCTTTACACTATAGAGTAACAAAATGGCAAGAGGACGTCTCAGAAATGTCCGAAATGAGGAGCAAGCTCCTAGAGAATAAGAGTCCACAGAGTCAGTACCACCTACAGATCTTCAAGGAGTGGTAGCCCAGCTGCAGAGACAACTTGCCGAACAGCAGCAAGTTATTGCTACCTTGATGGCTAATCAGCAGGCCACTCCTGCTACCACGCCAGTGGCGCAAGTAGTGGCACCAGTGGTGACAGAGACTCCCCCAGTACCTCTGGGAAGAGAAGTGAGACAGGAAGCATAACTGATCCAGTGGCAGAGATTGAAGCCCGAGAATTTTTCTGGCACAAGTGAACCATGGGATGCTCAGGCATGGTTCAAAACAGTGGAGAGTATAATGGAGTTACTGGACTGGCCCGAGGTGGAGAAGATAAAGTGCACATCCTTCTGCCTTACTGGAGATGCCAGGATGTGGTGGGAAAGAGTGAAGGCTAAGAGAAATGTGAATCAGATGACCTGGGCCGACTTTGAAGCAGAGTTCTTAGAGGAGTATTTTCATATGAAGGTAACAAACAAACACTACAATGAATTCACTGAGTTCCGTCAAGGAGATCTATCTGTAGATGAAGCAGTGAAGAAGTTCAATCGACTAGCTCGCTTGTGCCCGGAGTTAGTTAGCACTGAAAAGGAAAGGGTCAGGTTGATGCTCAAGATGCTGAGGCCTCGGATAGCTTTGAATGTGGCCGGCAGTGGTAATAGACCACAGACTTCAGAAGAACTAGTAAGTAGTGCTTTGATCACTGAGCACTACTTGAATAGTATAAATGCCACACGAGTGCAACAACAACAGGCATCAGCCCAGAAGTCCCAAGGGAATACTCAGAACCAACAAAACTGGAAAGGGAATTCAGGCAAGAGGAAGCAGTGGGACCAGAAGACTTCTGAGGGCAACAAAGGGGGTGCATCAAGCAAGCAACTCAAGTATTCTCCTTGCCCGAAGTGTGGGAAGACACATCCTGGAGTATGTCGTCAGGGCATGAGCGGATGCCATATTTGCGGAGCAGAGGGGCATATGATGAAGGCTTGCCCTAACTGGTCGAGTGTTGGCGGGTGTTGTATCTGTGGAGTAGTAGGGCACCTGGCCAAGGCGTGCCCTAAAGCAAAGCCGCCTCCACCACAGCTTCTTCAGTACGGGTGTGGACCTGCTCAGCTGCACCAGATGCAGCTAGTTATGGAGGGATCTTATTACAGTCAGGCGAGGATGGAAGCCCCACCAGCCACGACCAACGCCAGGGTTTTCGCCATCACCAGGGAAGAGGTGGCAAATGCTCCTAACATGGTCACAGGTCGAATACTCATCTCATCTCAATATGCTATTGTGTTATTCGATACTGGGGCAACCCATTCTTTTGTATCCATGCTTTTGTCTAAAAAGCTAGGGATCCCACCAGAAAGTTTGGGTCAGAAATTTTTAACAACCTTACCGTCAAGGGATGTAATGGCGTCTACTCAGAGGCTAAGGGCAATACCAATCTGGATTTCCAACCGAGAGCTCTATAGTGACTTGGTAGTCCTTGGGATGAAGGATTACGATGTCATTTTAGGGATGGACTTCTTGAGCAAGTATAGTGCTTCTATAGACTGCCGCAAGAGGAAAGTCAAGTTCACACCAGAAGCAGAACCTCCATTTGAGTTTATTGGAGACTCAAAGAGAAAGACAAAAAGGTTCTTATCTACTTTACAAGCTCAGAGAATGTTAGAGAAGGGGTGCTCTAGTTTTCTAGCTCATATAGTGGATGCAAGTCAAGGAGAAGGGTTGAAGAGAGAAGAAGTGAGGGTAGTCTGTGACTAGCCTGAGGTGTTTCCTGAAGAGTTACCAGGACTCCCTCCCAATCGGGAAATTGAGTTTGAAATTGAGTTGGCCCCAGGAACCAACCCAATTTCGAAGGCACCTTATCGCATGGCGCCAGCAGAACTGAAAGAATTGCAAGAACAATTGCAAGAGCTACTTGACAAGGGTTTCATCCGCCCTAGTCATTCACCTTGGGGAGCTCCTGTATTGTTCGTCAAGAAGAAAGATGGATCTATGCGAATGTGCATAGATTATCGAGCTTTGAATAAGGTAACCATCAAGAACAGATATCCTTTGCCAAGGATAGATGATTTATTTGATCAGCTGAAGGGAGCCACAGTGTTCTCCAAGATAGATCTGCGATCAGGTTACCATCAACTCAGAGTGAAGGAGAGTGATGTGCCAAGGACTGCTTTCAGTACAAGATATGGACACTATGAGTTTGTGGTCATGCCCTTTGGAGTGACAAACGCCCCTGCGACGTTTATGGATCTAATGAATATAGTGTTCAAGGATTTACTGGACAAGTTCGTCATTGTCTTTATTGATGATATCCTAGTGTATTCAAAGACTCAGGAAGAACATGTCGAACACCTGAAGATGGTATTGCAAACCTTACATCAGAAGGAGTTGTCGTCAAATTCTCAAAGTGTGAGTTTTGGCTTGATTAGGTGGCCTTCCTAGGCCACATCATTTCCAAGGAAGGTATTATGGTAGACCCAGCCAAGATTGAAGCAGTCAGTAACTAGAGTCGACCAAAGAATGCCAGTGAGATCAGAAGTTTTCTGGGTTTGGCAGGGTACTACAGAAGGTTTGTAGAGGACTTTTCAAAGATAGCTTCTCCACTTACAGCCCTTACCAGAAAGAATAAGAAGTATGAGTGGACTGAGGACTGTGAGCAGAGCTTCCTTGAGTTGAAGAAGAGACTGACCAGAGCTCCTATCCTTACAGTACCTGAAGGTGATAAGAGCTTTGATATATACAGTGATGCATCAAAGCTAGGACTTGGAGCAGTCCTTATGCAAGAAGGCAAAGTCATAGCTTATGCTTCCAGGCAACTCAAGGACTATGAAAAGAATTACCCCACTCATGATCTGGAGTTGGCAGCTGTAGTCTTTGCTCTAAATATATGGAGGCATTAATTGTATGGAGTGCAGTGTAAGATTTATACAGATCACCAGAGTCTGAAATATTTCTTCACTCAGAAAGACCTCAATATGAGACAGCGAAGGTGGCTCGAGTTAGTGAAGGACTATGACTGTGAGATTCTTTACCACCCTGGTAAGGCAAATAAAGTAGCAGATGCACTGAGTAGAAAGACTTGTGCCACTTTGATGTCCTTATCATCATTGGCACCACTATTACAGAAGGAGATAGTAGATTATGGAGTGGAGATTATTGATGGGCAGCTAGCTCTATTGACACTAGAGTCGACTTTGCTTGAAGAGATACAGAAAGAGAAAGCTGAGGATTCTGATATCCAAAGGATCAAGCAGGAGATGCAAGAAGGAGAGAGTAAAGAGTTTAGAGTATCTGACAGTAGGATACTCTACTATGGTGGTCGTTTATGCGTCCCCAATCATGAAGAGTTGAGAAAGAAGATTCTTGAAGAAGCACATGAAACTCCCTACTCAATGCATCCTGGTTCCACTAAGATGTACCAGGATTTGAAAAGAAGATTTTGGTGGTCAGGGATGAAGAGAGACATAGCTAAGTATGTCAGCACCTGCCTGACATGTCAGAGAGTTAAAGCAGAACACCAGAGACCAGGAGGTGTCCTACAACCTATTCAGATTCCAGTGTGGAAATGGGAAGACATAGCCATGGATTTCATAGTTGGTCTACCAAAGACAACTAATGGCTATGACGCTATTTGGGTGATAGTAGACAGATTGACCAAGTCTGCCCACTTCTTGGCAATTAGAGTGTCTTACTCGATTGAAAAGTTAGCCCAGTTATATGTGCAAGAAGTGATCCGACTACACGGAGTCCCGAAGACTATTATCTCTGATAGCGATGGTCGTTTCACTTCACACTTTTGGGAGTGCGTACAGACATCACTAGGCACCAAATTGAAGTTTAGCACAGCTTTCCATCCCCAGACTAATGGACAGACAGAGAGAGTGAATCAAATTCTAGAAGATATGCTCAGAGCTTGTGCATTAGATTTCAAAGGCAGTTGGTACAAGTATTTGTGTTTAGCTGAGTTTGCCTACAACAACAGTTATCAGGCTACTATTGGTATGGCACCCTATGAAGCTCTTTATGGTAGGAAGTGTAGATCACCCCTCTGTTGGTATGAAGGTAGTGAGAAGAAAGAAATGGGGTCTCAGACTGACCTTATAGATGATACCACAGAAGCTATAAAGAGCATCCGCTAGAGAATAGAAGCTGCTCAGAGTAGGCAGAAGAGTTATGCCGATGTACGCCGTAGACCGTTAGAGTTTGAAGTTGGGGATACAGTTTTCCTCAAAGTAGCTCCTATGAAGGGTGTAATGAGATTCGGCAAGAAAGGCAAGCTAAGTCCTCGATACATAGGACCCTACCTAGTGACGAAAAGAGTTGGTAAAGTAGCTTATGAGTTGTAGCTACCTCCAGAGATGTCAGCAATACACAATGTGTTCCATGTCTCAATGCTAAAGAAGCATATCCCAGATGCCAACCAAGTGATTGAGCCACAGATGGTACAAGTTCAAGAAGATCTCAGTTATGAAAGTCGACCTATTCAGATAATAGATCGAGCAGATAAGAAGCTGAGGAATAAAGTGGTACCACTAGTAAAAGTCTTATGGCTGAATCAGAAGTATGAAGAGGCAACTTGGGAATCAGAAGATAGCATGAGGCAAAGGTATCCAGAGCTGTTCTAAGTTCGAGGACGAACTTTTTATAAGGTAGGGAGGATTGTAACACCCAATAATTTTCGTGAATTATTAGGAATTTTTCTGAATTTTATAGCATTTTTTCGGATTAAAATAAAAAGAAAAAAAAGGGGTCAGGCGAGGTTTGATCCCGCGACCACAGGGCAAAGCAAGCGCTTAAGTGAGTCCGGATAACCAATAGGCTGGGGGTATCAAGCACAGAATGGGATGAAGCCAATTAATGTTATAGGTAAGTTAGGCTTTTTCATGAAGAGGTATTTAAACTTCCACTTAAGTCACATTAAGTCCCCGATTAGGTTTTGTGGCTGCGCGAAAACAGAGGTCGAGGGAGGCTGCGAAAACAGGGAGAAAGCCATAGTTTTCTTCCTTCTTCTTCTTCTTCCTCTTGAGTAAAGAACCTAGGGTTCCTCCCCTAGGGCCAAGGAGTGGAAGTTCTCGCAAGGAAGAGGAAAGGAGTCCTACGCTAGGGTTTTTACCTCTATTTAGTGAGTTTTCATCAAGAAAAGGGTAAGTAGATCACTCACCTGCAATAGGAGTAGTTTTCGTATGTAAGTTCTTGTTGTAGAACCATGTTTTATGATGCATGCTTTAAGATTATGGTTATCGGGTGTTTTAAGTTTTTAAAGATGCATGCTTTCTCATGATAGAATTTTAATTGGTTTAGATTTGGTGTATGTAAGCTAAGCATGATAAGATTTAATTTTTGAAAAGTCCCAAAAATGAGGTTGGGATTAAGGTCACGCAAGGTGCTCGATGAAAGTCTCAAGTAAGAATTGTAAAGGTGTTAAGTGCAAAATTTATGCAAAAGTAAGATAGTTTGATACGTATAAGTATTATAGTAAGAAAGTATTTTATTTTTGGAAAGTGACATGTACTGGGCAAATGGAAGGCCCACAGAAAGTTAGAAAGAAACTCTAATAAGGTGTGGTGGCTAGCTACCCCGCAACCTATTAGAGAGGCGCGCAATTGGTACATTGATACCATGGTACCATGTCAAGGCCTAAAGAAAGTTGATTACTATTTTCAAGTAAATAAGTATTCGCAAGTGTTTTCAGTTTTAAGTATGTGCCTTTATTTCATATGTTAGCCTTGATACATTGCAAGCATGTTAAAGTGTAAGAGTAAGGAAGTTAGTGTTTGAATGTATGAGTACGTTAAGGTTGCAAATGATGTATTGCAAGTAATGTTTTCAACATGATTGAGCATGATAAGTAGATGTAAGTTTTCCCATGTGCATGTATTTTGGAAGTAAGCATTCTTTGAAATGAGCATGTTTATTATCGATAGCATGGATTTGTGAGTTAGGATTTACTTACTAAGCATTGTGCTTATTAGTTGCATTTCCTTCAATTGCAGATAAAGGCAAAGAAAAAGCATAAGTTATGGAGGTGACCAGTACTTGCATTGATGCTCAGTGGCGGTGGAACCGTGGAAGAGATCCTTTGGGTTAAGGCTTAGAGGCAATTTCTGAAGTTTAGAAACTTGTGGTTTGGTGTTTTGGATTGGTAGAACGTAATGATTTTGTGTAAACTTTGCATAGAGACAAGGTTGAGTACAAAACTCTAGTATAGCTTTAATATTTAATATTTTGTTTGGTAAAATGTGAACATTGTGTTTAACCTCCGCATAGAGTCAAATGTTGATACAATCTTTAGCATGATTTCATATGGTTTGGTAGTCTTGTTAAATTCCGTAAGGATTCTAATTTCAAGTCATTAGATTTGTTTTGAGTTGCTGGGATGTTTATAAAACTAGCATAGAGTATAGACATGGTGTTATATCTTTGTATGTCTTGAAAGTATATGAATTGTGGATCTTTGGAAATGGTTTTCAGTTCTTGAAGTCAAGTAGTGGTAACCTAAGGCCAAGGTCTAAGGTGAAGTCAAAGGTTAAGATTAAGTGGGGAAAGGTAAAGGTAGTAAAGAGCGACCATCCGGCTTAAGTATAGGGTAGAGAAGTCGGGTCGTCACAAGTAGAGTATACTTGACCTTATTAGAAAGGCTTCCCTAACGTACTATCATCTCACCTCCACCCAATACTAGGTTGTTCAAATTTCAATTAAGTCATTTTGTCCTTAGTCTAACCAGTCCTAGATCTAATCATGATAATTGCAGTAGTAAATAAACAAGCAAGCATGCAATAATACAAAAAATAAGCAAAAAAAAAAATAAAAAAGACTTATCTAATAAAAATTGTTTTTATATTGGCTCCGGACTAAAGTCTCGATAATGGTTAGGCAAGATGTGAATCTTGTCCTTGGGGATCCAATACTGGTTTGGTCCAGCTTGGTTGTTCAAGCAAAGCTTGGGGACTCATGCTTGAACTTGAGCTCTAGGTTGGTTCAATACAGCATAATAAGACCGTTGCCTAGACTTGGTTCGATACCCTAATCCAGATCGGTTAAGAACGGACTTTTGTTTTCCAAGGATCATATCAAGACCCTTGGAACCCGAAGTGAATCGTTCCAAAGCCACTCTGAGCTCCTTGACTTGAGTTTTCAAGGAGGAATTCTCTTTCTCAAGCTTTTCAACATGAGTAAAGTTTCCTTCTTGAACCTTCTCGGTCAAGGATCTCGTGTCGGCTTCCCCTTTTAGGAGTTTTATTTCCTGTCGGAGGGACTCGACCCGGATTTTGGCTTTCGCCAAGTTATGAGATAAATAAGCAATTAATTTAGATAATTCAATTTCAGAATAACCTCTTACCGTTATTTGGACATTTTCCGAGATTGTGAGCCTTCCGTCGTCTGGCTCTGATTCCGATCCGGTGTCGATGTCTTCCGAAGTGATTAAAGCGAGAAGATTTGATTGCGGGGCCTCTTCTTCTTCTTCGGAGGAAGATTTATCCCAGGTGGCTTGGAGAGCCTTCTTCCTTCGAGTCTTATGGCTTCCTTCAGATTTGGGCATTCTGATTTGTAATGTCCCTTCTTGTTGCATTCGTAGCAGGTGACATTTGTTTTGCCTTTTGAAGTTGAAGGTTCAGCTGGATCTTCCTTTCTTCAGCTTGCTTTCTTTCTATTTGTCTGGTGCTTCAGCTCCTTATAGTTGTCCCGAGCTAGCCAAACCAACTTGGGTCGATCCCCTTCACTGTCTTTTGAGTCTGAGTCCAAGTCAGACTCGGGTGCTGGTTGAGGCTTCTTCTTGGCGACTTTTCCTTGAGTTTTACCTGCAATAAAGGTAATACTTTTCTCGACCATTGTGGAGTTAATCTGTTCATATAATTCTAATTCTGAAAAAAGTTCATCTAATTTAATTTTTGAAAGGTCCCTTGAAACCTTGTAAGCATCTACCATAGATGCCCACAGTGTGTTCCTTGGGAATGCATTTAGGGTATACCTAATTAGATCATGGTTCTCTACCTTGTGACCGTGCAGCCCATTCATTAGCTCCTGGATTCTGGCGTGGAGTTGTGTTGCTGATTCGCCTTCATTCATCTTGATCGTGTAGAGTCTGTTCAGCAACAGATCCCTTTTGCTGATTCTTGTGTCAGAGGTACCTTCATGCAGCTCAATCAGCTTATCCCACAGTTCTTTGGCACTGTTGAAGGGACCCACCCGGCTCAGCTCTTCCTTGGTCAATCCGCATTGCAACGTCTGGGTTGCCTTTGCATCAGCCTCGATCTTCTTCTTCAACGAGGTGTCCCATTCAAGTAGTGTTGTGCCACTCCTTCTCCGTTCTTGGGAATCTCCAGGCCATATTAGATAATTATCCACATGCCCACCTAAGTTTTTAGGTGGACTTCTGTAACGACCCGGAAAATTCACTTAATATTTCTTAAAATATTGAGCATGTCTAGATAATTTTCCGAGGGGTCTAGAAATATTTATATAAAATTTGGCCTAGAAAATCCATGTTTTCTCATTTAAATTGGGAAAAAGGGCACTAATGGGCCTTATATGGGCTTTTTAGTACCATAATTATTGGTAGATTTTAGGTAAAAATTTATAGAAATATAAAAGAATTTTAATGAGAAATATTAACATAATTATGGGGGAATTTTTAGAGAATTTTCGGAATTTTGGGGAAAATAATAGAAAATAAAAAGGAAAAATAAAATAAAAATAAGATGCATGGACCAAGGATTGAACCTTGGACCTCTTATACAACCATGTATGCTTTAACCAACTCATCTAGCAAGGGAATGTTACAAGGGAATGAAGTGGAGATTGGTTAAGGCTTAGAAGAAGATGAAGGGTCATGGAGAGACTCTTCATTTACCTCCTTAATGGGCTATAAAGAGGGGGTTTTGGGAGTTACCTCTTCTTCCCATTACTTTGCAATTTCTTCCTTCTCCTCCCCTCATCCTAGCCGAATACCCATGGAAGGGTTCTCCCTTGGAAAAGCTCCACAAGAGGTCTCATCCCCAAGATCTAAGGTGTCTTCCAAAGATACAAGGACAAGGGGGTTCAAGGGTCCAAATATCTTACCATTTCCTTCACTTTCAAGGTTCGAAAAATCAAGAAACCCAAGGTAAGACTCCCTCACCTGTGGTATAATGGCTTTTCTTGAATATTAACATGATATGAAAGTTGTATATGATGTTTATGTTGGAAAAACCAAAGGAAACCCATGAATCTAACCTTATAGGTTTCGGCCCATGGGATTCTTGGTCTAAAATGATGATAAAAATCCAAATCATGTTGTTTAATGTACTCTCATGATGTCTAGAGATTTAATACAATTTTTGAGAATTTTTGGGGTACCTTAGAGACCCTATAAGTTTCGGCCAATCTCAAGGACCCAAAGGTTAGGGTTGAGTCCTAAACTTCAAGTATATATTTTTATATGTTGTCATGATATAAGGGTGATGGAGGGTGATTATGTGAATTTTCACATGGCCTAGAGACTCTATAAGTTTCGGCCAAGAAGGGTTAATAGGGTAAAAGTTATGATTTATTTCAAGTAAGGGCTCCAATGGCTCTATGGTAAGATGTGATTAGTGTTTTATGATTGATTGGGGATTTTAATGGAAATTTTTCCATACCCCCATGGCCTTATAAGTTTCGGCCAGCCCTAGGAAAGTGGCCTAAAGGTTAGGGTTAACCCTAATCATGAGTCCCAAGGACTTCCTATGGTCTCATAAACGATGTATGGTTGTTCCTTTACCTTATACTATATTACATGTTTATGGAATTGATGGAACTCCACCTTAGAAGTTTCGGCCAAGCCTTGGATCTAGGGTTTGGGGGTGAGTTAGGGTTCAAAGAATGATGGTTCATGGTTACCATAAAGTATTTATATGTATAGGATCAAGCATGTGGTAGGAATCATGTTAACCATGACCCTAAGGTTTAAGCACCATGCTTTATGTTTCATGTTTAGGTTATGACTGGATGCCATGCTTAATAGGGTTACCATGGATGTTTATGTTTTAGGCCATGTATTTGAATGGTAGGTAGAATGTTATGGAAATCCTACCTATGTATGCTTATGTGATGTAGAGAACCATGCTAAGTTATATGCTCATGTTATGTTAAGAACCATGCTAAGTTATTGTGTATATTCATGATATGAATGATGTCATGATAAGTATGATAGGTTTATGTTCATGATATGAATGATGCCATGATAAGTAGGATAGGGTTATGTTCACGATAAGAATGATGCTATGATAGGTATGTTATGTTAGGTTCATGATAAGAACGATGTCATGATAAGTATGTTATGTTTATGTTCATGATAAGAATGATGCATGCCATGTTGTATGAATAAAGATGCATGTCATGCTTATGAAAGAAGATGCATACCATGTTTATGAATGAAGATAATGCTCATGCCTTACAGGCATCATGATGTTATGCAATAAGAATGAACAATGAAAGGACAAGCATGTGTTAAGTCATGCTTTATGTAACATGGTTATGCTATGAATGTCTTATGAATGATGAAACATGGAAAGTATTTTACTTTATGTATGGGCTTGTACCGGACCGAAGTATGGGTCCAAGGGATGGGCACCTTAAGAACGCCCCGGTTTTGGACTACCGAAGCTGTCCACGGTTCTGGCACTACCGGAGCTGTGCAACAGGGATGAGCAACTTAAGAACGCCTCGGTTCGGGGACTACCGACTATGCTGTCCTTACCTAGTAGGTCGGGGCTCGCGACCTCGGACTTGCTAGGGATGCGCGCTATGATGTATGTATGTGGTACAAGCCGGGGAACCCAAATGATATTATGATGATTATGTTTAAGCATTTAAAAGTATGTTTTTAAAAGTTAAGCATCCTTATGTATATGCATTCCACTCATGCATCCATTCATGTTATGCATTATGCTATGTTGATAAGATTTTATGCTTACGTTTCATGTTAAGAAGTATGCATGAGAATGAATGATCTATGCCATGATTATGTTAAGAAGATGTTCACATGCTATGATAGGTATTATGCCATGTATCATGCCATGCATAGAATGTTCACTATGTTTATGTTTATGCCATGTATCATGCCATGCTTAGAATGTTTACTATGTTTATGTTTATGCCATGTATCATGCCATGCTTAGAATGTTTACTATGTTTATGTTTATGCCATGTATCATGCCATGCTTAGAATGTTTACTATGTTTATGTTTATGCCATGTATCATGCCATGCTTAGAATGGTTACTATGTTTATGTTTATGCCATGTATCATGCCATGCTTAGAATGTTTACTATGTTTATGTTTATGCCATGTATCATGTCATGCTTAGAATGGTTACTATGTTTATGTTTATGGTATGTATCATGTCATGCTTAGAATGTTTACTATGTTTATGTTATGTCATGTATCATGCCATGTTTAGAATTTTTACTATGTTTATGTTCATGCCAGACTATGTATACGATAAGTGATGTAAGATGTTATGTTCTAAGTAGAGCACCAAGTATGTTAATGTTTCATGTGCTCATTATGAGATGATGAATGATGAATGGTTTTTGTGAGTAGGAAAGAGTCTTACTAAGCCTGTGTGCTTATAGTCTTATTTCCTTATACCGCAGATCATTCAAGGGGAAAATGATGGAAGCAGCAGGAGGGCAAGAACGCATATGTGTAGTAGTGACTTGGCCCAGGAAACCATATGTTTACTGTTTATGCTAGAACATCACCTTGGCTACTTATATGATTGAATAATGACTTCTGGAACCTTATGATATGATGTTATGTATGACATGATATGATGCTTAAGTTCAAAGTTAATATGCTAAGGTTCCCATGTAATTAAGTTAAGAATGGTAATAGGGCATGTATAAGTTAAAGTTATTCCGCTGCCTTATGATGTCTACATGCCGTAAGCATGTTAACGTAACGCCGCTTATGGAAAAAAAAAGCGGGCGTTACAGGTTGGTATCAGAGCAGTAACCATCTCACTACACACACATCAAGCCCTCTTCCTGCCGCTTCCAAGTAAGTACCCCTGTGTATGTTTTATGATAGTAAGCACTTTTAGGATGCTTTATAGTTTAAGATATGCAAGTATGAACGATAGTATGATGAAAAAGTATGTTATGATACGTAACGATGAACGATATTTTATCTTCTTTTATGAATAAGTATTTAGAATAATATAGGAGTAGGAAAAAAAAACTGATATTGGTTATACTGTCTTGGGTGAAGAAGATCATGGCTAGAAGACAGAGTAACCGACATAACGAGGCGACCCTAACGCCTGAACTGGTGCAATTAGTGCCCCAACTTCTACGCCAAGTCACCGAGCAACAGCAGACCATTAATACCTTAATGAACCAACAGGAAAATTCTACTACTCCACCAGTGAACCAGACTGCTATACCTGTGGCGCCTACAGTTACACACACTCCTCCGCTGGGCTCGACCACTGTGGCACGACAGGAGGCCTACCTGATCCAGTGGTTAAGGCTGAAACCGGAGAATTTCTCGGGTGCTGGCGAACCTTGCGACGCCCAGGCATGGTTCAAGACGATGGAAAGTACCCTGGAGCTGCTGGACTGGCCTGAGCATGAGAAGATCAAGTGTGCGACATTCTGCCTGTCTGGGGATGCCAGAATGTGGTGGGAAAGGGTTAAGGCCAAGAGACCGGTGGACCAGATGGCGTGGGCAGATTTCGAATCAGAGTTCTTTGAAGAATTCTTCAACATGCGGGTCACGAATAAACACTACGATGAATTCACGGAATTCTGGCAGGGCGATCTCTCGGTCAATGAGGCCGTGAAGAAATTCAATCGACTGGCTCGACTGTGCCCTGAGTTGGTCCGTACTGAGAAAGAGAGGGTCCGACTTATGCTAAGGATGTTGCGGCCTGAAATAGCTCTGAATGTGGCTGGCGGAGTTAGCAGACCCCAGACCGCCGAGGAACTGTTTAGTGGTGCCCTACTCACTGAGCACTATCTGAACAATATCAATCAGCAATGGAAGGCGAGGAATGAAAGTGGACAAAGGTCCCAGGGCAACCACGTTGGCGGGAAAGGGGATCAAGGTGGTAAACGGAAGTCATGGAACAACGTTCAAGGAGGCCCAGCAAGTAAACAGACCAAGTTTTCCCCCTGCGCGACATGCGGGAAGAATCACCCCGGGGAATGCCGCAAGGGTACGAACCGGTGTTTCACCTGTGGCGTGGAAGGACATATGGCGGCTTATTGTCCTACAAAGAACCAGGCCTCTCCTCAACCACTGGCGCAGTACCAGGGTGCACCAGCAAAGTTGCACTATATGCCAGCCGAGCTGGAAGGGACCCCGATGTTGGAAGCCTCCCCAACAGTGATGAATGCCAGGGCTTTCTCGGTTACCAAGGAGGACGCTGCGGAAGCTTCTACGCTTGTCACAGGTCAGATATTTATTTCCGGTTAGTATGCTACTGCATTATTTGATACTGGAGCAACGCACTCGTTCATTTCGGTGCCCTTTACCAAGAAGATAGATAGGCTGCCGCAAGTGTTAGACTGCAGGTTCTTAACGACCCTACCTTCGGGAGAAATAATGACATCCACTCATGTGCTGTGTGCGGTGCCAGTCAGAATTGCAGAAAGGGAACTTTACTGCGATCTGATTGTACTCGACATGAAAGATTATGATGTTATAATGGGAATGGATTTCCTGGGTAAATACGTTGCTTCTATTGAGTGCCGTAAACGAAAGGTGGTTTTTCGGCCTGAGGCAAGTTCTATGTTTGAATTCATCGGAGAGCCAAGGAAAAGAACCGGGAAATATTTATCCACTCTCCAAGCTCAGAAGATGTTGGACAAAGGATGTTATGGATTTCTAGCATATGTGGTTGATGCCAGTCAAGTAAAGAATCGGAAGCTGGAAGATGTCCGGGTGGTATGTGACTACCCAGAGGTTTTCCCAGAGGAATTACCGGGATTAGCTCCTGACAGAGAAGTGGAATTTGAGATCGAATTAATTCCTGGTACTAACCCGATTTCCAAGGCACCTTACCGTATGGCGCCGGTTGAATTAAAGGAACTTCAGGAACAGCTACAGGAGTTGCTGGATAAGGGATTTATTCGCCCTAGTCATTCCCCGTGGGGAGCTCCAGTACTGTTTGTGAAGAAGAAAGATGGATCTATGCGCATGTGCATAGACTATCGAGCGCTGAACAACGTAACTATCAAGAACAGGTATCCCCTCCCGAGGATAGATGACCTGTTTGACCAATTAAAGGGAGCCACTGTTTTCTCAAAAATTGATTTGAGGTCCGGGTATCATCAAGTTAGAGTAAAACAAGAGGATATTCCGAAGACGGCTTTCCGAACAAGGTACGGGCACTTTGAGTTTGTTGTTATGCCTTTCGGCGTGACGAATGCTCCTGCTATGTTTATGGACCTTATGAATCGGGTGTTCTCGTCGTTCCTCGACAAATTCGTGATCGTCTTCATCGACGATATTCTTATTTATTCTAGGACTCAAGAAGAGCACACCGAGCACCTGAAGATAGTATTAGAGGTTCTTCGGGAAAAACAACTATATGCAAAATTTTCCAAATGTGAGTTCTGGCTCGACCAAGTGGGCTTTTTGGGCCATATTATTTCTAAAGACGGGGTTATGGTAGATCCAATGAAGGTGGAAGCTGTGAATAACTGGAGCCGGCCGAAGAACGCCAGTGAGATCAGAAGTTTCCTGGGGTTGGCAGGCTATTATAGAAAGTTTGTGGAGGATTTCTCGAGGATCGCAGCCCCTTTAACGGCTCTCACCCGGAAGGATAAGAAGTACGAATGAACGGAAGACTGTGAAAAGAGTTTCTTGGAACTAAAAAGGAGGCTCACAAGTGCACCAATCCTTACCCTTCCGGAATGTAATCAAAACTTTGACATGTATAGCGATGCCTCCAAACTCGGACTTGGGGCTGTACTTATGCAGAATGGAAAAGTTATTGCCTATGCCTCTAGACAACTCAAAGAATATGAACAGAATTACCCCACTCATGATCTGGAATTGGCCGCGGTGGTCTTCGCTCTTAAGATATGGAGGCATTATCTGTACGGAGCGCAGTGTCGAATTTATACAGAGCACCAGAGTCTGCGATATTTCTTCACTCAGAAGGACCTGAATATGAGACAACGCCGATGGCTTGAGTTTGTAAAAGACTATGACTGCGAGATCTTCTATCACCCAGGGAAGGCGAACAAGGTGGCCGATGCACTCAGCCGGAAATCAAGTGCCACCTTGATGTCCATATCTAAATTATCCTGACCACTCGAGAGAGAAATTATGAATTTTGGGGTCGAAGTCATCTCTGGGCGACTTTCCACTATGACAATATCACCCGCGCTATGTGAGGACATATTGGAAAAACAAAATGGTGATCCCAGTCTCCAAAAAATAAAACAGGAGGTTCTAGAAGGAAAGGGCGATGGCTTTCATATCGCCAAAGGGGGGGTACTATACCTTAGGGATCATCTATGTATCCCTAATGACCCAGAGCTTCGAAGAAAAATACTGACGGAAGCTCACGAAACCCCTTATTCAATGCATCCAGGATCCACCAAGATGTATCAAGATCTGAAGGAGAGGTTCTGGTGGTCCGGTATGAAGAGGGAGGTGGCTCAGTATGTTAGTACTTGCATGACTTGCCAGCAAGTGAAAGCAGAACATCAGTGACCCGGGGGAGTTCTGCAGCCACTCACAATTCCGGAGTGGAAATGGGAAGACATCTCTATGGATTTTATTTCAGGGCTTCCCAGGACTACAAATGGATATGATGCAATATGGGTGATTGTGGACAGGCTGACAAAGTCTGCTCACTTCTTGGCGATCAAGATGACTTACTCGATTGAGCAACTGGCTCAATTATATGTCAAGGAAGTAATTAGGCTTCATGGAGTTCCCAAGACCATCATCTCAGATAGGGATGGTCGCTTTACTTCGCATTTTTGGGAATGCGTTCAGAAGTCTCTCGGCACTAAATTGCGATTTAGCACCGCTTTTCACCCTCAGACGGACGGGCAAACTGAACGGGTGAATCAAATATTGGAAGATATGTTGAGAGCTTGTGCCCTGGATTTCAAGGGAAGTTGGTGTCGATATCTATGCTTGGCGGAATTTGCTTACAACAATAGCTACCAAGCTACTATTGGAATGACACCTTATGAAGCCTTGTATGGGAGGAGATGTAGGTCTCCGATCTGTTGGTACGAGGGTGGTGAAAAGAAGGAAATGGGGCTCACAACGGATGTTATCAACAGTGCCACCCGAGCTATACAGAGTATTCGACAACGGATAGAAACTGCTCAGAGCCGGCAGAAGAGTTATGCCGATGTTCGGCGTAGACCACTGGAATTTGATGTTGGAGATTGGGTGTTTCTCAAAGTGGCTCCTATGAAGGGGGTGACCAGATTTGGGAAGAAAGGGAAACTAAGTCCGCGCTATGTGGGGCCGTACCTGATTCTGAAGAGAGTCGGTAAAGTCGCATATGAGCTAGAGCTGCCTCCAGAGATGTCAGCCATCCATAACGTATTCCATGTGTCCCTGCTGAAAAAGTGTATCCCAAATATGGACCAAGTGATCGAGCCACAGACGGTGCAAGTGCAAGAGGACCTAAGCTATGAGAGCAGACCCATCCAGATTTTGGATAGGGAAGTCAAGAAGGTGAGAAGTAAGGAAGTGCCCTTAGTCAAGGTCCTATGGCAAAGTCAACGGTTCGAAGAAGCTACCTGGGAGCGCGAGGACGAGATGAGGCGCAAGTACTCGGAGTTATTCTAAGTTCGAGGACGAACTTTCACGAGGTATCGGGGATTGTAACGACCCAAAAAATTCTCTTAATATTTCTTAAAATATTGAGCATGTCTAGATAATTTTCCGAGGGGTCTAGAAATATTTATATAAAATTTGGCCTAGAAAATCCATGTTTTCTCATTTAAATTGGAAAAAAGGGCACTAATGGGCCTTATATGGGCTTTTTAGTACCATAATTATTGGTAGATTTTAGGTAAAAATTTATAGAAATATAAAGGAATTTTAATAAGAAATATTAACATAATTATGGGGGAATTTTTAGAGAATTTTCGAAATTTTGGGGAAAATAATAGAAAATAAAAAGGAAAAATAAAATAAAAATAAGGTGCATGGGCCAAAGATTGAACCTTGGACCTCTTGTACAACCATGTATGCTTTAACCAACTCATCTAGCAAGGGAATGTTACAAGGGAATGAAGTGGAGATTGGTTAAGGCTTAGAAGAAGATGAAGGGTCATGGAGAGACTCTTCATTTACCTCCTTAATGGGCTATAAAGAGGGGGTTTTGGGAGTTACCTCTTCTTCCCATTACTTTGCAATTTCTTCCTTCTCCTCCCCTCATCCTAGCCGAATACCCAAGGAAGGGTTCTCCCTTGGAAAAGCTCCACAAGAGGTCTCATCCCCAAGATCTAAGGGGTCTTCCAAAGATACAAGGACAAGGGGTTCAAGGGTCCAAATATCTTACCATTTCCTTCTCTTTCAAGGTTCGAAAAATCAAGAAACCCAAGGTAAGACTCCCTCACCTGTGGTATAATGGCTTTTCTTGAAGATTAACATGATATGAAAGTTGTATATGATGTTTATGTTGGAAAAACCAAAGGAAACCCATGAATCTAACCTTATAGGTTTCGGCCCATGGGATTCTTTGTCTAAAATGATGATAAAAATCCAAATCATGTTGTTTAATGTACTCTCATGATGTCTAGAGATTTAATACAATTTTTGAGAATTTTTGGGGTACCTTAGAGACCCTATAAGTTTCGGCCAACCTCAAGGACCCAAAGGTTAGGGTTGAGTCCTAAACTTCAAGTATATATTTTTATATGTTGTCATGATATAAGGGTGATGGAGGGTGATTATGTGAATTTTCACATGGCCTAGAGACTCTATAAGTTTCGGCCAAGAAGGGTTAATAGGGTAAAAGTTATGATTTATTTCAAGTAAGGGCTCCAATGGCTCTATGGTAAGATGTGATTAGTGTTTTATGATTGATTGGGATTTTAATGGAAATTTTCCATACCCCCATGGCCTTATAAGTTTCGGCCAGCCCTAGGAAAGTGGCCTAAAGGTTAGGGTTAACCCTAATCATGAGCCCCAAGGACTTCCTATGGTCTCATAAACGATGTATGGTTGTTCCTTTACCTTATGCTATATTACATGTTTATGGAATTGATGGAACTCCACCTTAGAAGTTTCGGCCAAGCTTTGGATCTAGGGTTTGGGGGTGGAGTTAGGGTTCAAAGAATGATGGTTCATGGTTACCATAAAGTATTTATATGTATAGGATCAAGCATGTGGTAGGAATCATGTTAACCATGACCCTAAGGTTTAAGCACCATGCTTTATGTTTCATGTTTAGGTTATGACTGGATGTCATGCTTAATAGGGTTACCATGGATGTTTATGTTTTAGGCCATGTATTTGAATGGTAGGTAGAATGTTATGGAAATCCTACCTATGTATGCTTATGTGATGTAGAGAACCATGCTATGTTATTGTGTATGTTCATGATATGAATGATGCCATGATAAGTATGATAGGTTTATGTTCATGATATGAATGATGCCATGATAAGTAGGATAGGGTTATGTTCACGATAAGAATGATGCTATGATAGGTATGTTATGTTAGGTTCATGATAAGAACGATGCCATGATAAGTATGTTATGTCTATGTTCATGATAAGAATGATGCATGCCATGTTGTATGAATAAAGATGCATGTCATGCTTATGAAAGAAGATGCATACCATGTTTATGAGTGAAGATAATGCTCATGCCTTACAGGCATCATGATGTTATGCAATAAGAATGAACAATGAAAGGACAAGCATGTGTTAAGTCATGCTTTATGTAAGATGGTTATGCTATGAATGTCTTATGAATGATGAAACATGGAAAGTATTTTACTTTATGTATGTGATTGTACCAGACCGAAGTATGGGTCCAAGGGATGGGCACCTTAAGAACGCCCCGGTTTTGGACTACAGAAGCTGTCCACGGTTCTGGCACTACCGGAGCTGTGCAACAGGGATGGGCACCTTAAGAACGCCTCGGTTCGGGGACTACCGACTATGCTGTCCTTACCCTAGTAGGTCGGGGCTCGCGACCTCGGACTTGCTAGGGATGCGCGCTATGATGTATGTATGTGGTACAAGCCGGGGACCCCAAATGATGTTATGATGATTATGTTTAAGCATTTAAAAGTATGTTTTTAAAAGTTAAGCATCCTTATGTATATGCATTCCACTCATGCATCCATTCATGTTATGCATTATGCTATGTTGATAAGATTTTATGCTTACGTTTCATGTTAAGAAGTATGCATGAGAATGAATGATCTATGCCATGATTATGTTAAGAAGATGTTCACATGCTATGATAGGTATTATGCCATGTATTATGTCATGCTTAGAATGTTCACTATGTTTATGTTTATGCCATGTATCATGCCATGCTTAGAATGTTTACTATGTTTATGTTTATGCCATGTATCATGCCATGCTTAGAATGTTTACTATGTTTATGTTTATGCCATGTATCATGTCATGCTTAGAATGGTTACTATGTTTATGTTTATGCCATGTATCATGTCATGCTTAGAATGTTTACTATGTTTATGTTATGCCATGTATCATGCCATGTTTAGAATGTTTACTATGTTTATGTTCATGCCAGGCTATGTATACGATAAGTGATGTAAGATGTTATGTTCTAAGTAGAGCACCAAGTATGTTAATGTTTCATGTGCTGATTATGAGATGATGAATGATGAATGGTTTTTGTGAGTAGGAAAGAGTCTTACTAAGCCTGTGTGCTTATAGTCTTATTTCCTTATACCACAGATCATTCAAGGGGAAAATGATAGAAGCAGCAGGAGGGCAAAAACGCATGTGTGTAGTAGTGACTTGGCCCAGGAAACCATATATTTACTGTTTATGCTAGAACTTCACCTTGGCTACTTATATGTTTGAATAATGACTTCTGGAACCTTATGATATGATGTTAGGTATGACATGATATGATGCTTAAGTTCAAAGTTAATATGCTAAGGTTCCCATGTCATTAAGTTAAGAATGGTAATAGGGCATGTATAAGTTAAAGTTATTCCGCTGCCTTATGATGTCTACATGCCCTAAGCATGTTAACGTAACGCCGCTTATGGAAAAAAAAAGCGGGCGTTACAACTTCCATCCTGCTTTTTCTGTAGGTGAAATATTCTCCACTGAAAAGCGGTGGTCTGGCTGTGCTGAATCCCTCTTGCATGGCCATAATATATTCTGAAAAAAAATAAAGACAAAGAAAACTTGTTCCAAGACTTGGTCTTGGATTAGTAGTGCGGAAGAAATTAAAAACAATGAAAAAATGATCGAGTTGTGTTGCACCAACCTCAATTAATGAGAAAGATTCGAAAAAAAAATTTAAAATAATTTCGTAAATCCAAAAAAACTCTCAAATTGGTAGTTGCACAAAATTTGAGCCACCCGCTCTGATACGACTTGTTAGATCGTAGAAACTCGATATAGGGGGGGTCAATATCGAGATCAAATTTTTCGAAAAAATAGAGAAAATACGAGCGAAAAATAATAAACCAATCGCGAACATAGGTTGGTTTTACTTGGTTCGGAGTCACGGTCGGCTCTTACTCCAAGCCCCACGGTCCTTGACCGTTTACATTGGGCAATTCTATATTCGAAAACCTTTTACAACTTGGCAGTACAGATATAGAATTGGAAATTGAATTAACAACACTTTCATAATTTAAATTTACCGATGCCCGAGGTGGATCGAATTTCAGAGCAGAGGGTCATCGTCGGCGCTGGAATCTCAAAGTAAGAGATTGTCGGAGCGTAGCACTTGAACGAAAGTGCTTGAAGCGTTGAGAGCGATGTGTGTCGAAGCCTTGGGGGTGAACCCCCTTTTATAGCACCCATGGGGGCACTTGTGTCGATGGGGGCGCCTACACGTGGCCTTCCCTGCGCGATCTCTTTTCCGCAGGCTCGGTCAGCGCTTATCCATCTTCACTGGGGCACCTGAGCTGATGGGGGCGCCTGTATGGTCCCGGGCGCCTGAGCTGAGTATGTCTAGAGGCTTCGTTGCAGTTTTGCTTCACTTGCTTTCGTTTAGCCTTCAACTGGGGCGCCCGTATCCATACGGGCACCTAACCCCAGTGGGGCGCCTCACTCCTTTGAGGTGCCTGAGCTGTAGAAACACATTCCTTCGTTCCCTGCAACCAAGGTTAGTTTCAAAACACAAGAAACAAATATGTTGGCCATTATTTATAGCCTAAACTATCTTGGTTCTGACTTTGGGTCTCCCAAATGGAACCCTAGGTCGAACCGATGTCTACTGTTCCCTCGACGGGGAACGCGCCCTCACCTACTCCTCTCAGGAGAGTTTACCTTTTGCCAATTGGCTCCTCCGATTAGACTTTTACCCAATCCGCCTGACCAGGTCTTCCGTGCCCAGTCCGCGACCAGGACTTCTTGCCCAACTTCCGGTCAGGTCTTCGGTGCCCAGCCCTTTGCCAGGACTTCTTACCCAACTTCTGGTCTGGTCTTCGGTGCCCAGCCCTTTGCCAGGACTTCATACCCAGTCCTTGACTAGGACTTCTTTGCCCAACTTCCGGTCAGGTCTTCTTGCCCAGTCCTGTTAGTGATAAGAGAAAAGTGTTCTAAGGCAATCGCCTTATGATTGTAACCATTTATTTTAATAAATGAATATTCACTATTTGAGTATACATGTTTATGTATTTGATTGAGATCTTAAACTCATTTACTGAATGTCCGCAATACAATTCACAGCATGAGAGAATTTGTGATGAATTCACAACTAGTGATTATCTCTACATGTGCAATTGTGAAGTATTGAAATTGTCCCTAGTCGATGAATTGATAAAAACGGACACTATCAATTCTGTTGAGACTAGCATGGGTTATTCTCTAATCAGCTGATTCTCACTGGCTGGTGACATTGGGATGTCCGGAGATAAACATGAATGCTAGTTAAGGTAACTAGTTCATTGGAGTGACTGGCTGTAAAACTTCATATGGTAGTCTACATATAGACATGTCAGTGAAGTTCTTACTGTAGCTTAAGTGCGATGTTCCTTTGACTTGCGGTGTTCAAGTCATCTTGGTCATGGAGACTTATACTTTGACATCTTAAGCAAGCATCTCCAAGGAGGTGTGGACCCGGGGTGATTGGGTATAAGCCGAAGTGCCCGAAGATGTTTGAACAACCTACAAAGGATTCACCACTCCTTGCGAGGAGATGTATACCCAAGGTCTATCGACGGATTGTTACTCGAAGCCTCTGGCCAGAGCATGACATGTTCAGAGTATGAATCTCTTAGATACATGAGAGTAATTAGAATCCGTAGGACGAGAAAATGTTACTTGGGCTAGGTGTGACGTAGTCAGCCTAGTGGGGACTGACACGCATAGACCATGTCATGAACCAAGTGGGTATAAGATGGTGGAGGGAATGGGGCACGATTCATTATAGCTGTTGAAGGGTTTCAGAATTGTTTCTGAGGTCAACCGTTGATCTTTCGATTAATTGGGGATCATGATGTACTACTAGGTGCCACTCATGATCGTTCTATAATTGGTTAATTATAGACGACCAACATAAATCGAAAGCCTATTTAGTCACACGCACTACGAGTAATCCAAGGGATTTAAAATGAGTTGAAAATTGGATTTTCCAATCAAGAGAGATTAGATTTGGTTGAGCCAAATGATAAGTCGAATCTGAATTTTTTAGAGACGCATCGGAAGCGTAAAATGGCTAAGTCTTATGAAGACTTAATAGATGAATTAAATGAGTTTAATTTATTGGGGCGTGGCTTGGATAGGCCGGCCAAAGAGGGTCCCCACCCTCTTTGCTTGGCCGGCCACAACAAAGGGAGGGAACCAAATTGTTTGGTTCAATTTATAAAATAAATCAAGTGTGGTTTGTTTTATAAAATTATGGATGATATAAATTTTTTATATAAACCAAGGTTTGGTTTATTTTTCATGAAAATTAAAATGAACCATGGATTGATTTATTTTATTTTATAAAATCAATCATGGATTGATTTAGCATGATAAAGAAATTTATATAAAGAAATTTATATAAAATTTATTTTTCATGGAAATTAAAATGAACCATGGATTGGTTTATTTTATTTTATAAAATCAATCATGGATTGATTTATCATGATAAAGAAATTTATATAAAGAAATTTATTTTCATGGAAATTAAAATGAACCATGGATTGGTTTATTTTATTTTATAAAATCAATCATGGATTGATTTACCATGATAAAGAAATATATATAAATAAATTTATATAAAGAAATTTATATGATAAATTTCTTATGAAAATTTATTCCATAAGAAAAAAGAGACTTGGTTTATTTTTATCATGAATTAAAATATGATTTTAACCATGATATAAAACAAGACTTGGCATGATGGAATAAGTCATAGAAAATTTATATGATAAATTTCTTATGAAAATTTATTCCATAAGAAAAAAGAGACTTGGCGGTTGAGAGACCACTATATAAAGGACCCAAGGCAAGACTTGGAATTAATTCGAAATAATCCAAGTATTCTTGCTTGGGCTCTCCTCCCTTCTTCCTCTAGGCCGGCCACAAGCCTCTCCCCCTTTCTTCTTGCCGTGAGCACAAGGAGAAGCACCGAGGCGACGAAGTTCTTCCGTTGGGACGATCTTCCTCTCCGGCCATCATCACCTTGGGATTGGGCGCAAGTCATCTTCCTCCTTCTCGTCGGAATTGTGATTCTGGCCAACCTTGGTGGTGAGTTTTTCGATGTGATTAATTCTCTCTTGATTTTTGTCGCGTTCTCGGAGAATCTAGTAGTTCTCGAGAACACGAAACTCGTGGCTTTGTGAAGTCATCCCGAAGATACTCGGCGTGGACGCGAATGGAGGTGGAGCTTCCGAGGGACGCTTACGGTTGGATCTCGTCCCTTTCTTCGAGTTACGCGAGGTAACAAGTAAATTAGTTTACGTTTCTGCAAAATTTTAAATATATGATCATGTCTACACAACATAAGGTTGCATGCTTAGATGTGTGGTTAAATAATTTGAGAAATTATTTATGCTAAACCTTCCGCTGCATGTAATTAATTTTAAAATTACGAACCCGCATCTATGTCAACATGCACCCGGTCCCAACAAGTCCTTGACTAGGACTTCTTGCACAGCCCTTTGCCAGGAGTTCTTACCTAGTGTACCTAGGACTTTTCCTGCACACTTAGTAAGCTTGTTAGATCACAATAACACCTTAACCTCTGAACCCTTTGTCATTATCAAAACCTAGGTTTGACTTAGGTGCTTCCTGCGCCAACAAATTAAAATTGCAACACTTTTCGTTACTGACGCCCGAGGTGGATCGAATTTCGGAGCAGAGGGTCGTCGTCGGCGCTGGAATCTCGAAGTCGGAGTTTGTCGAAGCGTAGCGCTTAAACGAAAGTGCTTAGAGCGTTGAGAGCAATTGTTGTTCAAAGCCTTGGGGGTGAACCTACTTTTATAGCACCCATGGGGGCGCCTGTGTCGATGAGGGCACCTACACGTGTCCTCTCCTGCGCGATCTCTTATCTGCAGGCTCAGTCAGTGCTTATCCATCTTCACAGCGGCGCCTAAGCTGATGAGGGCGCCCGTATGGTCTCGGGCGCCTGAGCTGAGTATGTCCAGAGGCTTCGTGGCAGTTTTGCTTCACTTTCTTTGGTTTAGCCTTCAACTGGGGCACCCGTATCCATACGGCACCTAGCCCCAGTGAGGCGCCTCACTCCATTGAGGCGCCTCAGCTGCAGAAAACCAGTCCTTCGATCCCTGCAACCAAGGTTAGTTCCAAAACAAAAAGAAGCAAACATATTAGCCATTATTTACAGCCTAACCTGTCTTGGTTCTGACTTTGGGTTTCCCAAATTGAACCCTAGGTCGAACCGACGCCTACTGTTCCCTCGTACGGGGAACGCATCCTCACCTACTCCTCTCAGGAGAGTTTTCCTTTTACCAACCGGCTCCACCGGTTGGACTTTTGACCAATCCACCTGACCAGGTCTTCGTGCCCAATCTGCGACCAGGACTTCTTGCCCAACTTCCGGTCAGGTCTTCGGTGCCCAACCCTTTGCCAGGACTTCTTGCCCAGTCCTCGACCAGGACTTCTTTGCCCAACTTCCGGTCAGATCTTCTTGCCTAATCATTGACCAAGACTTCTTGCCCAATCCTTTGCCAGGACTTCTTGCCTAGTGTACCTAGGACTTTTCCTGCACACTTAGTAAGCTTGTTAGATCATAATAACACCTTAACTTTTGAACCCTTTGCCATTATCAAAACACAGGTTTGACTTAGATGCTTCCTGCACCAACAGGACCAAGTCCACCTATAGGATTTACATGATGAACTTTATTAGCTCCTCTAGGGGACATCATCAACCTAACGCATCAGGACACGGTTTCCTTCTATAATCAACGACACACCATATAAATAATATTATTTCCCAATTTACCGGGCCTATCGATTTAACAAATAAATCTCGCCCATTTATAAATCAAAGAAATAAATATTAAGTACATGTGCCCGTTATTATATCAGGATTAAGTGCAAGTACACCATAATATCTGAGGTTGATTCAATTACATAGTCAGTATAAATTGAATCACCTCTATATCGGTCCTGCTCAATACACACAAAGTGTACTAGTATATATCTATGGTCTAAATAAACCAATACCAAATTACATTACTACCATGTCAATGGTTTATCCAAAACCATATAGGTTGTGAGCCTCTACTTATACTCCACAAGGGACAGATAACATGATCTTCTGTGTGACACCACACACCATGTTATCTACAATGTAAAGTATTAGACAATATGCACACATATAATAAATGTAAAATGAAAACAATGATCATGTGATTCTTATTCCAAAATATAGATGTTCATACAAAAGCTAGAATTTTAGTATACATCCTAACAATCTCCCACTTATACTAAAAAACTATGCTGCCATCAAACTGTCATACAACTGATACCTATACCCTCCACATGCTTATCAAAAGCTCTTGCTGGAAGGGCCTTAGTGAAAGAATCTGTCAGGTTATCCTCTAATGCAATATTGGCTACAACAACTTCTCCTCTCTTTACGATCTCTCGTATCAGGTGGTACTTTCACTCTATGTGTTTACCTGCCTTATGGGCTCATGGTTCCATCGAGTTCGCAACTGCACCACTATTATCACAATACATTGTGATAGCTCTAGGCAAATCAGGAATCATATCCAAGTCCATCAAGAAGTTCCTGAGCCATACAGCTTCTTTGGCCGCCTCAGATGTTGCCACATACTCAGCTTCCATGGTGGAGTCCGCCACGCATTTCTACTTAACACTACTCCATACTATGGCTCCACCCCTAAAGTAAACGCATACCCCGAGGTAGACTTACTTTTATCCCTATCTGATTGGAAGTCAAAATCTGTGTAACCCACAGGGAGTAATTGATCTGCCTGGTAAACTAGCATATAATCCCTAGTCCTTCTCAGGTACTTCAATATATGCTTTACCATAGTCCAATGTCCCTGTCTTGGATTACTCTGATATCTGCTAACCATGCCCACGACAAATTAAATATCCGGTCTCGTACATAGTATAGCATACATGAGGCTTCCCACAGCCGAAGCATAAAGAACCACCTTCATCTCCTCTAACTCCTTTGATGTTGTTGGACACATCTCCTTAGATAGAGGTACTCCATGCCGAAAAGGTAGAAAGCCTTTCTTGGAGTTTTGCATGCTAAAACGAGCTAGGACAGTGTCTATGTATGATGCTTGAGATAAGCAGAACATCCTTTTCTTGTGATCCCTTATAACTTTGATCCCAAGGATGTGTCCCGCTTCTCCCAGTCCTTCATATCAAACTTTTTTGACAACTATACCTTTACGTCTGATAAGACTTTAAAATTGTTGCCAATGAGCAAAATATCATCAATTTATAGTACAAGAAATACCACTACGTTTCCGTCACATCTCTTGTATACACAAGACTCATTCGGACTTTGAATAAATCCATATGACTGGATTATCTCATCAAACCGGATGTTCCAAGATCTTGAAGCCTACTTCAATCAATAAATGGACCGATTAAGCTTGCACACAAGATACCCTTTGGCCTTTGCAATGAATCCCTCTGGTTGCTGTTGAGGCAATCTGTGGTCTGGAGTGACCATGTGTTTTGATGTTTGGGCAAAGGGTTTAAGTTAGGTTTCCCTTGTGTTCTTATATGTGTATGTTGAGTGTGCAGGTTGTACAGGTTTACACATATGGACTTGGCTGGACGACCTCCGTACGGTGAAGGGTGGCATGGAGATAAGCTGGAGGCTTGTGTGCACTCGAGGGACGTTGGAGAGGAGGGACAATGAGCTGATGGATGCAGACTTTGAGGCATGCGTGAAGGATGGCATGGAGGCAAGCTGGAGGCTTGCGCGCATCCGAGGGACGGGAGCCAAAGATGAAGAGGGCGCGAAGGCAACAGTCGAGGCTACGGATGAGGGGTCAGTCGAGTCGTGAGGGTACGAGTGCAGTGTGATTGTACTCGGGAAATTCTAGGATTCGAGTGCGGAGTGGAATGTACTCGGGAAGGGAAAACCATAGGTAGGTGAGTAGACTAGTCGACTGGCCTGAGGGTAGTCAACTGATGGAACTCACAAAAGGGTTTTGGCCAGGGACCAGTCGACTGCTCTGGGAGCAGTCGACTGGTAGGTGGTAGGTGAGTTGGCTGAAATTCGAACGTTGGGAGGTGCAACGGTCAAATTTCAGTGGCACCAGTCGACTGCCCTGGGAGCAGTCGACTGGTGGCGAGGGTTTCAACCCGAGTCCTATTTAAAGAGGACATCGTGGTGGCTGAGATTCTTGATGAATCTTGTCTTGGTTAAAGGTAAGATAGTAGTCATTTTGCTCAGTGCTTTGTTTGAGTTTGTGGCGAGGTTTCTCCACCCACAAGGAGCGACGAGGGCTAGCCGGAGGTTATCTGGGGATTGATCCACCAACAGATTCTTAGATTAGTCACCCGTCCGGGGTGGATACTAAGTAAATTCGGTTTGTTAGAGTTGTTCTTCATTGTTAGTTTTGTTTTATTGTATATTCCGCTGTGCAACTAACCGTGTAGGAACAAAGGGGTTCGAAAATCGCTATTCACCCCCTCTAACGTACCAGAAATGATCTATCAATTGGCATCAGAGCAAGGACCGCTCTTGATCAGACTAACTGCCGAGGGAGCACACGCTAGAGGAAGAAGAATAATGGAGGACAAGCTTGGGGATGAGATCTACACTCCACCGCCCTATGATCATGAAGACATCAATTTTTGGAGGGCAAGGATAGATACATGGTTTGGGATGGAGTGGGACCTTCGAATCGCGCTTGAAGAGCCATATGAGATTCCAAAGGATAAGCACGGGAAGAGGCTTAGGCCTAGATATTGGAATCAAGAACAATAAGATCAAGCAAAAGCAAAGGAGAAGGTAATTAGCATTTTGGTAAATATTTTGCCTAATAACATTTTGAGTTGTGTAGGTGAATATAGAGATGCACATGAATTATGGAATAAAGTCAAAGAATATCATGAAAATCATACACAAATTCAAGAGCCCAAAGAAATCAATTCATTGTTTCAAGAAGTGGAAGAAGAAAGTGAGAGGTCATCCACCTCATCTAGAGAAGAGGAGGAGGTCACCACCTCAAGGATTGAGGGGGAGGAGAGACCCTCATCTACACAAGAACAAGAGGAAGCATCATCTTCATCCAAGGTTGAAGAGGAAGTCGACCTAGCCTCCACCACCACTAAAGCAAAGAAAAAGCAACACATTATATGCTTTGGTTGCAACGAAAAGGGCACTACAAGGACAAGTGCCCGAAAGGTAAAAAGGAGTACACTCTAAACCTATTTCAATTAAATTAAATTCTAACATAATGTGTAGGATTGGAGAAACCCAAGAGAAAAAGATGAGGATTCAATGCTTCACGTGTGGTGAGCTAGGGCACTACCACACCAAGTGTCCATGGAAGAAAGAGATCAAGAAAATGGGACACTTGAGGAGATGGGAGAAAGAAGAAAGGAGGAAGCAAAGATCACAACAAGAAGGAACTTCAAGGGTAAAGGAGGTAATTCCTAACCCTAGATTAAAATGTAACTTAATTTCAAGTTCCTCATTGCATTTTAAAAATAATGCTAATCATTCATCCATGCATGCTAAAATTAACAAAAACTGCTTACTTGTTCATAACCATGGTTTTAGATATAATGATAGGACTAGGGTTAACAAGGTAGATCAAAACCCTAGGAAGAGCATGCATCATGATAAACATAGGACCTTTGTACTTAAGGATCATGACACTAATCCCAAAAATGTAAGGAATGTGCCTAGGAAAATGGGTAGTTCTAGGAATGTCCAAAGTGGACATATGGACTCCAAAGTTAAATGTCTAGAGAGGGAAAATCAAGCCTTGAGGGCAAGGCTTGAAACATTAGAAAATTCCCAAGAAAGATTCACGGTTGGATTTAAGGGCTTAGACATGGTGTTGGGTAGCTTAAAACCCAACTATGAAAGATCGGGTTTGGGTTACCGGTCTAGAGTCTCCAAGGTCAACAAAAAGAAATATGCTGGGAAAGCATATGATCATAACAAGAAGGAGAAGTCCAAGGATGGCAAGGGGGTGCCATCCAAAGGGAAAGAAAGTGACTTAACCAAGGACAAGGTGTCCAAGGTTAAAAAGGTTAGATTTATAGGCCAAGAATCACTGGGGACTCACCGGTGTGGTCTAGTATGGGTTGAGTCACCTAGGGAGGTGGCTAAGGCTAAGAGCTCAAAGGGGAGCTCTAAGAGCCTTTGGTCCATGGTAAATGGATCTCAAAAGTTTCTCTCCTAGGAAATTAGGTGAATTGTGCCAAAAAGGGTTGGAAGACTTGGGTAAATCTTAATCCTAGGTTGTGGCACATTAAAAGGGAATTTAGGGAGAAAAGAATGAAAATACAATTATATTGGGTAAAATTGGGTTTTAATGTGTGAATACCATGTAATTCAATGATAGAAATGAACTATAATCAAGGATAAGAAGAAACAGTGAGGAGAAATCACAATTGAGACATTTGGGATGAGTTTCAATGATACACTTTAGGATAAGTTGAGTTTCATGCCAATCATGGGATTCAGAGTACATTTGTTTGGAAACATATTTTTTCCAAGTAGACATTGGCCCCACAAATCTCGCCACGAAATTTCATAATTTTTGGAGATTTGTGGAATTAACTAGGCATTACTGAAATTGAGCTGAAAACTTGAAATTCAGGTATCAGTCGACTGCCCTGGGGGGCAGTCAACTGATCCGAAGTGAATTCAACCTCGGGACCATTCTGTAAGGTTTGCCAGTCGACTGCCCCAGGGGCAATCGACTGGTCAGTAGGGTTAAGGATAAAAGCCATTTTAGATAGTAAGAAAGTGCAAATTTGGATTAATGGGATATGGTTTGGATTAAAATTCATGTTTATGATGTCATATTCCTTGAATGAAGTGTTATCCCATGATTTGATAAGGTTTTGTTGATATCTTGAAAATCAAGGAAGATTGATAAGTTTCCCTAGGTATCTAGGATTTAGAGGTCAAAAGGAAGAATTGAGGACAATTCTTGTGTAAATTGATGATGGTTAAAATTGACAAACACAAGGAATCATAAATAGAGTTCAAGATTGATACAAAATGCCAATCTTTTAGGAAATTAGAGGATTGTACCAAAAGTCAAGCACACTTGACATTTCCATGAAATCATATTTTTCTGGATAGGGCATATCCTAGCAAGTGTGCTTGCAAACCTTTAGAGTTTTCCGGGTTTTGTTGAGTTCTTCTTGGCACTAAGAGAAAGGTTGCTTGGGGGAAATTAATTGATAAGTGTCAAAAGGGGAAGAACTTGTTTGTTAGGTTGGGTAGAACGTAACTTGTGTTATGGTGTTAAGTTTGGTAGAACTTCACCTAGGAAAATTGAAAATTGGGAGAAGTCATAGGTTAAGGGGGAGGTTGCCTCCGAGTTGCCTTAATTTTCATAAAAAAATTTTAGATTTTGTGTCCAACTTGGGAATGGTGATAGATACATGGGGAAATATATTTTTCCAAGTAGGTATGGGTACGACAAAGTTCTCCATGAAATTTAGGAATTTTTGGAGAATTGTGGAATTTCTGGTGCAATTCTGAAATTGGCCAGAAAACTGATAATTCAGAGTATCAGTCGACTGGCAACAGGAGCAGTCGACTGCCCAGGGCTGATGTGTGTATCAGCAGCTAGTTTAGTCTCCAAATGATAGGAAACAAGTGTATAGGGGTTTAGTACACTGTGTTTAGGATCATTGAGGATTGAAAGAACCAATAATTGGGATATTATTGGGGTCTTTTTGATGTATGGCAAAGGGAGAGAAGTGTTGGGTTTAAGTGGGAAACCAAACACACCTTTGCTAGAAACCCTAGGTTTAGGGGGAGCTGAGTTTAAGGTGGAGCATGGTTGCTCTATTCTTGGCGTAAGGGGAACCTTGAAGAGGTTCATAAAAAGCCTTTATAAGTCGAGTGTAGGGGGAGCTTGGGAGAAGCTTTTAAAAGCCCGTTTTAGTGGAAAGTCGTAGCTTGGAGGGCTAGGTGTGTAAAAATTCCTAACTTGGAGGGTTAGGTATTGAAAAGTCCTAACTTGTAGGGTTAGGTGTTGAAAAGTCCTAACTTGGAGGGTTAGGTGTGTGAAAATCCTAACTTGGAGGGTTAGGTGTGGTAAATTCCTAACTTTGGGAGGTTAGATGTGAAAAGTCCTAACTTGGAGGGTTAGGTGTGGGATGCCTTGGGATAGGATCCCGTTGTGGAAAATTCCTAACATGGAGGGTTAGGTGTAGGATGCCTTAGGATAGGATCTATTCTTGCATTGTATGTTCATTATTTTTGCTATTGACTACTATGTTGCTTTCCCTAACTTAAACGTATTGTCAAACATCAAAAAGGGGGAGATTGTTGAGGCAATCTGTGGTTCGGAGTGACCAAGTGTTTTGATGTTTGGGCAAAGGGTTTAAGTTGGTTTCCCTTGTGTTCTTATGTGAAGGTTGTACAGGTTTACGCATATGGACTTGGCTGGACGACCTCGGTATGGTGAAGGATGGCATGGAGACAAGTTGGAGGCTTGTGTGCACCCGAGGGACCTTGGAGAGTCGGGACGATGAGCTGATGGACGCGGACTTCGAGACATGTGTGAGGATGGCATGGAGGCAAGCTGGAGGCTTGCGTGCATCCGAGGGATGAGAGCCGAAGATGAAAAGGGCGCGAAGGCAACAATCGAGGCTGCGGATGAGGAGTCAGTCGAGTCGTGAGGGTACGAGTGATGTGTGATTGTACTCGGGAAATCCTAGGGTTCGAGTGCGGAGTGGAATGTACTCGAGAAGGGTAAACCTTAGGTAGGTGAGTAGACCAGTCGATTGGTTGAGGGTAGTCGACTGATGGAACTCACAGAAGGGTTCTGGCCAGGGACCAGTCGACTGCTCTGGGAGCAGACGACTGCTCTGGGAGCAGTCGACTGGTAGGTGGCTGGTGAGTTGGCTGAAATTCGAACGTTGGGAGTTGCAACGGTCAAATTTCAGTGGCACTAGTCGACTGCCCTGGGAGCAGTCGACTGGTGGCGAGGGTTTCAGCCCGAGTCCTATTTAAAGAGGACTTCGTGGTGGCTGAGATTCTTGACAAATCTTGTCTTGGTTAAAAGCAAGATAGTAGTCTTTGTGCTCAGTGCTTTGTTTGAGTTTGTGGCGAGGTTGTTCCACCCACAAGGAGCGACGAGGGCTAGCTGGAGGTTATCCGGGGATTGATCCACCGACGGATTCTTGGATTAGTCACCCGTCCAGGGTGGATACCAAGTAAATTCGGTTTGTTAGCGTTGTTCTTCATTGTTAGTTTTGTTTTATTATATATTCCGCTGTGCAACTAACTATGTAGGAACAAAGGGATTCTAAAATCTTTATTCACCCTCCCTCTAGTGTACCAGAAACGATCTATCAGTTGCTTCATATAGATATTTTCCTCAAGACTTCTGTTAAGGAATGATGTCTTGGCATCCATCTGCCAAACCTTATAATCCATATGAGTAGAAATAGATAAGAGAATCTGGATAGACTTAAGCATGGCTATCGACAAAATGGTCTCCTCGTAATCGATACCTTTTTTCTGAGTATACCATTTCGCAACAAGCCTTGCTTTGATGGTTTCCACCTTCCTGTCTGGTCCTCTCTTTCTCTTGTAGATCCACTTGCATCCAATGACTTTAATACTATTGGGTGGTTCTACTAGCTCCCATTCCTGATTTGAATCCATAGATTCTATCTCAAAATTCATCGCCATTTGCCAAGATACTGTATCTTTATCTTGGAGTGCCTCGTCATATATCCAGGGATCAGGTTCATGTTTGCCAGGGACCAAGTCCGAAGACTCTCCCAAGAACATGAATCTATTAGGTTATCTAGCAACCCTCCCACTACGATGAGGTACTACTTGTATATCCTCTGTGACACGCAGTGCAGTCACTTGTGGTATGTCCTCTTGTACTATTGGTACTGAAGTTGGAACTTCCCCTCTCAATTCCTCAAGAACAATCCTACTCATGGGCTTGTGGTTCATCACATAGTCTTCCTCTAAAATCGGGCATTCGTGCTAACGATCACCCTCTGATCTTTAGGACTATAGAATAAACCACCTTTCGTTCCTCAAGGATAGCCTACGAACAAGTGTACTTCTGTACGAGATTCCAACTTATCAACATCTCCCTTCAGCACATGTCCTAGACTATCCCAAATCCAAATATGTCTCAGACTAGGTGTAACACCCGCTTTTTTTTTCCATAAAGCGGCGTTACGTTAACATGAGTAGGGCAGGTAGACATCATAAGGCAGCAGACTCAATTTAACTTTACTCATACATGCCCTACTACCATTCTTAACATAATGACATGGGAACTTGGTATATTGACTTCATACTTAAGCATCATATCATGTCATACTTAACCTCACATCATAGAGTTCCAAAAGTCATTATTCAAGAATATAAGTAACCAAGGTAAAGTTCTAGCATAAACGGTAAACATATGGTTTCCTGGGCCAAGTCACTACCACACACATGCGTTCTTGCCCTCCTGCTGCTTCCTTATTGTCCCCTTGAATGATCTACGGTATGAGAAAATAAGACTATAAGCACACAGGCTTAGTAAGACTCTTTCCTACTCACAAAAAAAATCATTCATCATTTCATAATGAGCACATGAAACATTAACATACTTGGTGCTCTACTTAGAACATAACAACTTGAATCACTTATCATATACTTGACATGGCATGAACATAAACATAAGTGAACATTCCTAGCATGGCATGAGACATGGTATAAATGTAAACATAGTAACATTCTAAGCATGGCATGATACATGGCATAAACGTAAGCATAATAAACATTCTTAGCATGACATAATACATGGTATAAAGATAACATAATAAACATTCTTAACATGGCATAATACATGGTATAAACATGTCTATAAGGTGTAAACCAACCTGTATGGTATAAACATAAACATACTTCCTATCATAGCATATGAGCCTCTTCTTAACATAATCATGTCATAGATCATTTACTCTCATGCATATTTCTTAACATTAAGCGTAAGCATAAAACTTTATTAGCATAGCATAATGCATAACATGGATGAATGCATGAGTGGAATGCATATACATAAGGATCCTTAACTTTTAAGAAACATACTTTTAAATGTTTAAACATAATCATTATATCATTGGGGTCCCCGGCTTGTACCACATACATACATCATAAGCGTGCATCCCTAGCAAATCCGAGGTAGCGAGCCCCGACCTACTAGGGTAAGGACAACATAGTCGGTAGTCCCCGAACCGAGGCGTTCTTAAGGAGCCCATCCCTGTTGCACAGCTCCGGTAGTGCCAGAACCGTGGACAGCATAGTCGGTAGTCCATAACCGGGGCATTCTTAAGGTGATCATCCCTTGGACCCATACTTCGGTCCGGTACAAGCCCATTCATAAAGTAAAATACTTTACATGTTTCATCATTCATAAGACATTCATAGCATAACCATGTTACATAAAGCATGACTTAACACATGCTTGTCCTTTCATTGTTCATACTTATTGCATAGCATCATGATGCCTGGAAGGCATGAGCATTATCTTCATTCATAAACATGGTATGCATCTTCTTTCATACAACATGGCATGCATCATTATTCATACAACATGGCATACATCTTCATACATAAAACATGGCATGCATACCTAAACATCATTCCTATTCTTAGTACTTGCATGATCATAGCATATAAGGTAAGCATTGCATCGAACATGACATGTTTTCATAGACATTTATCCTACTACATAGAGCTTCTATGATCATGATACATAAGGTAAACATTGCATTTCATGCCTAAGCATGGTATCTATCTCAAGCATGCATAGGTAGGATTTCCATAACATTCTACCTACCATTCAAGTACATGGCATAGAACATAAACATTCATAATAAACCCTATTAAGCATGACATCCAATCATAACATACAACATAAAACATGGTGCTTAAGGTTAGGGTTATAGGTAACATGATTTCTACCACATGTTTGAACCAAAATATATATATTCTTCATGATAAGCATAAACCATCATTCATTGAACCCTAACTCCACCCCAAACCCTAGATACATGATTTGGCCGAATCCTATAAGGAGGAGTTCCATCAATTCCATAAACATTTAAGATAGCATAAGGTAAAGGAACAACCATACATCATCTATGAGACCATAGGAATCCATTAGGGCTCATGATTAGGGTTATCCCTAAACTTTAGCCCTCCTTCCTAGGGCTAGCCGAAACCTATAAGGACATGGGTGCATGGAAAAATTCCATTAAAATCCCTAATCAACCCTTGAACACCAATCATACCATACCATAGGGCCATTGGGGCCCTTACTTGAAGCAAGTCCTAACTTTCTGCCCTATTATCAATCTTGGCCGAAACTTGTAGGGTCTCTAGGCCATGTGAAAATTCACATAAATCATCCTCCATTTCCCTTATATCATGATAATACACAAAGTACATACTTGAAGGGTTAAAACCAACCCTCGCCATGGAATCCTTGAATAGTCCCAAGCCCTAAAGGGTCTTAGGGTACTCCAAAAATTCTCCAAAAATTATATTTATTCTCTAAACATTATAAGAACACATTAGAAACATGATTAAGATTTTTATCATCCTCATGGACCCAAAAGTCCTTGGTGGCCAAAACCCTTAGGACTAGGGTTCTTGGTCTTTTTTTCTTTCAACATCAATCCCAAAAACCAACCATTATATTATGCTAAAAACATAAGGAACTATTATACCACAGGTGAGGGAGTCTTACCTTGGTTGATCTTGATTTTTAGACCTTAAAAGAAAAGGAAATTGTAAATCCCTTGGACACTTGAACCCCCTTGCCCTTGTAGCCTTGGAAAACCTTTAGATCTTGGTGATGAGACATTCTTGTGGAGCTCTTCCAAGGGAGAACCTTTCCTTGAGGTTTCGGCTAGGATGAGGGAGGAGGAGGAAGAAAAATGAAATTGATGGAAGGAAGAAGGTAACTCCCAAACCCCCTTCTTTATAACACATTAAGGACGGTAAGTGAAGAGTCATGGTGTCTTTTCCTCTTCCCTTAAGCCTTAACCAAACTCCATTTCATTTCCTCATAGCACTCCCTTGCTAGGTGAATTGGTTAGAGCATGCATGGTTGTACAAGAGGTCCAAGGTTCAATCCTTGGTCCATGCACCTTATTTTTATTTTATTTTTCATTTTATTTTCTATTATTTTCCCCAAAATTCTGAAAATTCTCTAAAAATTCCCCCATAATTATGTTAATATTTCTCATTAAAACCCCTTTATATTTATATTAATTTTTACCTAAAATTCTCCCATAATTATGGTACTAAAAAGTCCATATAAGGCTCATTAGTACATAGTTTTCTCAATTTAAATGATAAAATATGGATTTCTAGGCCAAATTTTGTATTAATATTTCCAGGTCCCTCGGAAAATTATCTAGACATGCTCAATATTTTAAGAAAATATTAAGAGAATTTTTCTGGTCATTACAATCCCCCATACCTCGTGAAAGTTCGTCCTCGAACTTAGAATAGCTCCGGGTACTTGCGCCTCATCTCGTCCTCGCGTTCCCAGGTAGCTTCTTCGAACCGTTGACTTTCCATAGGACCTTGACCAAGGGTACCTCCTTACTCCTCAGCTTCTTGACTTCCCTATCCAAAATCTGGCTGGGTCTGCTCTCATAACTTAGGTCCTCCTGCACTTGTACTGTCTGTGGCTCGATCATTTGGTCCATATTTGGGATACACTTTTTAAGCAAAGACACATGGAATACGTTATGGATAGCTGACATCTCTGGAGACAGCTCTAGCTCATATGCCACTTTACCGACTCTTTTCAGAATCAGGTATGGCCCCACATAGCGCGGACTTAGTTTTCCTTTCTTCCCAAATCTTGTCACCCCCTTCATAGGAGCCACTTTGAGAAACACCCAATCTCCAACATTAAATTCCAGTGGTCTATGCCGGACATCGGCATAACTCTTCTGCCGGCTCTGAGCAGTTTCTATCCGTTGTCGAATATTCTGGATAGCTCGGGTAGCGCTGTCGATAACATCCGTTGTGAGCCTCATTTCCTTCTTTTCACCACCCTCGTACCAACAGATCGGAGACCTACATCTCCTCCCATACAAGGCCTCATAAGGTGCCATTCCGATAGTAGCTTGGTAGCTATTATTGTAAGCGAATTCTACTAAGCATAGATATCGACACCAACTTCCCTTGAAATCCAGGGCACAAGCTCTCAACATATCTTCTAGTATTTGATTCACCGGTTCAGTTTGCCCGTCAGTCTGAGGGTGAAAGGCGGTGCTAAATCGCAATTTAGTGTCGAGAGACTTCTGAACGCATTCCCAAAAATGCGAAGTAATGCGACCATCCCTATCTGAGATGATGGTCTTGGGAACTCCATGAAGCCTAATTACTTCCTTAACATATACTTGAGCCAGTTGCTCAATCGAATAAGTCATCTTGATCGCCAAGAAGTGAGCAGAATTTGTCAGCCTATCCACAATTACCCATATTGCATCATATCCATTCATAGTCCTGGGAAGCCCTGAAATGAAATCCATAGAGATGTCTTCCCATTTCCACTCCGGAATCGTAAGTGGCTGCAGAACTCCTCCGGGTCGCTGGTGTTCTGCTTTTACTTGCTGGCAAGTCCTGCAAGTACTAACATGCTGAGCCCACTTGGTCGAGCCAGAACTCACATTTGGAAAATTTCGCGTATAGTTACTTTTCCCGAAGAATCTCTAATACTATCTTCAGGTGCTCAGTGTGCTCTTCTTGGGTCCTCGAATAAATAAGGATATCGTCGATGAAGACGATCACAAATTTGTCGAGGAACGACGAGAACACCCGATTCATAAGGTCCATAAACATAGCAGGAGAATTCGTCACGCTGAAAGGCATAACAACAAACTCAAAGTGCCCGTACCTTGTTCGAAAAGCCGTCTTTGGAATATCCTCCTGTTTTACCCTAACTTGATGATACCCAGACCTCAAATCAATTTTTTTGAGAAAACAGTGGCTCCCTTTAATTGGTCAAACAGGTCATCTATCCTCAGAAGGGGATACCTGTTCTTGATAGTTACGTTGTTCAGCGCTCGATAATCTATGCACATGCGCATAGATCCGTCTTTCTTCTTCACAAACAGTACTGGAGCTCCCCATGGGGAATGACTAGGGCGAATAAATCCCTTATCTAGCAACTCCTGTAGCTGTTCCTGAAGTTCCTTTAATTCAACCGGCGCCATACGGTAAGGTGCCTTGGAGATCGGGTTAGTACCAGGAATTAGTTCGATCTCAAATTTCACTTCTCTATCAGGAGCTAATCCTGGTAACTCATCTGGGAACACCTCTGGGAAATCACATACCACCCGGACATCTTGCAGCTTCCGATTCTTCACTTGACTGGTATCAACCACATATGCTAGAAATCCAGTACATCCTTTGTCTAACATCTTCTGAGCTTGGAGAGTTGATAAATATTTGCCGGTTCTTTTCCTTGGCTCTCCGATGAATTCGAACATAGAACTTGCCTCAGGTCGAAAAACCACCTTTCGTTTACGGCACTCAATAGAAGTACCGTATTTACCCAGGAAATCCATTCCCATTATAACATCATAATCTTTCATGTCGAGTACTATCAGATCGCAGTAAAGTTCCCTTTCTGCAATTCCGACCGGCACCGCAAACAGCATATGAGTGGATGACATTATTTCTCCCGAGGGTAGGGTCGTTAAGAACCTGCAGTCTAACACTTGCGGAAGCCTATCTATCTTCTTGGTAAAGGGCACCGAAATGAACGAGTGCGTTGCCCCAGTATCAAATAATGCAGTAGCATACTGACTGGAAATAAGTATCTGACCTGTGACAATTGTAGAAGCTTCCGCAGCGTCCTCCTTGGTAACCGAGAAAACCCTGGCATTTGTCACTGTTGGGGAGGCTTCCAACATCGGGGCCCCTTCCAGCTCGGCTGGCATATAGTGCAACTTCGCTGGTGCACCCTGGTACTAAGCCAGTGGTTGGGGAGGGGCCTGGTTCTTTGTAGGACAATAAGTTGCCATATGTCCTTCCACACCACAGGTGAAACACCGGTTTGTACCCTTGCGGCATTCCCCGGAGTGATTCTTCCCGCATGTCGCGCATGGGGAAAACTTGGTCTGTTTATTTGCTGGGCCCCCTTGAGAGTTGTTCCATGACTTCCGTTTACCACCTTGATCCCCCTTCCCGCTAACGTGGTTGCTCTGTGACCTTTGTCCTCCTAAGTGATCATTAACGGAAAGATCATTAAGGATAACGAGAGAAAGAATCGAGGATTCCGGTGTGAACTTGATTCTTACTTTCATTCATCGCCTTCCGTTGCTGATTGATATTGTTCAGATAGTGCTCAGTGAGTAGGGCACTACTAAACAGTTCCTCGGCGGTCTGGGGTCTGCTAACTCCGCCAGCCACATTCAGAGCTATTTCAGGCCGCAACATTCTTAGCATAAGTCGGACCCTCTCCTTCTCAGTACGGACCAACTCAGGGCACAGTCGAGCCAGTCGATTGAATTTCTTCACGGCCTCATTGACCAAGAGATCGCCCTGCCGGAATTCCGTGAATTCGTCGTAGTGTTTGTTCGTGACCCGCATGTTGAAGAATTCTTCAAAAAACTATGATTCGAAATCTGCCCACGCCATCTGGTCCACCGGTCTCTTGGCCTTAACCCTTTCCGACCACATTCTGGCATCCCCAGATAGGCAGAATGACGCACACTTGATCTTCTCATGCCCAGGCCAGTCCAGCAGCTCCAGGGTACTTTCCATCATCTTGAACCATGCCTGGGCATCCCAAGGTTCACCAGCACCCGAGAAATTCTCTGGTTTCAGCCTTAACCACTGGATCAGGTAAGCCTCCTGTCGTGCCACAGTGGTCAAGCCCGGTGGAGGAGTGTGCGTAACCGTAGGCGCCACAGGTATAGCAGTCTGGTTCACTGGTGGAGTAGTAGAGTTTTCCTGTTGGTTCATCAAGGTATTAATGGTCTGCTGCTGCTCGGTGACTTGGCGCTAAAGTTGGGTCACTAATTGCATCAGATCAGGCGATGGGGTTGCCTCGTTAAGTCGGTTACTCTGTCTTCTAGCCATGTTCTTCTTCACCCAAGACAAGTGTAACACCCCAAAATTTTCCCATATGAAATATTATGAATTCATGAAACATTATTATTATTATGAAATATTATGAATTCATGAAACATTATCATTATTATGAAATTTCATGATGAGCTTGGCTTAATGGGCTTTGATATGGATTAGTGCAAAATGTGATAAAAGGAAGAGGTAGAAAGGAGGAAGCAAGGATTGAACCTTGAACCTCCTAGTTGCACTAATCATGTCATAACCAACACACCAAGCCATGTTTCATGTTGAGAGAATAAGAAACATGCTTGTTAAAGCTAGGGAAGTGAAGAGACATGTCTCTTCATGAGAAAAGTATAAATAAGTGAAGGGAAGTTGGAATAACTTCCTCTCTTCTTCTTCCTCACTCTTCCCTCTTCAAAACCGAAAACTCTCCCCTCCCCTTCTCAAAATTTCGAAACTCCAACCCTAGGTTTCCTCTATAAGAAAAAAAACTCCCAAGATGGCCCTATAGAGAGACTACCTTCTACTAAAGCAAGGTTAAGGGAAAGAAGCGCAAGAAGGGCTCTCCTCTCCTCCTCTTCAAGGACTTCTTGGGGGAGATTCAAGCGAGAGGATATAAGTAATCCCCTCACCTGCATTACAATAGTTTCGAGTGTTTAAAAAGGGTTTAAACATAGGATGAAGCTCTTGATGTTTTCGGCCAAGAAGGTTTTTAGGGCTTGCGAGGGTTTAAACTACTCCTATACTTACATATGTTTTTCCTCATGATGTGTGACCAAATATATGATGATAATATGATGTTTTCCTTGTCCTTAAGCTCCCAAAAACCCGGAGTAGGCTTGCTGGAATTTTCGGCCAAGGACCTCTTTTAGGGCTTAGAGAGGTTTAAACTCCTAGTATGCTTGATAATGACCCTCCCTATGATATATAAGATGATATGTGATGTAAATATGGTTTATTCATGATTTTAACATGCTTGGAAACTAAGGTATGTATGCTGGAATTTTCTGTAATGAATGATAAGTAGGACTTAAGAAGGGGTAACAACCCCAACATGCCTTCTAATATCTCCTCTATGATGTCTACCTTAATGTATGATGTTAGTGTAATATTTTTCATGGTTTATCATGCTCTAAACTTAGAGTTTATATGCTAGAATTTTCTGATTAAATAAGAATTTGGGCTAAGGGGGAAGCTACAACCCCAATTAGGCACGCCAAGGATGCCCATGATATGCTATGAGTAGTATAGGTGATAACATGTCTTCTCCCATGCTTTTTCATGCTCTAAGAATCATGATGTACATGTCTATGTTTAACCTCTTTAAGCACCCTTATGTTATGCATGGCTTATGTATGATGAAATGCCTAAGAGATGCTTCCCTGTAAGTCAGGACTAAGAACACTCTTCATGATAAGATAAGAGGCATGTCATGCTCATGATATGACAATGATGTGATAGGTTATGATGATATGCTTATGATATGATAAGAATGTGCTATGCAACCCCTAGGTCGACGGACTATGAACGGACCTAGTAAGAAACAAGAATGTGCTATGCTTATGATATGATAAAAACCATGTATGCTATTTTACTTTGTATGGCTTGTACCGGACCCTAGCAAGGTCCACGGGTGGGCTCCGGATGTAGCCCCTAGGTCGACGGACTATGAATGGACCTAGTAAGGGGATGGGCTCCCGAGACACCCCTAGGTTGACGGACTATGAACGGACCTAGTAAGGGGATGGGCTCCCGAGACGCCCCTAGGTCGACGGACTATGAACGGACCTAGTTTCCCTAGTAGGTTAGAGACTAGCTACCTCGGCCTATTAGGGATGCGCGCATTATGTATGTATGTATGTGGTACAAGCCGGGATCCCCTAAATGATGATGGATGTATGTTTAAGTACCTATATGTATGATTTTAAGAAAAGTATATGCATGTACTTATCCTATGCATGTTTTCAAAAGAGCATCTTGCATTCGCATTTTTGTCATGACTATATGACTATTATGCTATAAAGGTGAATTATGTTAAGTTCAAGTATGCTTCTTATGATAAGTACATATCTCCCTTATGCTATGTTAAGTTATGTGTTTTAATGCTATGCACTATTATGACGTGATGCTTTCTCTACTTGATGGAACATATGATTTTGTGAGTAGGAAGGGATCTTACTAAGCTATATGCTTATAGTTTCCATGTTTCCCTTGTACTGCAGAAAAGGGTAAAGAATGGATAAACTAAAGGGAGCAGCAGGAGGGGCAAAGATGTGTGTGGTGGTGGCATGGTGGAAGAAGATCTACTCATGCTTTGTTTAGTTATGCATATGCTGAGTATTGCATGTTAAATGTTGAATCATACTTACTAAGTTGCTACTTGCTGATATTTAGACTCATATGGATATTTCATGCTCACTCTCGCTCATATGCTAAGTACTTAGTTTAGACTGTTGGATCGAGAAATGCGAGAGAGGGGGGGTGAATGTCGCAATTCGTTCGGATTTAAAAAGAGCGGGTGCGCAGCGGAAATAAAAGAGAACACAACAACGCAAACACAGCCGGTTTACTTGGTTCGGAGCCTGGGTCGACTCCTACTCCAAGGCCCACGGTCGTTGACCGTTTTCTGCGGGCAATTCTATAAATTTGCAAAAGTTTACACACAAATAATAATAAAAATATTCTCGTAAACTTAAATACAACTCTTGTTACCGACGTCCGGTGAAGATTGAAGTTCTGGAGCAGCGGGACGTCGTCGGCTTGAGTTGGCAGCTTTCTGGAGCGTGTCGTGGAAGCAGAAGGGCGTAGAATTGTCGAAGGAATTGGTTGTTCAAGAATAGGGTCGAGGCCCTCTTTATATAGGGCAGGGGGCGCCCGACATGCTCGGGGCGCCCCCCACGTGGCTCTTGATCCGGCGAGCCCTCTGGTCAAGGCTGATCTCTTCATCTTCGGGATCAGCTTTGACCGGGGCGCTCGACGCGCGCGGGGCGCCCGGTTGACCGGTCAAAGCGTCATCTTCAGGGCTTCGCGAGAGTGAGCTGCAGCAGCCTTCAGTGGCGTGGCACAGTGGGCGCCCGAGACACGCGGGGCGCCCGACATGCGGGGCGCCCGACACACGCGGGGCGCCCCCAATTGCGCTGCTGTCGGGGCGTTTACCTCTCTGCTGACATTGGGTTGACTCTGGGGCGCCCGAAACATCCGGGGCGCCCTGCTCAGCTACTGCCTCACTCCTTTGAGGCTCTCTGAGCTGCAGAAACACAGTCCTTCGGTCCTGCATCCAGGGTTAGTCCAAAACAGCAATTAATAAGTTAATTTTACACAGCCTTGGCTGTCTTGGTTCTGACTTTGGGTCTCCAAAATGGAGCCCTAGGTCGAACCGACGCCTAATGTTCCCTCTAGGGGAACGCGTCCTCACCTACTCCTCTCGGGAGAGTTTACCTGATGCCAACCGGATCCTCCAGTTGGACTTTTGCCCGGCAGCCCTTCGCCAGGTCTTGGTTTGCCAAGCTGCCCTTCGCTTGGTGCCTGATTTTCGCCTAGCAGCCCTTCGCCAGGACTTGGTTTTCGCCTAGCAGCCCTTCGCCAGGACTTGGTTTTCGCCCAGCAGCCCTTCGCCAGGACTTGGTTTTCGCCCAGCAACCCTTCGCCAGGACTTGGTTTCCTGACAGCCCATCGTCAGGTGCCTAGCAGCCCTTCGATAGGACTTTGTTTCCTGACAGCCCATCGTCAGGTGCCTAGCAGCCCTTCGCTAGGACTTTGTTTCCTGCACTCTCAAGCAGCATTGTTAGATACCAAACAACCCTTAACTTTGAATCCTTTGCCAATATCAAAACAAGGTTCGATCTGGTGCTTCCTGCACCAACATAGACTTGCTAAAGAACTTTAGTATTATGTTATCTTTCCTCATACTTACTACTCTGTCTTAAGAAATGGCTATGTAGCATGCTTCTATTATGCAAGTAAGAATGTCAAGGTACCTAGCATGCTCTCCTCAATGTCTAAGATGTTTAAAAGGTTTCATGCTTACATGTTCAAGTACAAGATTATACATGTATCATGTTCAAGTTTCAAGTTTCGAACGCTTCCGCTAAAACGAAAACTATGTTCGCGTAACCCCGTCCTAGTGTGAGAAGGGCGGGCGTTACAGGTTGGTATCAGAGCCAAGTTCTGCCTTCCCCACTACACACACACATCGAAGCTTCATCCTGCCGCTTCCTAGTAAGAGATCCTAACCTCGCTTTATTTTATTTCATGTACAGTAATGATATATAGAGATGATTTATGCTTGCATAACAAGAGAAAGTAGCGTTAATTCTTATGTAGCTTAATTATCACCTGTACGATAATATGTCACTACAAGATTTAGACTGCAAATTTCTGACAACACTGCCCTCGGGTGAGGTGATGCCCTCTACCCAAATGCTATGCGCCGCACCGATCAGAATCGCATATAGGGAATTCGACTACGACCTGATAGTGCTTGATATGCCAGATTATGATGTGATATTGGGCATAGATTTCTTGGACAAATACGGCGCCTCTATCGAGTGCCATAAACGAAAGGTTATCTTCCGACCTGAGGCGGGAATTCTATTTGAATTTATCGGAGAGCCGAAGAAGAGAACAAGCAAATTCTTATCGGCTCTGAAAGCAAGGAAGATGTTAGAAAATGGATGCTCTGGGTTTCTAGCTCATGTGGTTGATACCAGTCCTACTGAGGGCCCGAAGCTAGAAGACGTCAAAGTCGTATGCAATTACCCAGAGGTATTTCCCGATGAACTACCAGGGTTAGCACCTGAAAGAGATATAGAATTTGGAATTGAATTGATTCCTGGTACTAACCCCATTTCTAAAGCACCATACCGTATGGCGTCGACAGAATTAAAGGAATTACAGGGACAGTTACAGGAGCTGCTTGACAAGGGACTCATCCTCCCTAGTCATTCTCCCTGGGGAGCTCCCGTACTGTTCGTGAAAAAAGAAGGATGGGTCGATGCGAATGTGTATCGACTATCGGGCGCTGAACAACGTGACTATCAAGAACAGGTACCGTCTACCCAGGATAGATGACTTGTTCGATCAACTAAAGGGAACCACGATTTTCTCTAAGATTGACCTGAGATCTGGTTATCACCAAGTCAGGGTGAAAAAGGAGGATATACCGAAGACGGCTTTCCGAACCAGATACGGACATTATGAGTTCGTAGTTATGCCGTTTGGAGTTACCAATGCTCCAGCTATGTTTATGGACTTAATGAATCGGGTATTCTCGGCATTCCTCGACAGATTTGTGATCGTCATTATCGACGATATCCTTATATATTCGAGAACTCCCGAAGAACATGCTGAACACCTGAGTATAGTACTACAGATTCTTCAGAAGGAACAACTGTATGCTAAATTTTCCAAATGCAAGTTCTGGCTCGATCAAGTATCATTCTTGGGACATGTTATCTCCATGGAAGGAGTAATGGTGGACCCAATTAAAATCGAAGCTGTGAGTAACTGGACCAGACCCAAGAATGCCAGCGAAATCAGAAGTTTCCTTGGGCTAGCAGGCTATTACAGAAAATTCGCAGAGAACTTCTCTCGAATTGCAGCCCCTATGACAGCTCTTACCAAGAAAGACAAGAAATATGTATGGACCGAGGAATGTGAGAAGAGCTTTACTGAACTGAAAAGAAGGCTGACTAGCGGTCCAATATTGACTCTTCCAGAGAGCGATATGGGTTTCGATATGTACAGCGACGCATCCAAACTGGGACTCGGAGCTGTACTTATGCAAAATGGGAAGGTAATTGCCTATGCCTCTAGGCAACTAAAGGAACATGAAAGAAACTACCCTACCCATGACTTAGAGTTAGCAGCGATGGTCTTTGCACTGAAAATATGGAGGCACTATCTATATGGAACTCAGTGTAAAGTTTATACAGACCACCAGAGTCTGCGGTATTTCTTCACCCAGAAAGATCTGAATATGAGACAGCGCAGATGGCTCGAATTGGTCAAGGATTATGATTATGAGATCCTGTACCATCCGGGAAAAGCCAACAAGGTAGCCGATGCTCTCAGTAGGAAATCATGTGCTGCTTTAATGTCTTTGTCGGCTTTGTCACAACCCTTAGGGGAAGAAATTATGAATTACGGGATTGAAATCATATCAGGACAGTTGTCCAACCTGATGATTGCGCCGACATTATTCGACGATATTCTGGAAAAGCAGAACCATGATCCGAGTCTTCAGAGAATCAAGCAAGAGGTTCTCGAAGGCAAGGACGATGGATTTAGGATTTTGGACAGCGGAGTTTTATATCTTCGGGACCGATTATGTGTTCCCAATGACTCCGACTTACGGACAAGAATCCTCGAGGAAGCTCACGGAACACCTTATGCTATGCATCCTGAGTCTACCAAGATGTATCAAGATCTGAGGAGCAAGTTTTGGTGGTCCGGTATGAAGCGAGATGTAGCCCACTATATCAGTATGTGTTTGACCTGCCAGAGGGTCAAAGCAGAACACCAGAGGCCTGGGGGAGTTCTGCAACCTCTAGTAATTCCGAGTGGAAATGGGAAGACATCTCAATGGATTTCATCTCTGGGCTACCTAGAACGACGAACGGATATGATGGTATATGGGTTATTGTGGACAGACTCACCAAGTCTGCCCATTTTCTACCTATCAGGATGACCTACTCAGTAGAGCAGCTAGCTCAATTGTACGTCAAGGAAATTATCCGACTGCACGGGGTTCCAAAGACCATTATCTCTGATAGGGATGGTCGATTTACTTCAGATTTTTGGGGACACGTACAGAAGGCTCTTGGCACGAAGCTGAAATTCAGTACTGCCTTTCACCCCCAGACTGACGGGCAAACTGAAAGAGTAAACCAGATATTAGAGGACATGTTACGAGCTTGTGCCTTGGATTTCAAGGGAAGCTGGTGTCGATACCTGAGCCTGGCAGAGTTTGCTTATAACAACAGTTATCAGGCTACTATCGGGATGGCACCGTACGAAGCACTATACGGAAGGAAATGCAGATCTCCTATATGCTGGCTTGAGAGTGGTGAAAAGAAGGAGATGGGACTCCAGACGGATATTATAGACGAAACCACTCAGGCTATAAAGAATATCCGCCAGAGGATAGAGACTGCTCAGAGTCGGCAGAAAAGCTACGCTGACAAGCGACGCAGACCATTAGAGTTTGAGGTTGGGGATTCAGTATTCCTGAAAGTGGCCCCTATGAAAGGGGTAATGAGATTCGGGAAGAAAGGGAAACTGAGTCCGAGATATGTGGGACCGTATCAGATTCTTAGACGGGTAGGCAAAGTGGCCTACGAACTGGAGTTACCGCCAGAAATGTCGGCTATCCACAATGTCTTCCATGTATCAATGCTCAGGAAATGTACCTCTGATGTGAATCAGATGATAGAGCCCCAACCAGTACAAGATCAAGAGAACTTAAGTTCCGAACGCCGACCTATACAGATCTTATACCGAGAAGTCAAAAAGCTAAGGAACAAGGAAGTACCCTTAGTAAAGGTTCTGTGGCGGAACGAACAATTCGAAGAAGCCACGTGGGAACAAGAGGAGGCAATACGATTAAAGTATCCGGAATTATTTTAAAGTTCGGGACGAACTTTTTATAAGGTATGGAGGATTGTAACACCCCAAAATTTTCCCATATGAAATATTATGAATTCATGAAACATTATTATTATTATGAAATATTATGAATTCATGAAACATTATCATTATTATGAAATTTCATGATGAGCTTGGCTTAATGGGCTTTGATATGGATTAGTGCAAAATGTGATAAAAGGAAGAGGTAGAAAGGAGGAAGCAAGGATTGAACCTTGAACCTCCTAGTTGCACTAATCATGTCATAACCAACACACCAAGCCATGTTTCATGTTGAGAGAATAAGAAACATGCTTGTTAAAGCTAGGGAAGTGAAGAGACATGTCTCTTCATGAGAAAAGTATAAATAAGTGAAGGGAAGTTGGAATAACTTCCTCTCTTCTTCTTCCTCACTCTTCCCTCTTCAAAACCGAAAACTCTCCCCTCCCCTTCTCAAATTTTCGAAACTCCAACCCTAGGTTTCCTTCATAAGAAAAAAAACTCCCAAGAGGGCCCTATAGAGAGACTACCTTCTACTAAAGCAAGGCTAAGGGAAAGAAGCGCAAGAAGGGCTCTCCTCTCCTCCTCTTCAAGGACTTCTTGGGGGAGATTCGAGCGAGAGGATGTAAGTAATCCCCTCACCTGCATTACAATAGTTTCGAGTGTTTAAAAAGGGTTTAAACATAGGATGAAGCTCTTGATGTTTTCGGCCAAGAAGGTTTTTAGGGCTTGCGAGGGTTTAAACTACTCCTATACTTGCATATGTTTTTCCTCATGATGTGTGACTAAATATATGATGATAATATGATGTTTTCCTTGTCCTTAAGCTCCCAAAAACCCGGAGTAGGCTTGCTGGAATTTTCGGCCAAGGACCTCTTTTAGGGCTTAGAGAGGTTTAAACTCCTAGTATGCTTGATAATGACCCTCCCTATGATATATAAGATGATATGTAATGTAAATATGGTTTATTCATGATTTTAACATGCTTGGAAACTAAGGTATGTATGCTGGAATTTTCTGTAAAGAATGATAAGTAGGACTTAAGAAGGGGTAACAACCCCAACATGCCTTCTAATGTCTCCTCTATGATGCCTACCTTAATGTATGATGTTAGTGTAATGTTTTTCATGGTTTATCATGCTCTAAACTTAGAGTTTATATGCTGGAATTTTCTGATTAAATAAGAATTTGGGCTAAGGGGGAAGCTACAACCCCAATTAGGCACGCCAAGGATACCCATGATATGCTATGAGTAGTATAGGTGATAACATGTCTTCTCCCATGCTTTTTCATTCTCTAAGAATCATGATGTACATGTCTATGTTTAACCTCTTTAAGCACCCTTATGTTATGCATGGCTTATGTATGATGAAATGCCTAAGAGATGTTTCCCTGTAAGTCGGGACTAAGAACACTCTTCATGATAAGATAAGAGGCATGTCATGCTCATGATATGACAATGATGTGATAGGTTATGATGATATGCTTATGATATGATAAGAATGTGCTATGCAACCCCTAGGTCGACGAACTATGAACGGACCTAGTAAGAAACAAGAATGTGCTATGCTTATGATATGATAAAAATCCATGTATGCTATTTTACTTTGTATGGCTTGTACCGGACCCTAGCAAGGTCCACGGGTGGGCTCCGGATGTAGCCCCTAGGTCGACGGACTATGAACGGACCTAGTAAGGGGATGGGCTCCCGAGACGCCCCTAGGTCGACGGACTATGAACGGACCTAGTAAGGGGATGGGCTCCCGAGACGCCCCTAGGTCGACGGACTATGAACGGACCTAGTTTCCCTAGTAGGTTAGAGACTAGCTACCTCGGCCTATTAGGGATGCGCGCATTATGTATGTATGTATGTGGTACAAGCCGGGATCCCCCAAATGATGATGGATGTATGTTTAAGTACCTATATGTATGATTTTAAGAAAAGCATATGCATGTACTTATCCTATGCATGTTTTCAAAAGTGCATCTTGCATTCGCATTTTTGTCATGACTATATGACTATTATGCTGTAAAGGTGAATTATGTTAAGTTCAAGTATGCTTCTTATGATAAGTACATATGCTCCCTTATTCTATGTTAAGTTATGTGTTTTAATGCTATGCACTATTATGACGTGATGCTTTCTCTACTTGATGGAACATATGATTTTGTGAGTAGGAAGGGATCTTACTAAGCTATATGCTTATAGTTTCCATGTTTCCCTTGTACTGCAGAAAAGGGTAAAGAATGGATAAACTAAAGGGAGCAGCAGGAGGGGCAAAGATGTGTGTGGTGGTGGCATGGTGGAAGAAGATCTACTCATGCTTTGTTTAGTTATGCATATGCTGAGTATTGCATGTTAAATGTTGAATCATACTTACTAAGTTGCTACTTGCTGATATTTAGACTCATATGGATATTTCATGCTCACTCTCGCTCATATGCTAAGTACTTAGTTTAGACTTGCTAAAGAACTTTAGTATTATGTTATCCTTCCTCATACTTACTACTCTGTCTTAAGAAATGACTATGTGGCATGCTTCTATTATGCAAGTAAGAATGTCAAGGTACCTAGCATGCTCTCCTCAATGTCTAAGATGTTTAAAAGGTTTAATGCTTACATGTTCAAGTACAAGATTATACATGTATCATGTTCAAGTTTCGAACGCTTCCGCTAAAACGAAAACTATGTTCGCGTAACCCCGCCCTAGTGTGAGAAGGGCGGGCGTTACAACAAGTATGACCAATATCAGTTTTTTTTACCCCTATATCATTCCAAATATTTGATTTATAAAAGAAGATAAAATACCGTTCGTGGTTACATATCCTAAGGTACTTTTCATCATAACTATCGTTCATACTTGCATATCCTAAAATCATAAAACCTCCTACTACTATAAGATATGTAAAGAGGTACTTACTTGGAAGTGGCAGGAAGAGGGCTTGATGTGTGTGTAGTGAGATGGTTACTGCTCTGATACCAACCTGTAACGCCCGCTTTTTTTCCATAAAGAGGCGTTACGTTAACATGAGTAGGGCAGGTAGACATCATAAGGCATCGGACTCACTTTAACTTTACTCATACATGCCCTACTACCAGTCTTAACATAATGACATGGGAACTTGGCATATTGACTTCATACTTAAGCATCATATCATGTCATACATAACCTCACATCATAGAGTTCCAAAAGTCATTATTCAAGCATATAAGTAACCAAGGTAAAGTTCTAGCATAAACGGTAAACATATGGTTTCCTGGGCCAAGTCACTACCACACACATGCGTTCTTGCCCTCCTGCTGCTTCCTCATTGTCCCCTTGAATGATCTGCGGTATAAGAAAATAAGACTATAAGCATACAGGCTTAGTAAGACTCTTTCCTACTCACAAAAAAAACCATTCATCATTTCATAATGAGCACATGAAACATTAACATACTTGGTGCTCTACTTAGAACATAACAACTTGAATCACTTATCATATACTTGACATGGCATGAACATAAACATAAGTGAACATTCCTAGCATGGCATGAGACATGGTATAAACGTAAACATAGTAACATTCTAAGCATGGCATGATACATGGCATAAACGTAAGCATAATAAACATTCTTAGCATGGCATAATACATGGTATAAACATATCATAATAAACATTCTTAACATGGCATAATACATGGTATAAACATGTCTATAAGGTGTAAACCAACCTGTATGGCATAAACATAAACATACTTCCTATCATAGCATATGAGCCTCTTCTTAACATAATCATGTCATAGATCATTTACTCTCATGCATATTTCTTAACATTAAGCGTAAGCATAAAACATTATTAGCATAGCATAATGCATAACATGAATGAATGCATGAGTGGAATGCATATACATAAGGATGCTTAACTTTTAAGAAACATACTTTTAAATGTTTAAACATAATCATCATATCATTGGGGTCCCCGGCTTGTACCACATACATACATCATAAGCGCGCATCCCTAGCAAATCCGAGGTAGCGAGCCCCGACCTACTAGGGTAAGGACAGCATAGTCGGTAATCCCCGAACCGAGGCGTTCTTAAGGAGCCCATCCCTGTTGCACAGCTCCGGTAGTGCCAGAACCGTGGACAGCATGGTCGGTAGTCCATAACCGGGGCATTCTTAAGGTGCCCATCCCTTGGACCCATACTTCGGTCCGGTACAGGCTCATTCATAAAGTAAAATACTTTACATGTTTCATCATTCATAAGACATTCATAGCATAACCATGTTACATAAAGCATGACTTAACACATGCTTGTCCTTTCATTGTTCATACTTATTGCATAGCATCATGATGCCTGGAAGGCATGAGCATTATCTTCATTCATAAACATGGTATGCATCTTTATTCATACAACATGGCATGCATCATTATTCATACAACATGGCATGCATCATTATTCATACAACATGGCATACATCTTTATACATAAAACATGGCATGCATACCTAAACATCATTCCTATTCCTAGTACTTGCATGATCATAGCATATAAGGTAAGCATTGCATCGAACATGACATGTTTTCATAGACATTTATCCTACTACATAGAGCTTGTATGATCATGATACATAAGGTAAACATTGCATTTCATGCCTAAGCATGGTATCTATCTCAAGCATGCATAGGTAGGATTTCCATAACATTCTACCTACCATTCAAGTACATGGCATAGAACATAAACATTCATAATAAACCCTATTAAGCATGACATCCAATCATAACATACAACATAAAACATGGTGCTTAAGGTTAGGGTTATAGGTAACATGATTTCTACCACATGCTTGAACCTATATATATATATATATTCTTCATGATAAGCATAAACCATCATTCTTTGAACCCTAACTCCACCCCAAACTCTAGATACATGATTTGGCGAAACCTATAAGGAGGAGTTCCATCAATTCTATAAACATGTAAGATAGCATAAGGTAAAGGAACAACCATACATCATCTATGAGACCATAGGAAGCCATTAGGGCTTATGATTAGGGTTAACCCTAACCTTTAGCCCTCCTTCCTAGGGCTAGCCGAAACCTATAAGGCCATGGGTGCTTGGAAAAATTCCATTAAAATCCCCAATCAACCCATGAACACCAATCATACCATACCATAGGGCCATTGGGGCCCTTACTTGAAGCAAGTCCTAACTTTCTGCCCTATTATCAATCTTGGCCGAAACTTGTAGGGTCTCTAGGCCATGTGAAAATTCACATAAATCATCCTCCATCTCCCTTATATCATGATAATACACAATGTACATACTTGAAGGGTTAAAACCAACCCTCGCCATGGAATCCTTGAATAGTCCCAAGCCCTAAAGGGTCGTAGGGTACTCCAAAAATTCCCCAAAAATTATATTTATTCTCTAAACATTATAAGAACACATTAGAAACATGATTAAGATTTTTAGCATCCTCATGGACCCAAAAGTCCTTGGTGGCCGAAACCCTTAGGACTAGGGTTGTTGGTCTTTTTTTCTTTCAACATCAATCCCAAAAACCAACCATTATATTATGCTAAAAACATAAGGAACTATTATACCACAGGTGAGGGAGTCTTACCTTGGTTGATCTTGATTTTTAGACCTTAAAAGAGAAGGAAATTGTAAATCCCTTGGACACTTGAACCCCCTTGCCCTTGTAGCCTTGGAAAACCTTTAGATCTTGGTGATGAGACCTTCTTGTGGAGCTTTTCCAAGGGAGAACCTTTCCTTGAGGTTTCGGCTAGGATGAGGGAGGAGGAGGAAGAAAAATGAAATTGATGGAAGGAAGAAGGTAACTCCCAAACCCCCTTCTTTATAACACATTAAGGAGGGTAAGTGAAGAGTCATGGTGTCTTTTCCTCTTCCCTTAAGCCTTAACCAAACTCCATTTCATTTCCTCATAGCACTCCCTTGCTAGGTGAATTGGTTAGAGCATGCATGGTTGTACAAGAGGTCCAAGGTTCAATCCTTGGTCCATGCACCTTATTTTTATTTTATTTTTCCTTTTATTTTCTATTATTTTCCCCAAAATTCCGAAAATTCTCTAAAAATTCTCCCATAATTATGTTAATATTTCTCATTAAAACCCCTTTATATTTATATTAATTTTTATCTAAAATTCTCCCATAATTATGGTACTAAAAAGCCCATATACGGCCCATTAGTACTTAGTTTTCTCAATTTAAATGAGAAAATATGGATTTCTAGGCCAAATTTTGTATTAATATTTCCAGGTCCCTCGGAAAATTATCTAGACATGCTCAATATTTTAAGAAAATATTAAGAGAATTTTTCGGGTCGTTACACTAGGCTTATGCCCAGTCCACAATTTTGTGGGTGTAGAGGGTACTAATTTAGATGGTACCAAGTTGAAAATGTACATTGCTGTTTCCAGTGCATATCCCCAGAATGAATTTGGTAACTCAGAGTAGCTCATATTGATCTAACCATCTCCATAAGAGTCTTATTCCTTCGCTCCGCCTCTGATAAGTAACTCCTAAACTCTCCCAAAAGGTACTCACCACCACAATCCGATCGTAGTGTCTTGATGCTTTTACCTTGATGTTTCTCCACGTTAGCCTTAAATTCTTTGAACCAGTCAAAGCATTCAGACTTGTGGTGCATCATGTAAATGTAACCATACCTTGAATAATCGTCTATAAAAGACACAAAATATTCAAAGCCACCTCTAGCCTGGATATACATACGACCACACAAATCAGAATAAACCAACTCTAACACATCTTTGTCTCTATACCATTTGGCCTTGAAAGGCCTCTTGGTCATGTTACCTTCAAGCAAGATTCGGAGGTTGGGAAATCTTCCACCACCAATGAACCCAATGGTCATTCGGCTATCAACCTTTAAATTCTACTTAGGTTAATATGACCTAACCTTAGATGTCAAAGATACGTTTGGTTCATTTTCAAAGGTTCTTTTCTCTTATTTTGATTAGACGATGAGTTGCTAATTTTTATTTGCATCGTGGGAGTTTTTGGTTCAAGAGTGTACAAATTGCCAACCAACGCACCTGAACAGATAGTCTCTCTATTCCTTTTTATAACAACTATATCATTAAAAGAAATAGAATACCCATCCAAAATTAATTTAGAAACTGAAATAAGGTTTTTTTAAATGAAGGTACATAAAGGCAATTTCTTAAAACCAAAGTTTTATTCCTATCAAAAGATAAATAAATGTCTCCCACTAGAATAATCGCCACCTCCGTAGAATTGCCCATATAGACGGTAATCTCTCCCTTAGCTAGTCATATGGTTTCCAGGAACCCCTGCATAGAATTGCAGACATGATCAGTGGCTCCTATATCTATACACCAGGTACCGGTAGATAACACTGCTACACATGTTTCAACAACTAAACAAAAAGATATATCTTGATTTTTTCCTTCCGACGAGGCAGTCCGCCTTCCAGTGTCCAGTCTGCTTGCATGTGAAGCACTTGCCTTTCGGCTTCTTCACTCCAGCCTAAGGTCCCTGAGATCTAGCTATCGTCTTTGCTAAAACTGGTTTCTGATAGATCGATTCCGGTACGCTAGAGGGGGGTGAATAGCGATTCTTCGATTCTACTTATACCTACGTTGTTAGTTGCAGAGCGGAAACAATAATAACGAAAACAAACAACTCTAACAAACCAGATTTTACTTGGTATCCACCCCGGACGGGTGACTAATCCAAGAATCCGTCGGTGGATCACTCCCTGGATAACCTCCGTCTAGCCTCGTCGCTCCTTGTGGGTGGAGAAACCTCACCACAGCACTTTGAGAAGACCTGAGCACAAAGACTACTATCTTGCCTTTAACCAAGTCAAGATTCGTCGAGAAGCTCAGCCACCATGAAGTCCTATTTAAATAGGACTTGGCCTGAAACCCTCGCCACCAGTCGACTGTTCCCAGGGCAGTCGACTGGTGCTACTGAAATTCGACCATTGCACCCCCAACGTTCGAATTCTCAGCCAACTCACCAGTCACCTACCAGTCGACTGCCCCCAGGGCAGTCGACTGGTCCCCGGCCAAAACCCTTCTGTGAGTTCCCTCAGTCGACTGCCCCAGGTCAGTCGACTAGTCTACTCACCCACCTAAGGTTACCCTTCCTGAGCACATTTCACTCCGCACTCAAACCCTAGGATTTCCCGAGTACAATCACACAGCACTCGTACCCTCACAACTCGACTGACTCCTCCTCCGCAGCCTCGACTATTGCCTTCATGCCCTCTTCATCTTCGGCTCCCGTCCCTCGGATGCACGCAAGCCTCCAGCTTGCCTCCATGCCATCCTTCACACATGCCTCGAAGTCCGCGCCCATCAGCTCATCGTCCCTGCTCTCCAAGGTCCCTCGGATGCGCACGCAAGCCTCCAGCTTGCCTCCATGTCATTCTTCACCGTACCAAGGCCGTCCAGTCAAATCCATATGTGTAACCTGTACAACCTGTACACTCAACATACACATATGAGAACACAAGGGTAAACCTAACTTTAACCCTTTGCCCAAACATCAAAACTCATGATCACTCCGGATCACAGATTGCCTCAACAAATTCTTCTTCTTCTAGCCTTTCGGCTTAGAAGTAGGACCCTTCTCAGCAACAAAAGCATGAGCACTCTGACGAAAAATCCCCTCGCTGCCTAGAGTTTTGTTAGAAGTTCCACCAACGAATATGTCCATTTGTTCATATTATAGTTCAGGTAAAACTGGTCAAAACTCCTAGGTATAGACTGGAGAATGATATCGACCTAGGTTTCCCCATCGATCTCCTCTCCAAGGACTTCTATCTCATTCAAATGAGTCATCATTTTGAGAACATGATCCCTCATGGGTGTTCCCTCAATTATGGTGGTCGTCATCAAGTTCCTCATTACCTCTTGCCTAACGGCCCGATTCTGATATCCGAAGAGTTCTTTGAGATTGAACATCATGTCATAAGCAATAGAAAAAAGCCTGATGTTGATGTTGCAGTACATTTGACATAGAAGCCAAAATGTAACACCATGCCATCTTGTCTGTTTTTATCCACTTCTTATTGTGTTCCTTCTCCTCTTCACCAGAATTCTCACTAGGTTTTTCAAGACAGATCTGAAAGAGCACAAATTTGTACTCCTCAGCAGTCAAAACAATGTCCATGTTTCGTTTCCAATCAATATAGTTAGGGCCAGTAAGTTTATTTTCTTTCAATATAACAACAAGTGGGTTGACAGCCATTTTGAAAATATCCTATGAATCACAATGATCAAAATATTAGATTTCAAAAAATTATTGATTCCTCAAACAATAAAATTTTAAAATCAACCAATACCTCAAAATACTGAGAATATCGTATGCCACGATAGTGTGGACGTATACGAATTCTACATTTGTAAGGGGAGGTTTTACCCATTAATTTTATTATCTTATCAACCTAACTTTTTGACAAATAAAATTAATAGTTGGTTTCTCTTCGGCCCTACAAATAATAGAAGTGACTCCGATGGGAACGATACTATTATTTGCATCTAAGTGTTCACCATTACACGATACTAAGGCAATTATCTAGGATTATGCCCCTTCCGATAGGGAAGATCATACGCTCCTAAATAATTTCCTATAACCATGTCTGACCTAGTGATCTGCAAAACAAACTCATCTGATATGGAGGAAGGCTCTCAGAGCCAACGTGCAAGTTTGTTTGCATCACATGTCAAATTTGTAATGGTGGTCATGGGATTCTTAGAATCCCTCTCCCACTTAGTAATTTAGAATTGAAGAATTTTACCATGCAATTACAACAAGAATATAAACTAAAAGCAATAAAAGAAAACTAATTTATGAACTATTATGGCTTTTGTCTTCCAATATGCCTCCAGTCGTATCGCCACCTCGTCTACTCCTCCCTACACCATGCGCAAGCCACCATGAAGGGGATCCGAGCCGAGATAAAAAAAAAATATTTTAATTAACATCTATCGATCTTATACTCCACGAAGGAGTGTACAACAAGTCTAGATCGAAAGTAAACTAAAATGAGAGGCTAAACAATGTCGTATTTAATTACAAAAATTAAATACTATCTAGCCTCGTCAACCTTGAGGATTCAAATAAATAATTACAACCATGCACACACAATCACATAAAATCAACCATAAGCCATAATAGTCGGATCTTATGCCTGCAACCAAAGAGTTAGCCTACACACATCCTACTATTATCCGGCATATAATTATACATGATAAAATGCATGAAAGTAACCGAATCCAAAATACACAAAATCGAAAACCATTGGCTATGATACCAATTGTTGGTTACGGGTGCGCATGGGAATACTCTCCATGTCCCCGAATTAAAATTTTATTAACTAAAACAAATCCGGATGGAAAATAATTATCCAAGCAACTGACACATCATCGTACTAACCGATTCAAGCGACCACTTGAACAAACTTGTTGTTCAAGCAATCTAACTCGTCTAATCGGTTAGCCGTGGAATAGACGATGTATGGATCGTCGTTTTTGTGTTTATCTTCATAGTCCATGACAATTAACAACAGATGATAATTAAACAAGAACAAAAGGAACTTAAACAAGAAGTATACCTCTTGTTTACCTCGCGATCTTCTACCGTATGCCCTACCCTCTTCTTGGACGTCGTGTGGGCGACAATCCTCCAAGAAATGAAGTCACCAAGGCTGCTACCTTCCTTCCTCTTGCTTACGCCAAACCCTAAGGAGAAAATCTCCTTGCGCCGGCCACCAACCCTAGCTGTTGGGACCGGTAGACGAGCTAGAGGGGGGGTGATTAGCTCCGATTCTCTTGTAGAAGATTTGTCGCGGCGGAAGACTTCAAGCAATCGCTAACACAAGGATTTACTTGGTATCCACCCCGGTCGGGTGACTAATCCAAGGATCCACTCTCCTCACACTCTCATACACTATGAAAGTCTCCTTCTTGAGGTGGAGAAACCTCTTACAAGCTTTCACAAAGATACAACAAGAGACAAAGCAAATACAAAAGAAATCTCACAAGATTTACAATAAATAAGCTCACACTTTGCTTTTCTTGTTATCTTCAAGCTTGTGATCGCCTCTAGAACTTTGGAAGTGCAGCAACACTAAGCCCCAAAGCTTCTCTTGAAATGGCGTGGAAGAAGGAAGGAGAGCTACGGCCAAAACCTGCGCGAAAGACCTTATACCCGTCGCCTAGGGTTTGGTAATCGATTACCCAATCGATTACCACGTCACACTTAGCCGTTCAACGGCTAGTTTTCGAACCGTAATCGATTACCCAATCGATTACCATTGCCCTGAATCGATTACCCAATCGATTCAGAGCCTCTCGGTTCTCTCGCGTAAACTGCCCTAATCGATTAGCCAATCGATTACCGATACCCTGAATCGATTACCAAATCGATTCAGAACTCTTCTGTCCTCTCGCGAAAACCGCTCTAATCGATCACCTGATCGATTGGCCCAATCGATTGCCCAATCGATTGAGTCCACCCTAACTTGTTCCCACAAGTCTAGGATCCCCTACCAAGTGTCCGGTCAACCCCGTTGACCGACCTGGATTTGTACTGCCTAGCTCCCAGCTCGGACTTGACCTGGTTCCCAACCAGATTCGCCTAACCCTCGAGTTAGGTCTAGTCTCTCGGTAGACTTCCACCTTGCCAGCATGCGATCTCCCCGATCCATCTGGACTTCACCTAGTCCCACTAGGTGTGCCTAGTCCCACTAGGTCTTTTCCCGTGCCATCGTACGATCTCCCCGATCTACCTGGACTTCACCTAGTCCCCCTAGGTGTGCCATGCCAGCGTACGATCTCCCCGATCTACCTGGACTTCACCTAGTCCCACTAGGTGTGCCTAGTCCCACTAGGTCTTTTACCATGCCAGCGTACGATCTCCCCGATCTACCTGGACTTCACCTAGTCCCACTAGGTGTGCCTAGTCCCACTAGGTCTTTTACCATGCCAGCGTACGATCTCCCCGATCTACCTGGACTTCACCTAGTCCACTAGGTCTGCCTAGTCCCACTAGGTCTTTTGCCAGTCAAGCCTCCAGTCAACCTTGACCCGCTTGACTCACACATCATGACCACTCAAACATCATTATCAAACATCGAAACATACGACCTCGAGCTCACCCGAGCTTAGTCAACCTAGGTCAACCCTGACCTAACCAAGATTGCACCAACAATCTCCCCCTTTTTGATGTTTGACAATATGTTTGAGAAAGACTAATCCCTATTAGCCTTTCAATTTTCTCCCCCTTTGACACACATCAAACACTCTCCCTGATAGTCTATATGGTCAAAGATATACCCAATGAAAATCCCATAATTTTCATTGAACCTATGCTCAACCTTGAGCACACATGAAGATTCTCAATCTCCATTCAATCAATTTTTCCAAAAAAAATTAACCACATGTTGTTAAGGAAGACCTCCCCCTCAAAACATGCTCTAAACCTCTATCATTGCACCAACAATGTTTTTGAGTTCCTAAATCTTTAGGAGAACTCAACTTGAGGTTATTGAGATTTTGGGATTCAAAACTTGAATCAAAATCTCTCCTTAACCCTTAAATGTTCACCCAACCATTTCCCTTTTTGATTTCACAATGAAATTTACCCAAATATACTTATAAAAGTATTTCAAAGGGGTTAGGGATTGGTAGGTTACAAAAAATGGGTTAACGGACTGAAACTAGACAGTTTCAGACTTACCAATCGATTGGTGTTGGGAACCAATCGATTACGACCTGCCTTAATCGATCAGCCGATCGATTACGGCTACCTGTAATCGATCACCGGATCGACTACCCGAGCTTCTGTGCTCGTAAAAGGATCGACCAATCGATTGACCAATCGATTGGCTATGGTCCCAATCGATCACCTGATCGATTGGGAGTTTCTGAAATCTGAAAACAATTTCAGATCCGAAATTCAGAAACCCCTAAATAATTCTACAAAATTCGAAAAATTCTAAAATTTTGTGTAGACATTATTTATACCATATACTATCATGGAAAAATAATTTTCTATGAAAATAACCTCGATTTTCAAAGATTGACACAAAATTGGAAACCATTGAAATATCTCAATGTTTTACTCCATTTTGTATCCAATTTATCAATGATGAGTGATATCAAAAGATGATCTTCACCAAGGTTTTCCAAGATAGTTTTGAAATAGGTTTCAAAAACAATTTCCAACCATGTTCCTTGGGCTAAATGCACATGACTTGTACATTAGCTTTCCCAATGATTGGAGTTCATTTATAATCATGTTTTGATGAACCTAAAACTCGATTAGATGCACTTTATCAACACCTTGAGTTTTGTTCATCTTCCTAACACCTCACTTGTATCTAATTGTGTCTCAAAAACACATACAAGTCAACTTATGGTCTTAGTGAGATGTGAAAGTCATGTTCTCCCTAATCTAAGGGTTCATGCATTTCTATCTAGGCATTATAAACTTTGATCATCCACCTAGGATATCAATTAATGCCAATATCCTTAATGTCAATAAAAATTGATTTATGCATGATTATGACTAAGACATGCATCATATGATAATTTTCAAAAGAAAGTATTTTAACATGTGATGAATGTATGACATGACATGTAATATTTTCACAATAAATATGAATGATGAAATATGATGTCATGGCATGTGATAGGGCATACAACACATGGCATATAAGCATAAAAGAAAATACCTAGATTTCCTATCTAAGTATCAATAACTCATCGCTAAGCCATTGATGATCCTAAGTTTGCCCTAATTTCCAAGATAATGCCAAAACTCCCCAACTTGGCCTATCTTTGGATTCTAACCTAGTTGTGCCAACTTTATCAAGTTTAATCCTCCAAAAACATAGTTTGGCACAAATTTACTCCTCCTAGAGTAAATAAATAATTCTTTCATTTTCAAGGGTAATAATTCCTTGAAAATGTCCCAAAGTGCCAACTTCATTAAGGTTGGGTTAACTACCTTTCCCATTAGAGTTGACACTCCCTAGACCTATCTAGGGTGTGGCGAACACACTCTTAGGAACCCAAAATCTATTGGTGCTCCTTGGGTGTTCTAGGTATTCACTAGGGATGACTTCCCTTGATACCTTCCTAACGACTTTCTTAGGCTTCTCCGAAGCCTTAGTCATGTTAGTCTTGTCTTGGTCAACTCTAGGGATAGCTTCCCTTGTGGCCTTGACTTGACTTCTAGACCTAGATTGAGTTCCATATTGATATGGAACTCTATGATAGGATGGACCGTCATCCTTAGTTTTAGGTTTGTATCCCAAACCTTTCTTGCTCCTAGAAGGTCCTTGACTTCCTAGGTCTAGGTTTTGACCTTTTGATCCCTTTAATAGATTTTCTATTTTTCTAAGGGATTTTTCTAATTTATCAAGTTTTGACCTCAAAACTTGATTTTCAATCATTACATCCTCAAGGCTTGGTTTTCTAATATAGCCTTGGTGATTGTTATTCTTAGCCTTGGATTGGGTAGGTCTACCTTTGGAATTCCTAATTTGTTTCCTATCCTTAGAGGTGGTAGTCCTAGCATGGAAAGCTCTATAGTTTTCCTTAGGTTTTACAAATCTCCTATTTTCATGATAAACTGCATTAAAATGATAAAAATTTTCTTTAGTATGCATATTATCATGATGAAAAGAATTACCATTACCTAATGGCACCTTAGGCTTAATCTTGGAGGCTCCCCCTTGACATGAGCTCCTCCTTTTGACTTTGGTCGGATCCTTCCCCTTTGGATATTGATTCCGATAATGTCCTTTTTGCTTGCATGAGAAGCACACAATGTGCTTCTTATCTTTCTTTGCCACGGGGTCGACCTCCTTTGGCTTTTCCTTGGCCTTGGGTGCCACTTGCACCTTCTTCTTGACCAATTTGGGACACTTGCTCTTATAGTGCCCTTTTTCCCTACACTCAAAGCAAATGATATGATCTTTATTTTTGCAAATTGAAATTTTTATACCTTTGCTTGTAGGAGTGTGGCATGACTCTTCAGTTGATCCGGAAGTAGATACTTCTTCTTCTTCCGGAGTCAATGACCTTTGCTCCCCCTCAATCCTAGAGGTGGAGACTTCTTCTTCCTCATTGACCTCAGATGATGATGTTGACGCTTTTCTTTGATCCGATGCCAATGGCACATTTTGCTCCCCCTCAATCCTAGAGGTGGAGGCTTCTTGAGCTTCATCTTCGGATGTTGAGCACCTCTCAACTTCCGAGTCCTCTTCACTTGATGAATCTCCCTCTTCGGATTTATCTTGATTTGGTATAGTGGAGGGATCTTCATGAAGCCTTGCCAATTTGCTCCATAGTTCTTTGGCATCTTGAAATTCTCCAATCTTGTCCAAGATGGTGCTTGGTAAGAGGTTGACCAATAGCTTGATCACTTTGTAGTTGGCCTCGCATCTCTTGATTTGCTCCTCATTCCATTTGCTTTTCTTGAGGAGCTTTCCTTGTGAGCTTGTTGGAGCTTCAAAACCCTCCATTAGAGCAAACCATTGCTCTATCTCCATCATGAAGAAATTTTCGATCCTTGATCTCCAAAGATCAAAATTCGCCTTGTCGAATGGTGGAGGTGCTCTTGTGTCATAGCCAAACTCCATTTTGAAATTTAAACCCCTTGATGATGACTTCTTGAAATTAGGGTTTCTTCCAACTTCTTCTTCTTCCTCTAGCTCTTGCCCTCTTGGCGATGAGTCCAAAGAAGAGCGACCTCGCTCTGATACCACTTGTTGGGACCGGTAGACGAGCTAGAGGGGGGGGGTGATTAGCTTCGATTCGCTTGTAGAAGATTTGTCGCGGCGGAAGACTTCAAGCAATCGCTAACACAAGGATTTACTTGGTATCCACCCCGGTCGGGTGACTAATCCAAGGATCCACTCTCCTCACACTCTCATACACTATGAAAGTCTCCTTCTTGAGGTGGAGAAACCTCTTACAAGCTTTCACAAAGATACAACAAGAGACAAAGCAAATACAAAAGAAATCTCACAAGATTTACAATAAATAAGCTCACACTTTGCTTTTCTTGTTATCTTCAAGCTTGTGATCGCCTCTAGAACTTTGGAAGTGCAGCAACACTAAGCCCCAAAGCTTCTCTTGAAATGGCGTGGAAGAAGGAAGGAGAGCTACGGCCAAAACCTGCGCGAAAGACCTTATACCCGTCGCCTAGGGTTTGGTAATCGATTACCCAATCGATTACCACGTCACACTTAGCCGTTCAACGGCTAGTTTTCGAACCGTAATCGATTACCCAATCGATTACCATTGCCCTGAATCGATTACCCAATCGATTCAGAGCCTCTCTGTTCTCTCGCGTAAACTGGCCTAATCGATTAGCCAATCGATTACCGATACCCTGAATCGATTACCAAATCGATTCAGAACTCTTCTGTCCTCTCGCGAAAACCGCTCTAATCGATCACCTGATCGATTGGCCCAATCGATTGCCCAATCGATTGAGTCCACCCTAACTTGTTCCCACAAGTCTAGGATCCCCTACCAAGTGTCCGGTCAACCCCGTTGACCGACCTGGATTTTTACTGCCTAGCTCCCAGCTCGGACTTGACCTGGTTCCCAACCAGATTCGCCTAACCCTCGAGTTAGGTCTAGTCTCTCGGTAGACTTCCACCTTGCCAGCATGCGATCTCCCCGATCCATCTGGACTTCACCTAGTCCCACTAGGTGTGCCTAGTCCCACTAGGTCTTTTCCCGTGCCATCGTACGATCTCCCCGATCTACCTGGACTTCACCTAGTCCCCCTAGGTGTGCCATGCCAGCGTACGATCTCCCCGATCTACCTGGACATCACCTAGTCCCACTAGGTGCGCCTAGTCCCACTAGGTCTTTTACCATGCCAGCGTACGATCTCCCCGATCTACCTGGACTTCACCTAGTCCCACTAGGTGTGCCTAGTCCCACTAGGTCTTTTACCATGCCAGCGTATGATCTCCCCGATCTACCTGGACTTCACCTAGTCCCACTAGGTCTGCCTAGTCCCACTAGGTCTTTTGCCAGTCAAGCCTCCAGTCAACCTTGACCCGCTTGACTCACACATCATGACCACTCAAACATCATTATCAAACATCGAAACATACGACCTCGAGCTCACCCGAGCTTAGTCAACCTAGGTCAACCCTGACCTAACCAAGATTGCACCAACACTAGCTAATCATTCACTTGCCACCGGCCAACTTGTTGCTTTAAAGGAGAGCCGACCACCAAAGGAAAGAAAGAGAGAAGAAGAGGAAGAAGAAGAGAAAAGGTTCTCTTCTTCTCAAAATCCCTAGCTGTGAGCTCCAATCCTCCTCCTTGCCGCCGGCCACCTTCACCTTCACCTTACTTGCGCCGCCACCTTCCCTTTGAATTTGCGCCACCAGCCAAAGGAAGAACAAGGCCTCCCTTTCCTTGACCTAACTGCATGCCTAAGGGAAGAGGAAAGAAGAAGAGAAGATGAAGGAAGACCACCTTCTTCCACCTTGTGCCGCCGGCCAAGTTGGTTGCGCCGCAACCCTAGGAGTGAAGGAGAGGATGAGAGGAGATTAGGGTTAATTGTGATTAACTTGCCTTGGTCTCATGACTATTGAGGTATATATAGGCTACAATAGGGACCATGAGGAGGAGTTGGGTCTTGGCCTCCTAATGGATCAAGGCCCAATACATTAAAGATAACCCTATCCACTAAAGGATTATCATTGAACTATCTAATCAACCCCATAATTAAATATGGGTTTCACTTATTATGTGTACAAATTCTCTCCATGTTTAAGATCTCGCATGTCCATTAATTAATTAAATTTCTTACAATTTAATTAATTAATATCTAACTCCATGAGTAGTACCACTCAACTTTATCATCATGTCGGACCAAGTCCACCTGCAGGATTTACATGATGAACTTTATGAGCTCCTCAAGGGGACATCATCAACCTGACGCATCAGGACATGATATCCTTCTATAATCAATGACACACCATGTAAATAATATTATTTTCCAATTTATTGGGTCTATCGATTTAACAAATAAATATCTCCCATTGGTAAATCAAAAAAATAAATATTAAGTGCATGTGCCCGTTATTATATCGGGATTAAGAGCATGTACACTATAATATCTGAGGTCTGATTCAATTACATAGTCACTAAAAATTGAATCACCTCTATATCGGTCCTGCTCAATACACACAAAGTGTACTAGTGTAATTCTATGGTCAAGATAAACCAATACCAAATTACACTACAAACATGCCAATGGTTTGTCCAAAACCATCTAGGTTGTGAGCCTCTACTTATACTCCACAAGGGACTAATAACATGATCTTCTGTGTGACACCACACACCATGTTATCTATAATGTAAAATATTAGACAATATGCCCACTATAATAAATGTAAAATGTAAACAATGATCATATGATTCTTATTCCAAAATATAGATGTTCATACAAAAGGTAGGCTATTAGTATACATCCTAACATGGGCGCCCACTGCCTTGAGGTAAGGAGTGGCCGGCGGCAACAAGCAAAAGGAGATCTTCTCCTTTGGTGTTTGGCTCCGCAAGGAAGACGAAGAGAAGGAGGGTGGTCGGTGGTTAGGTTTTGGTGGAAGGAGAGAATTCTTTCTCTTCCTCTTCTCTTCTTCTTCTTCTTTTTGTTCTCTTCTTCTCCATCTTAGGCATGTGGCTAGGGCAAGCAAAAGAAGATTTCATTTTCCTTCTTTTGGCCGGCGGCAACAAGAAAGGGGAGAAGGTGGTTGGCGCAAGCAAAGAGGAGAAGGAGGCTTTTGGTGGCTTCGTTTCTTGGAAGATTGTCACACACACAACATCCAAGAAGAGGATACGAATACAATAGAAGATCAAGAGGTAAAACAAGAGGTATAATCTTGTTTTAATTTTATTCTTGTTTCATTCTAAATTGTATTCATGTTTTGTCATGGACCCCAAAAATAAATACAAAAATCGGCGATCCATATTCGTCATCTATTCCGCGGCTAATCGATCAAGGAGTTAGAATTGCTTGAACTACAAGTTTGTTGAAGCAATCGCTCAATCGAATAACACGATGATGAAAAGGTTGTTCAGAAAGTTTCTTTCCATCCAGATTATTTCTAATTAATAGAAAATTTTAATCCGGCGACATGGAGAGCAATCTAACCGAACGGGAAACCAACAATTGGTATCATAGCCATGGGTTCCGATTTTGTGTGTTTTGGATTCAGTTACTTTCATGCATTTCATATATGATACATGCTAGTTAATAGTAGGATGTGCATGAGGCCAACTTTTTGGTTGCAGGCATAAGATCCAACTATTATGGCTATGTGTGATTGTGTGATTGTAATATTTATTTGAATCCTCGAGGTTGATGAGGCTATTGCATTTAATTGTAATTAAATGCGGCAAATGTTAGCCGTTTGTTTAAATTTACTTTCAATCTAGATTTTTTGTACACTCCTTTGTGGAGTATAGGATCGATGGATGCAAATTAAAATAGTTTTTATTCTCGCATGGAGCTTCTTGCTTGCGCATGGTGAAGGAAGAAGGAGACGAGGTGGCAACACGACTGGAGGCATATTGGAGAACAAAAGCCATAATAGTTGAAAATTTTAGTTTTTCATATTTGTTGCTTGATTGTTTAATATTCTTGTTGTGCATGCTTGTAAAATTCCTCAATTTTAAATTACTAAGTGGGAGAGGGAATCTTAGAGTCCCGTGGCCTCCATTACCAATTTGATAAGTGATGCAAACAAACATGCGCGTTGGCTCTAAGTGTCTTCCTCCATATCGGATGAATTTGTTTTGTGGATTAGTAGATCAAATATAATTATAGAATTATTTAGGAGCATGTGATCTTCCCCATCGGAAGGGACAAAATCCTAGATAATTGACTTAGTCTCGTGTAATGGTGTACTCTTAGATGCAATTAATAGAATCCTCCCCATCGGAATCACTACTATTATTTGTGTGGCCGAAGATAAACCAACTATTAATTTTATTTATCAAAAAGTTGTGGGGACCGGTGCCGTCGATAGGGGGGTGAATATTGACTCATTAAAATCTTTTGAGAATCTCGTCTTTCGATTTTCATTCTAGATACGGAGTTAGTAGCACAGCGGAAAATAGAAAAGAACGAAAATGAAAGATACTCGTACACGCATGATTTACTTGGTTCCCAACCCCCCAGGGTCAGTCCGTCCAAGGCCTAAGCATGGGAAATACCCGTCCACTAATGGCCTCCTTTTTAGACTTTCCGGAGGCGGAGAAACCCATCTTATAGTTGAGTTACAAGCACAAGATATAATTGAAAATTAACTTTGCAAAATAAAATCAAACCAAATGAAACGCCGAAGACTCAGCCGATCTGGAACTCTGAAGTGCCGCGCACTTCCTCCGGGAGACTCCTTGGTCGCAGAGCTTCGTCTTTAGTGCTTTATCATCATTCAGAATGCTTAGAATGAAGTCAAGATTGATGTCCTGAGTTGAGGGGTCGAACCCCTTTATATAGTCATGTTTAGGGCACTAGTGTTGCTATAGGGTGCGCCTCACAAGCCTTGGTCAATCCTCATCCTCCCGCCGAACTCGCAGAAGGGATAGAATCCCCTTCCCAGGCGCCTGGGAGCCCTCAGGTGCCTATGTTAACAGGCGCCTGGGATAGGCTTGCCCAGTCCAGGGCGCCCACAAGGATTGGGGAGCATGTATTGATACATGCGCCCTAGATAGCCTTCCAGGCAGCATTTTCTTCTTTGTTAGCTCTTCTATCTTGCCTCCAACTTTAGGTACCTGCAATACAACAAAGACAAGACAAGAATGCATACAATCTTAACCTTAGAGATTGGTTCTGACTTTGGATTTCCCGCGAAACCCTAGGTCGAACCGACACCTATGTTCCCTGCCCGGGGAACGTGCCTTTTGCCTACTCCTCTCAGGAGAAGGTTGCCACCCGGCCCATTCGGTTGGACTTTTGCCCAGCTTCACTCACTAGGACTTTTGCCCAGCTTCACTCACTTGGACTTCATGCCCTGCTTCACTAACAAGGACTTTTGCCCAGCTTCACTCACCAGGACTTCGTGCCCAGTCCGCGACCAGGACTTATTGCCCAACCCTATGTCAGGACTTCGGTGCCAAGCCCTCGGCCAGGACTTATTGTCCAATTCCTCGAATCAGGACTTTGTGCCCAACCCTTGGTCATGTCTTCAGTGCTTAGCCCTCGGCCAGTACTTAGTGCCCAATCCATGATCATGACTTAATGCCCAATTCTTCGAACCAGGACTTATTGCCAAGGTTAACTAGGACTTTTTTTCACTTTGGTACTGATTCTTGACTTACCCTTCCCTTGTTTAATGTATCACTAACTTAAGCATATTGTTAAACATTGAAACACTAGAGGAGGACATCATTGATGCATCATGCACCAACAATCTCCCCTTTTTTGAATATCTTCAGTTAGATTGGATTAAAGGGTTAAGTTATGATCCTTGGGATAAACTGGAAAAAATTGATCTAAGATTTGATCCTTGAAAAAAGCATTTTGATTTAAACTTTGACCCTTGGGAAAAATATTTTGATTTACATTTTGATCCTTTGGGAAAAAATTTTCTAACTTACACTCTCTATTCCTTTGGGAGAGAAAAAATTTCTAACTTAAGCTCACTCTCCCCCTTTGTCATACATTAAAAAAGATCACAAAACAAACTTGCACCAACAATAAAAATTTCAAAAAAAAATTCTTTTCCTTTTGAAAGTATATAATTTTTTGAAAGTATATTATTTTTGATACAATAATTTTTGAAATTCTTCCCTTTTTGTTCGAAAAAGACTAGGTACTAGTTAAAAAAACTAAGTACTTAAATTGCACCCAAAAAAATTGTACTGTGAAAAGTATTGTGCACTTTGAAAAAATATTTTGTACTTTTAGTAAAATATTTTGAACTTAGAAACTTTTTGCACTTAGGAAAATATTGCCTTAGAAAAATTTTCATTTAGAAATGATTTTCAAAAAAAAATGCACTCATAAAAGATTTTCACTTAAAAAAATATACACTTTTGAAAACAAATTTTCACTTAGAGAAATGTAGTGCATTTAGAAAAATTAGTATTTTGAAAAAAATTTGCACTTTGTACTTAGAAAAATGTTTTGCACAAAAAAAATTTGTACTTTGAAAAATATTTTGCACTTAAAATAGTTTTGCAAAAAAAAAAGTCTTTTTAATATTATTTTTGTTTTGAAAACACAATATTTTGTGGGGACCGGTGTCGTCGATAAGGGGGGGTGAATATCGACTTGAAAAAATTTGTGAAAACTTGTCATAAATTTGATCGTTCGTTCTAGATACAGAGTTAGTAGTACAGCGGAAAATAGACAGAACGAAAAACCGAACGACAGAGTGAACACAGGTTTTTACTTGGTTCCCAACCCCTCCAGGGTCAGTACGTCCAAGGCCTAAGCACAGGAAATGCCCGTTGATGGACCCAAAATAGATGTCACAAATGGGGGCCTCAAATTTAGAAATTTATAAAGCTGAAAACCCTTTGGCTAACAAAGATAAAAATTGTAGTAGAGGGGCCTCAAGTCGTATTTTTCCAAGGACTAGTTGAATAAATGTTTAACTCGAGCTTACAGGTTTATTTGTCGTTTGATGATTGGGTTTTCTAGATAAAATGGGGGTTTTTGGCAATAAGAGGAAGTGACAATATGAAATAACAATTCAAAATAACGTAGAATTAACTAAGCAAGGTAATGAATTAAGAAGTTGCACGAACTAAACTTAAAGAACTTAACGAGATGAGCAACTAAACAATTTAGGCCAAACTAGAGAATTGATCTTAAAGAGCTAATTGCAGGTAATAAATTGCAGAGAACTAATTGCATGAAAGAAATTGCAGATTAAAGAAAACTAGAACAAATCTTGGCTTAAGCACATGGCTTGAAATGTAATGGAACAATTATAACAACTTGACGAAATACATGTATAAAATCAAAGTAATCCTAATTAAACATCAAATCAAGTTCTGATCAAAACTTCCCTTCGCCGTCACACGAAGGATGAGCTATGACCCCCCTAGCTCAAAAACCATTGAAGAAAACTCCCGTGCTCAGCTTGCTGTCGACCTTGCTGTTCTTCTACCCCTGATCGGTCAACCCGACCGATCAGGTCTTCCTCTGATCGGTCACGGGACCGATCAGAGTCCTCTCTGTCCGATCAACCCGATCGGTCAGTAGCTGAATTCATCTGAGATCTCCTCCTCTTTGATACACCGAGCTACGATCTCACTCAGATACTTTCAGTAAACTTCGGAGAACCCCTCCTAAAGCTCTGATTGCATCCAACCGAAGAAAACAACCGGCGATCAATGGAATCAACTAGCGGACGGAGCTTTTGGCGAAACCCTCACCTAATGCTCTTCAGCTGCGATATTTGATTAGCAATCTAAACAGAAAAACTTACCCCGATGATCTGAAATCTTGAGAAGAAACAAATTTGGATGTTGGCCGCGCGATTTGGAAGAAAACTATGAAGAAAACGATGCTAAACTGACGAAGAACAAAGAACTGGAAATGGCGATCTGTAGCTACGCGACGCGACGACCAGCGGAAGAGGAAGAGGGAATTCTGATTTTAACTTATTCCTTTTGAAATTGAACGGCTGAGATTGTCCCGATCTCATCCAACGATCGGATTTGCTCCGATCTGAACCATACTCCCCAGATCTTGATCTGTGCTCCTGATCTACCTGTCCTTAGCTCGGATCAACCAGATCTGTGGCGGATGGCTCAGATCATCCCTTCTCTTGCTTGGATGGTCTAGATAATCTTGAGCTTGATCCAACGGTTGAATTAACTCTGATCTGGCCGAAACTTTCAGATCTTGATCCATGAACTTGATTAAGTCTAACTTAAGCTTGGATTGACCAGAAGTTGACCGATGGTTCAGATCTAGCCGTTTGTTGAATGGACGACCCATATTAATCCGATACTTGATCCCTTTGATCCAGTTCCAATTCTGGCTCAAGTCTGGTCCAATCTGATCTAGGTCCATGGTCATTTGAAGCCTACAAAATCAGATTCACAATTTAGTGCCAAAATATCTCAAATATACAAGAATTTGAATTAAAAGCCAAAATAGAGGAAATACATGAAACCTAATATAAATACAAACTTAAGCATATGAAAGTGGATCAAAACATGTATTTGAGAGCATAAATTTATCAACAACATGGTAGTTATCACCCGTCCACTAATGGTCTCCTTTCCGGACTTTCCAGAGATGGTGAAACCCGTCTTACAGTGCACGATTTACAATCAAAATATTAAGGAAAGTAAATGCAGAAAGTAAATTCAAACCAAACAAAGAGTCGACGATCCCGGCCGATCTGGAACTCCGAAGTGCCGTGCACTTCCTCCTGGAGCCTCCTTGGTCGCAGTGCTTTGTCTCTAGCACATTTTTTTCGCTCAGAATGCTTAGAATGTCGTAGTGATTACTGTTCTGAGTTGAGGGGTTGAACCCCTTTATATAGCTTCAGCTCGGGCGCCCTAGAGCTTCTGGGGCGCCTCAGTTGCGGTCAAAATTCCATCCAAATCGCGAACTTCGCGAGGCTGATAAAACCTTCCTTCTTGGGTGCCCTAGACCTTATTGGGCACCTGATTCATTCAAGCGCCTGACATATTGTAACGACCCGGAAAAATCTCTTCAATATTTTCTTTAAAATTTTGATCATGTCTAAATAGTTTTGAAGGAGTTTAGAGATACTAGTACGAACCTTAGCATAGTTATCCATAATTTTCTCATTTAAATTGAGAAGCTAAGTACTAATGGGATTTTCTAAGACCATGGTTATTAGTGGATTTAGGTGAAATTTTTTATAAATATAAATGAGTTTTAATTAAGGATATTAGTTGATCATGGGTGAATTTTTGGGGAATTTTCGGAAATAAGGAGAAATAAAAAATAAAAATAAAATAAAAACAAAGTGCATGCACCAAGGATTGAACCTTGGACCTATGGTACCACCATGCATGTACTAACCAATTCACCTAGCAAGAGAGTGCTAGTAGAGAATGAAGTGGATTTTAGTTAAGGCTTAGGGAAAATGAAGGTTCATCAAGGGAAGAGATACCATGACTCTTCACTTGCCCTCCTTAATGTGGTATAAAGGCAAAGAGAGAAGTGGCATAGGAGTTACATTCTCCCTTCTCTTCTTCCACCAAAGTCATTTCCTTCCTCTTCCTCCTTGCTCTAGCCGAAACCCACAAGGGTTCTCCCCTTAGGAAAAAAATTCCACCAAGGACTTCATCTTGAAGACTCAAGGCTCTATACTAGGCTACAAGGGCTAAGGAGAAGTTTGGAGTCAAGAAGGTTCTTTCTATTTCTCTATTCAAGGATTAAATTCAAGATAAGGGAAGGTAAGACCCCCTCACCTGTGGTATAATAGCTTCCAAGTTATTTGTCATGATCTATGTTCTTATTGGCATCCTATGTTGAAGAAATCCATGGTTAGGGCTTGTGAGGGTTTCGGCCAAGCATTATTTTGAGGTTAAAATTATATGGAAACCCCTATTATGTTTCCTAATGTTTATTCATGATAAGTTAAGCATAAAAGTATGATTTGGAAGTTTTTGTTTGTAGCACCCTAAAACCCCCTAGGGTTTCGGCCACATCAAGGTCAAAAGGCTAGGGTAAACTCCAACCTTTCCAAGCATGATTAGTATGTTTCCTATGATATCTTGTGGGTAATAATGGTGATTTATATGAATTTTCCTATGGGCTTGTTACCCTTCTAGGGTTTCGGCCAACATATGGTTTAGGCCTAGGACTTAGGGTTAAGTCCAATCAAGGGTACAAATGTTTTCCATGGCATGATATGTAAGGTATGGGATGTTAATCATGACCTAGGTAAATTTTCTATGGATTCATGGCCCCTTAGGGTTTCGACCAAGACCCAAATTTAGGGTTTGAATTGGGCTAAGGTCTCAAGGATACATGTTTATAAGTTACCATAACGTAAGTACATAGTTAAGCACGATGTACGGATCTTTATATTACCAAAATCATAGCTTATGTGTTATGTGACATGACCTTGTATGTTAGGTTCTATGTTATACTTTACTCATGAATGTTTAGATCATATACCATGAACATATATAAGTAATGTAGGGGTATATTATGATAAATAGAATGATGCATGTAGAAGGTTAAATGCTTATAATAGATGTATGTGTATGAAGGTCTATGCATGTTTTATGATGAATGTCATGAACCTAGGTAGTATGCACCATGTGTATATGTAGCTTACCCATGCATGTTTTACGATGGATACTAGGATTATGTATGCTAGATGAAATGTATCATGTATGAATTGCATGTTTATTTAAGTACCATGATCATGTAAGCTTTATGAACCAAGATAATATTTATGCCTGGAAGTATGATTATGTATGGATGTCATGTTCTTATGAATAAAAGAATATGGATAAAGATCATGGTTATGCCTTAAGTATGAATGATAAGTATGAATGATGAAGGCATAACGAAGTTATGAAATAAGTATGAATATTGAAATCCCAAGCATGTTTATGTCATGCTTCATGTAACAAGATTATATTTATGTCCTAAGATATGTCAAGCATGAATGATGAAGCATGCATAGTTATTTTATTTTATGAATGAGCTTGTACCAGACCGAAGTAAGGGTCCAAGGGATGGGCACCTTAAGAACGCCTCGGTTTTGGACTACCGTAGCTGTCCACGGTTCTGGGACTACCGAAGATGTCCAACAGGGATGGGCACCTTAAGAACGCCCCGATTTTTGGAACTACCGTAGCTATTCCTACCCTAGTAGGTCGGGGCTCGCTACCTCGTATTTACATAGGGATGCGCACTTATGATGTATGTATGTGGTACAAGCCGGGGACCCCAATGATGTTATGTTTATGTTTAAGTATTTAAAAGTATGATTTTAAATTAAGCATCCCTATGTATACGCATTCCGTCTCATGCATTCATTCATGTTATGCATCACGCCAGGGTAAGTATGTTTTATGCTTATGCTTATGATAAGATTGTGCTTATGCTCATATATGTTATGAGTTATGTCATGATAAGTATGTTTCATGCTCATGTATGTTAAGAATTATGTCATGATAAGTATGTTTCATGCTCATGTATGTTAAGAATTATGTCATGATAAGTATGTTTCATGCCCATGCATGCTAAGAATTATGCTATGCTAAGTATGTTTTAGGTTTATGCTTATGTTAAGAATCATGCTATATTAGTTGTTTATATGCTTATGATTTACGCCAAGACTATGCTTATGTTTTATGTTCAGAATTATATTTATGTTTAAGTGACGTATGATTTTAGTGAGTAGGAAAGGGTCTTACTAAGCCTGTGTGCTTATAGTCTTATTTTCCTTGTACCGCAGATTAAGCAAGAGGTTACTAAGGGAAGCAACAGGAGAGGCAAGAGCATGTGTGTGTATGCCGGTGACATGGCAAAGGATTCTTTTATTTACACATATCGCAAGTATTGGGTTTTGGAAATGCCTCCTTAGTTTCTATGCTATGTTTCAATAGTTATGCCTAATGGATGACTTAAGACTCATGATGTTTATGGATAAGTTACTTGCTACTTATGATGATTATTAATAAGCTATGAAATGGTTATATCATGATGCCATGCATGTTGTTAATATGCTAAGTCCAATGACACTAGGTTCATGGATGACAAGTTTATGCATGTATAGATGTTTCATGTATTAGTTGCATGGTTAAAACATGTGTAGAAGAAAAAAAATATTCCGCTGCATTAAGATATTTTATATGTACATGTATGTTTAGCGTAACGCCGCTTCTCGCCACACCATAAGGTGTGGGAAAAAGGCGGGCGTTACAGGTTGCTATCAGAGCAGTTGCCATCTCACTACACACACATCAAGCCTTCTTCCTGCCGCTTCCATGTAAGTACCTCTTTGTATATTTTATGATAGTAAACACGTTTAGGATACCTTATGATTCTAGAATATGTAAATATGGATGATACCTATGATTCTAGAATATGCAAGAATGAACGATGTTTATGATGAAAAGTACATTAGGATATATGACTATGAACGATATTTATTTTCTTATGAATCAAATACTTTAGAATTTAATATAGAGGGTAGGAATAACGATAACTCATATTATCCATACTTGTCCTTCATAAAGGAAAGCATGGCTAGAAGACAGAGTAACAGACTTAATGAGACTACTCCCTCGCCTGACCTGATGCAATTAGTGACCTAACTTCAGCGTCAAGTTACCGAGCAGCAGCAAACTATTAACACCCTGATGAACCAACAAGAAAATTCGACTACTCCACCGGCGAACCAGACTGCTATACCCGTCGTGCCTACGGTTACGCAAACTCCTCCAACAGGCTCGACCACTGTAGCATGACAGGAGGCTTATCTGATTCAGTGGTTGAGGTTGAAACCGGAAAATTTCTCGGGTATTGGTGAGCTGTGGGACGCCCAAGCGTGGTTCTAAACCGTAGAGAGTACAATGGAGCTGCTGGACTGGCCGGAACATGAAAAGATTAAGTGTGCATCATTCTGCCTTTCTGGGGATGCTAGAATGTGGTGGGAAAGGGTCAAGGCCAAGAGACAGGTGAACCAGATGACGTGGCCAGACTTTGAATCAGAGTTCTTCGAAGAATTCTTCAATATGCGTGTCACAAACAAACATTACGATGAGTTCACGGAATTCCGACAGGGCAACCTCTCGGTCAATGAAGCTGTGAAGAAATTTAACCGATTGGCTCGTTTGTGCCCTGAGTTGGTTCGCACGGAGAAAGAAAGGGTCCGACTTATGTTAATGATGTTGCGGCCCGAAATAGCTTTGAACGTGGCTGGCGGAGTTAACAGACCGCAGACTGCAGAGGAGCTGTTTAGTAGTGCCCTACTCACCGAGCATTACCTGAACAATATCAACCAACAAAGGAAGGCAGTAAATGAAAGTAAGAATCAAGTTCACTCCAGGATTCTCGATTCCTTATCTTTCATTATCCCTAATGTTCCTTCCTTTTATTGACACTCAGGGGGTCAGAAACCTTAGAGTACCAACGCGAATTGGAAAGGAAATCAGGGTGGTAAACGACAGCCATAGAACAACCCTCAAGGGGGCCCAGCAAATAAACAGTCCCGGTTTCCCCTGTGTGCTACATGCGGGAAGATGCACCCCGGGGAATGCCACAAAGATACAAACCGGTGCTTCATCTGTGGAGTGGAAGGGCACATGGCCTCTTACTGTCCTACCAAGAACCAGGCACCTCCCCAACAGCTTGTTCAGTACCAGGGTGCACCTGCGAAACTACATTATATACAAGCTGAGCCGGAGAGTACACTGATGAGCCAAGAAAGATTGGAGGCCCCACCAACTATGGCAGATGCCAGGGTTTTCTCTATTACTAAGGAGGATGCTGCGAATGCTTCAAAGGTTGTCATAGGTCAGATACTTATTTACGGTCAGTATGCTACCGCATTATTTGATACTGGGGCAACACACTCATTCGTCTCTACATTCTACACTAAGAAGATAGATATGTCTCCACAAGTTTTAACTGCAAGTTCTTAACAACCCTGCCTTCGGGAGAAATAATGACATCCACTCACATGCTGCGTGCGGTGCCAGTCGGAATTGCGGGAAGAGAACTCTACTGCGATCTGATAGTACTCGACATGCAGGACTATGATGTTATAATGGGAATGGATTTTCTAAGCAAATATGGTGCTTCTGTCGAGTGCCGTAAACGAAGGGTGGTCTTTCAACCCAAGGCAGATTCCACGTTTGAATTTATCGGAGAGCCAAGGAAAAGAACCGGGAAATTCTTATCGACTCTCAAAGCACGGAAGATGTTAGACAAGGAATATATTGGTTTTCTAGCACATGTGGTTGACGTAGGTCAAACAAAGGATCAGAAGTTGGAAGATGTCAGAGTGGTATGCGAGTACCCAGAGGTATTCCCAGATGAGTTACCGGGGTTAGCTCCTGATAGAGAAGTGTAATTCGAGATCAAATTAGTTCCTGGTACTAACCCGATCTCCAAGGCACCCTACCGTATGGCGCCGGTTGAATTAAAAGAACTTCAAGAACAGCTACAGGAGTTGCTCGATAAGGGACTTATTCACCCTAGTTATTCCCCATGGGGAGCTCCGGTACTGTTTGTGAAAAAGAAAGACGGATCTATGCGAATGTGCATAGATTATCGAGCACTGAACAATGTAACGATGAAGAACAGGTATCCCCTTCCAAGAATAGATGACCTATTTGATCAACTAAAAGGAGCTACCGTATTCTCGAAAATCGATCTGAGGTCTGGTTATCATCAAGTCAAAGTAAAACAGGATGATATTCCGAAGACGGCCTTCCGAACAAGGTACAGACATTTTGAGTTTGTTGTCATGCCCTTCGGCGTGACCAATGCTCCTGCGATGTTTATGGACCTTATGAATCGGGTATTCTCGTCTTTTCTCGATAAATTTGTAATCGTCTTCATTGACGATATCCTTATTTATTCAAGAGACCAAGAAGAGCACGCCAAGCATCTGAGGATAGTACTACAGACTCTTCGGGAAAAACAACTGTACGCCAAGTTCTCCAAATGTGAGTTCTGGCTTGACCAAGTAGGTTTTTTGGGCCATATTATTTCCAAAGATGGGGTTATGGTAGACCCAACAAAGATTGAAGCTGTGAACAACTGGAGCCGGCCGAGGAACGCTAGCGAAATCAGAAGTTTTCTTGGGCTGGCGGGCTATTATCGGAAATTTGTGGAGGACTTCGGAAGAATTGCAGCCCCTCTAATAGCTCTCACCCGGCAGGATAAGAAATATGAATGGACGGAAAACTACGAAAGGAGTTTCTCGGAGCTAAAAAGGAGACTTACAAGTGCCCCAATCCTTACCCTTCCGGAAAGTAACCAGGGCTTCAACATGTATAGCGACGCCTCCCGACTGGGACTTGGAGCTGTGCTTATGCAGAATGGTAAAGTCATTGCTTACGCCTCTAGGCAACTTAAAGAACATGAACAGAATTACCCTACCCACGATCTCGAATTAGCCGCCGTGGTCTTCGCTCTTAAGATATGGAGGCACTATTTGTATGGAGCGCAGTGTAGAATTTATACAGACCACCAGAGCCTGCGGTATTTCTTCACTCAGAAAGATCTAAATATGAGACAACGCCGGTGGCTGGAGTTGGTAAAGTACTATGACTGCGAGATCTTCTACCATCCAGGAAAGCCAAATAAAGTGGCCGATGCACTCAGCCGGAAGTCAAGTGCCACCTTGATGTCCATATCTAGATTACCCCGGCCACTCGAAAGGGAAATTATGAAGTCTGGGGTCGAGGTCATTTCCGGATGGCTTTCTACCATGACATTATCACCGACGCTGTTCGAGGATATGTTGGACAAGCAAGATGGTGATCCGAGCCTTCAGAGAATCAAATAGGAGATCCTGGAAGGAAAGGGTGATGGTTTTCATATCGCCAACGAGGGAGTACTCTATCTTAGGGATCGTCTATGTATTCCTAATGATCCAGAGCTGCGGAGAGCGATATTAGTAGAAGCTCACGAAACCCCTTATTCGATGCACCCGGGATCCACCAAGATGAATCAAGATCTGAAAGAGAAATTCTGGTGGTCCGGTATGAAGAGAGATGTGGCTTAGCATGTTGGCACTTGCCTGACCTGCCAACGAGTGAAGGCAGAGCACCAGCGGCCCGGAGGAGTTCTGCAGCCACTTCCGATTCCGAAATGGAAATGGGAAGATATCTCTATGGATTTTATTTCAGGACTTCCCAAGACTACAAATGGATACGATGCGGTATGGGTGATTGTGGACAGGCTGACAAAGTCTGCTCACTTCCTAGCAATCAAGATGACTTATTCGATTGAGCAACTGGCTTAATTATATATTAAGGAGATAATCAGACATCATGGAGTTCCCAAGACCATCATCTCAGATAGAGATGGTCGCTTCACTTCACATTTTTGGGAGTGTGTCCAGAAGTCCCTCGGCACTAAATTACGATTCAGTACAGCTTTTCATCCTCAGACTGACGGGCAAACTGAACGAGTGAATCAAGTGCTGGAAGACATGTTACGGGCTTGTGCTCTGGATTTCAAAGGGAGTTGGTGCCGATATCTATGTTTAGCGAAATTTGCCTACAATAATAGCTACCAAGCTACTATCGGCATGGCACCTTATGAAGCTTTGTACGGGAGGAGATGTAGGTCTCCGATCTGTTGGTATGAAGGCGGTGAAAAGAAGGCGATGGGGCTCACGATGGATCTCATCGACGACACCACCCAAGCTATACAGAACATTCGACGACGGATAGAAGCTGCACAAAGTCGGCAGAAGAGTTATGCAGATGTCCGGCGTAGGCCACTAGAATTCAATATTGGGGATCTAGTATTCCTCAAAGTGGCTCCGATGAAAGGGGTGGCATTTGGGAAGAGAGGAAAACTGAGTCCGCGATATGTGGGACCGTATCTGATCCTGAAAAGAGTTAGCAAGGTGGCATATGAGCTAGAGCTACCTCAGGAGATGTCAGCTATCCATAATGTGTTCCATGTGTCAATGCTTAAGAAGTGTCTTCCCAATAGGGACCAAGTGATCGAGCCACAGATAGTACAAGTTCAGGAGGACCTAAGTTATGAAAGCCGACCTATCCAGATTTTGGATCGGGAAGTCAAGAAGCTAAGGAACAAGGAGGTACCCTTATTCAAGGTCCTATGGCAAAGTTAACGGTTCGAGGAAGCTACCTGGGAACACGAGGACGAGATGAGACGCAAGTACCCGGAGCTATTCTAAGTTCGAGGACGAACTTTCACGAGGTATGGGGGATTGTAACGACCCGGAAAAATCTTCTCAATATTTTCTTTAAAATTTTGATCATGTCTAAATAGTTTTGAAGGAGTTTAGAGATACTAGTACGAACCTTAGCATAGTTATCCATAATTTTCTCATTTAAATTGAGAAGCTAAGTACTAATGAGCTTTTCTAAGACCATGGTTATTAGTGGATTCAGGTGAAATTTAATATAAATATAAATGGGTTTTAATTAAGGATATTAGTATGATCATGGGTGAATTTTTGGAGAATTTTCGGAAATAAGGAGAAATAAAAAATAAAAATAAAATAAAAACAAAGTGCATGCACCAAGGATTGAACCTTGGACCTATGGTACAACCATGCATGTACTAACCAATTCACCTAGCAAGGGAGTGCTAGTAAAGAATGAAGTGGATTTTGGTTAAGGCTTAGGGAAAATGAAGGGTCATCAAGGGAAGAGACACCATGACTCTTCACTTGCCCTCCTTAATGTGGTATAAAGGCAATGAGAGAAGTGGCATAAGAGTTACATTCTCCCTTCTCTTCTTCCACCAAAGTCATTTCCTTCCTCTTCCTCCTTGCTCTAGCCGAAACCCACAAGGGTTCTCCCCTTAGGAAAAAAATTCCACCAAGGACTCCATCTTGAAGACTCAAGGCTCTATACTAGGCTACAAGGGCTAAGGAGAAGTTTGGAGTCAAGAAGGTTCTTTCTATTTCTCTATTCAAGGATTAAATAAAAGATAAGGGAAGGTAAGACCCCCTCACCTGTGGTATGATAGCTTCCAATTTATTTGTCATGATCTAAGTTCTTATTGGCATTCTATGTTGAAGAAATCCATGGTTAGGGCTTGTGAGGGTTTCGGCCAAGCATTATTTTGAGGTTAAAATTATATGGAAAACCCCTATTATGTTTCCTAATGTTTATTCATGATAAGTTAAGCATAAAAGTATGATTTGGAAGTTTTTGTTTGTAGCACCCTAAAACCCCCTAGGGTTTCGGCCACATCAAGGTCAAAAGGCTAGGGTAAACTCCAACCTTTCCAAGCATGATTAGTATGTTTCCTATGATATCTTATGGGTAATAATGGTGATTTATATGAATTTTCCTATGCACTTGTTACCCTTCTAGGGTTTCGGCCAACATATGGTTTAGGCCTAGGACTTATGGTTAAGTCCAATCAAGGGTTCAAATGGTTTTCCATGACAAGATATGTAAGGTATGGGATGTAAATCATGACCTAGGTAAATTATCTATGAATTCATGGCCCCTTAGGGTTTCATCCAAGACCCAAATTTAGGGTTTGAATTGGGCTAAGGTCTCAAGGATACATGTTTATAAGTTACCATAATGTAAGTACATAGTTAAGCACGATGTACGGATCTTTATATTACCAAAATCTTAGCTTATGTGTTATGTGACATGACCTTGTATGTTAGGTTCTATGTTATACTTTACTCATGAATGTTTAGATCATATACCATGAACATATGTAAGTAATGTAGGGGTATATTATGATAAATAGAATGATGCATGTAGAAGGTTAAATGCTTATAATAGATGTATGTGTATGAAGGTCTATGCATGTTTTATGATGAATGCAATGAACCTAGGTAGTATGCACCATGTGTATATGTAGCTTACCCATGCATGTTTTACGATGGATACTAGGATTATGTATGCTAGATGAAATGTATCATGTATGAATTGCATGTTTATTTAAGTACCATGATCATGCAAGCTTTATGAACCAAGATAATATTTATGCCTGGAAGTATGATTATGTATGGATGTCATGTTCTTATGAATAAAAGAATATGGATAAAGATGATGGTTATGCCTTAAGTATGAATGATAAGTATGAATGATAAGTATGAATGATGAAGGCATAACGAAGTTATGAAATAAGTATGAATGATGAAATGCCAAGCATGTTTATGTCATGCTTCATGTAACAAGATTATGTTTATGTCCTAAGATATGTCAAGTATGAATGATGAAGCATGCATAGTTATTTTATTTTATGAATGAGCTTGTACCGGACCGAAAAAGGGTCCAAGGGATGGGCACCTTAAGAACGCCTCTGTTTTGGACTACCGTAGCTGTCCACGGTTCTGGGACTATCAAAGCTGTCCAACAGGGATGGGCACCTTAAGAACGCCCCAGTTTTTGGAACTACCGTAGCTGTTCCTACCCTAGTAGGTCGGGGCTCGCTACATCATATTTACTTAGGGATGCACGCTTATGATGTATGTATGTGGTACAAGCCGGGGACCCCAATGATGTTATGTTTATGTTTAAGTATTTAAAAGTATGATTTTAAATTAAGCATCCCTATGTATACGCATTCCGACTCATGCATTCATTCATGTTATGCATCACGCCGGGTAAGTATGTTTTATGCTTATGCTTATGATAAGATTGTGCTTATGCTCATATATGTTAAGAGTTATGTCATGATAAGTATGTTTCATGCTCATGTATGTTAAGAATTATGTCATGATAAGTATGTTTCATGCCCATGCATGCTAAGAATTATGCTATGCTAAGTATGTTTTAGGTTTATGTTTATGTTAAGAATCATACTATATTAGTTGTTCATATGCTTATGATATACGCCAAGACTATGCTTATGTTTTATGTTCAGAATTATGTTAGGTCAGATGCTTGATATGTTTATGTTTAAGTGACGTATGGTTTTAGTGAGTAGGAAAGGATCTTACTAAGCCTGTGTGCTTATAGTCTTATTTTCCTCGTACCGCAGATCAAGCAAGAGGTTACTAAGGGAAGCAGCAGGAGAGGCAAGAGCATGTGTGTGTGTGGCGGTGACATGGCAATGGATTCTTTTATTTACACATATCGCAAGTCTTGGGTTTTGGAAATGCCTCCTTAGATTCTATGCTATGTTTCAATGGTTATGCCTAATGGATGACTTAAGACTCATGATGTTTATGGATAAGTTACTTGCTACTTATGATGATTATGAATAAGCTATGAAATGGTTATATCATGATGCCATGCATGTTGTTAATATGCTAAGTCCAATGACACTAGGTTCATGGATGACAAGTTTATGCATGTATAGATGTTTCATGTATTAGTTGCATGGTTAAAAGCATGTGTAGAAGAAAAAAATTATTCCACTGCATTAAGATGTTTTATATGTACATGTATGTTTAGCGTAACGCCGCTTCTCGCCACACTATAAGGTGTGGGAAAAAGGCGGGCGTTACACATCTAGGGTGCATGGATTGATGGGGACGCCCTGGTTTCAATGGGGGCGCCCTGTAAGCTATAATTCAGCTTCTTTGTGTTTCTTTGCCTACTTTGCCTTCAATTTTAGTTACCTACAAGATACACAAACACAAGACAAACAAGTATATACCCTTAGCCTTAAGGATTGGATCTGACTTTGGTTTCCAGCGAAACCCTAGGTCGAATGGACACCTCTGTTCCCTTCCCGGGGAACGCGCCTTTTGCCTACTCCTCTCAGGAGAAGGTTGCCACCCGACCCATCCGATTGGACTATTGCCCAGCTTCACTCACCAGGACTTTTGCCCAATCTTACGACTATGAATTTTTGCCCAGCTTCACTCACCAGGACTTTTTCCCAACTTCTCTCATCAGGACTTCGTGCCCAGTCCACGACAAGGATTTATTGCCTAACCCTATGTCAGGACTTCGGTGCCCAGCACTCGACCAGGACTTATTGCCCAATTCCTCAAATCAGAACATCGTGGCCAACCATCGGTCAGGTCTTCGGTGCCCAGCCCTCGGCCAGGACTTAGTGCCCAATCCATGATCAGGACTTAGTGCCTAATTCTTCGAACCAGGACTTATTGCCTAGGTTAACTAGGACTTTTCTTCACTTTGGTACTGATTTCTTGACTTACCCTTCCCTTGTCAATGTATTACTAACTTAAGCCTATTGTTAAACATTGAAACACTAGAGGAGGGCATTACTGATGCATCTTGCACCAACAATCTTCCCCTTTTTGATGTCTGACAATATCTTAATTTAGATTGGATTAAAGGGTTATGTTATGAAAAAGGGAAAAATGAAACATTTTGATATACATTTTGATCCTTTGGGACAAAAAAAAATTCTAACTTATGATCTCTATTCCTTTGGGAGAAAAAAAAAATTCTAACTTAGGAGCTCACTCTCCCCCTTTGTCATACATCAAAAAAATGACAAGACAAACTTGCACCAACAATGAAAATTTCAAAAAATTTCCTTTTCCTTTTGAAAGTACCTAGTATAATTCTTTGAAAGCATATCATTTTTGATAAAATGATTTTCGAAACTCTTCCCCTTTTGTTTGAAAAAAGACTAAGTACTAGTTAAAAAAAAACTAAGTACTTAAATTGCGCCCAAAAAAAATTGTATTTTGAAATGTATTGTGCACTTGGAAAAATATTTTATACTTTTAGAAAAATACTTTGAACTTAGAAAATTTTTGCACTTAGAAAAATATTGCCTTAGAAAAATTTTCATTTAGAAAAGATTAAAAAAATTGCACTCATAAAATATTTTCACTTAAAAAAAATTATGCATTTTAGATAAAAAATTTCACTTAGAGAAATGAAGTGCATTTAGAAAAATTAGTATTTTGAAAGAGATTTGCACTTAGTACTTTGAAAAATGTTTTGCACAAAAAAAATTTGTACTTTGAAAAATATTTTGCACTTAAAATTGTTTTGCAAAAGAAATCTCTTTAATATTATTTTTATTTTGAAAACATAATATTTTACTTGACTTGGTTTCTTTTCTAGTTTGACACAATCCTAGATACACAAACACAAGACAAACAAGTATATACCCTTAGCCTTAAAGATTGGTTCTGACTTTGGGTTTCCCACGAAACCCTAGGTCGAACCGACGCCTATGTTCCCTTCCCGAGGAACGCGCCTTTCGCCTACTCCTCTCAGGAGAAGGTTGCCACCTGGCCCATCCGGTTGGACTTTTGCCCAGCTTCACTCACTAGGGCATTTACCCAATCTTATGACCAGGACTTATTGCCCAGCTTTACTCACCAGGACTTTTGCCCAGCTTCACTCACCAGGACTTCGTGCCCAGTCCACGACCAGGACTTATTGCCCAACCCTATGTCTGGACTTCGGTGCCCAGCACTCGACCAGGACTTATTGCCCAATTCCTCGAATTAGGACTTCGTGCCCAACCCTCGGTCAGGTCTTCGGTGCCCAGCCCGCGGCTAGGACTTAGTGCCCAATCCATGATCAGGACTTAGTGCCCAATTCATCGAACCAGGACTTAATGCCTAGGTTAACTAGGACTTTTCTTCACTTTGGTACTGATTTCTTGACTTACCCTTCCCTTGTCAATGTATTACTAACTTAAGCCTATTGTTAAACATTGAAACACTAGAGGAGGGCATTACTGATGCATCTTGCACCAACAATCTTCCCCTTTTTGATGTCTGACAATATCTTAATTTAGATTGGATTAAAGGGTTATGTTATGAAAAAGGGAAAAATGAAACATTTTGATATACATTTTGATCCTTTGGGACAAAAAAAATTTCTAACTTATGATCTCTATTCCTTTGGGAGAAAAAAAAATTCTAACTTAGGAGCTCACTCTCCCCCTTTGTCATACATCAAAAAAATGACAAGACAAACTTGCACCAACAATGAACATTTCAAAAAATTTCCTTTTCCTTTTGAAAGTACCTAGTATAATTCTTTGAAAGCATATCATTTTTGATAAAATGATTTTCGAAACTCTTCCCCTTTTGTTTGAAAAAAGACTAAGTACTAGTTAAAAAAAAACTAAGTACTTAAATTGCGCCCAAAAAAAATTGTATTTTGAAATGTATTGTGCACTTGGAAAAATATTTTATACTTTTAGAAAAATACTTTGAACTTAGAAAATTTTTGCACTTAGAAAAATATTGCCTTAGAAAAATTTTCATTTAGAAAAGATTAAAAAAATTGCACTCATAAAATATTTTCACTTAAAAAAAATTATGCATTTTAGATAAAAAATTTCACTTAGAAAAATGAAGTGCATTTAGAAAAATTAGTATTTTGAAAGAGATTTGCACTTAGTACTTTGAAAAATGTTTTGCACAAAAAAAATTTGTACTTTGAAAAATATTTTGCATTTAAAATTGTTTTGCAAAAGAAATCTCTTTAATATTATTTTTATTTTGAAAACATAATATTTTACTTGACCTGGTTTCTTTTCTAGTTTGACACAATCCTAGATACACAAACACAAGACAAACAAGTATATACCCTTAGCCTTAAAGATTGGTTCTGACTTTGGGTTTCCCACGAAACCCTAGGTCGAACCGACGCCTATGTTCCCTTCCCGAGGAACGCGCCTTTCGCCTACTCCTCTCAGGAGAAGGTTGCCACCTGGCCCATCCGGTTGGACTTTTGCCCAGCTTCACTCACTAGGGCATTTACCCAATCTTATGACCAGGACTTATTGCCCAGCTTTACTCACCAGGACTTTTGCCCAGCTTCACTCACCAGGACTTCGTGCCCAGTCCACGACCAGGACTTATTGCCCAACCCTATGTCTGGACTTCGGTGCCCAACCCTCGGCTAGGACTTATTGCCCAATTCCTCGAATTAGGACTTCGTGCCCAACCCTCGGTCAGGTCTTCGGTGCCCAGCCCGCGGCTAGGACTTAGTGCCCAATCCATGATCAGGACTTAATGCCTAGGTTAACTAGGACTTTTCTTCACTTTGGTACTGATTTCTTGACTTACCCTTCCCTTGTCAATGTATTACTAACTTAAGCCTATTGTTAAACATTGAAACACTAGAGGAGGGCATTACTGATGCATCTTGCACCAACAATCTTCCCCTTTTTGATGTCTGACAATATCTTAATTTAGATTGGATTAAAGGGTTATGTTATGAAAAAGGGAAAAATGAAACATTTTGATATACATTTTGATCCTTTGGGACAAAAAAAATTTCTAACTTATGATCTCTATTCCTTTGGGAGAAAAAAAAAATCTAACTTAGGAGCTCACTCTCCCCCATTGTCATACATCAAAAAAATGACAAGACAAACTTGCACCAACAATGAACATTTCAAAAAATTTCCTTTTCCTTTTGAAAGTACCTAGTATAATTCTTTGAAAGCATATCATTTTTGATAAAATGATTTTCGAAACTCTTCCCCTTTTGTTTGAAAAAAGACTAAGTACTAGTTAAAAAAAAACTAAGTACTTAAATTGCGCCCAAAAAAAATTGTATTTTGAAATGTATTGTGCACTTGGAAAAATATTTTATACTTTTAGAAAAATACTTTGAACTTAGAAAATTTTTGCACTTAGAAAAATATTGCCTTAGAAAAATTTTCATTTAGAAAAGATTAAAAAAATTGCACTCATAAAATATTTTCACTTAAAAAAAATTATGCATTTTAGAAAAAAAATTTCACTTAGAGAAATGTAGTGCATTTAGAAAAATTAGTATTTTGAAAGAGATTTGCACTTAGTACTTTGAAAAATGTTTTGCACAAAAAAAATTTGTACTTTGAAAAATATTTTGCACTTAAAATTGTTTTGCAAAATAAATCTCTTTAATATTATTTTTATTTTGAAAACATAATATTTTACTTGACTTGGTTTCTTTTCTAGTTTGACACAATCCTAGATACACAAACACAAGACAAACAAGTATATACCCTTAGCCTTAAAGATTGGTTCTGACTTTGGGTTTCCCATGAAACCCTAGGTCGAACCGACGCCTATGTTCCCTTCCCGAGGAACGCGCCTTTCGCCTACTCCTCTCAGGAGAAGGTTGCCACCTGGCCCATCCGGTTGGACTTTTGCCCAGCTTCACTCACTAGGGCGTTTACCCAATCTTATGACCAGGACTTATTGCCCAGCTTTACTCACCAGGACTTTTGCCCAGCTTCACTCACCAGGACTTCGTGCCCAGTCCACGACCAGGACTTATTGCCCAACCCTATGTCTGGACTTCGGTGCCCAACCCTCGGCTAGGACTTATTGCCCAATTCCTCGAATTAGGACTTCGTGCCCAACCTTCGGTCAGGTCTTCGGTGCCCAGCCCGCGGCTAGGACTTAGTGCCCAATCCATGATCAGGACTTAGTGCCCAATTCATCGAACCAGGACTTATTGCCTAGGTTAACTAGGACTTTTCTTCACTTTGTTACTGATTTCTTGACTTACCCTTCCATTGTCAATGTATCACTAACTTAAGCATATTGTTAAACATTGAAACACTAGAGGGGGACAATACTGATGCATCTTGCACCAACATATTTTACTTGACTTGGTTTCTTTTCAAGTCTGACACAATCCTAGAAAACCTTGTTAACTACAAGGACATGTCCCTAAGTGTCCTGGAAATTCTCCAAACTCAAGTAAATATTATTTTCAAACGTGATTCCATAAAAAAAGATAAGATTTTTTAAAGTGATTTTTATGAAAAAAAATGACTTTAAAATGATAGTATTTTAAAGAGAAAATACTTATATTTTCAAAAAGATTCTGAAACTACAGTGTATGAAAATATTTTAAAATGTTCAATAATTCTTTTAATTTGACCTCCCCCTAAACTTGACACAGTCCTCGGAAGCTTGTTGACTACAAGTAATCTTCCTCTGAGTCTTAGGGGTTGATTCAAACCAAAAGAATTATCTAATAATTAAAAACTTATCAGAAAATAGAATTAATTTCTTTTGACTTAGACTCCCCTTAAATCTGACACAATCCTAGGAGTTCTTGTAGATCACGAAGAAGACTACCTATGTGTCTTTAGGGTTTATCATAATCAAAAGAGTAATAAGCACAATTCTTACAATGTATTTTGAAATATTATGATAAAAGACATAATTTTCAAAAGAATATTTTGAAGGATAAACTGAGTTTTTGAGATAATTTTTTCGAAGTCACATTTTGAAAAGATTGTAATTTTAAGGCACAGTTTTCGAAAGAATAACATGTAATATGTTTCTGAAGCATTTTTCAAAAACGTTTTTGATATGATAATCATTTGTAAAGTATAAAGTTTTTGAAAAATCTGATTTTTTTAAAAAGATTTATTTTAAAAAAAACACTCCCCCTGGACTTGACACCGTCTGACTCTAACTAAGTGTCTTAAGGGACTTTAGTGTTGACCTAAAAAGCTTGTGTCTAATTGTGTAGGTCAAACAATTTTCTGAAAAGATATAATTTTGAAAATGTATATTATAGCAATCAGGCAAGCATGAAATCCAACAAAACATTATTATGTTGAAACATTATTTTGAAAATAGATTTTTAGAAAAATATCCTAAGAATTTTGAAAACAATTTTGAAAAGCATCTTTCAATTTATTAGTCCTTAATATCTCACCCATTCTAAATGTCTCAGTACAAGCAAGCATGGTTACCTTATGGGTGTATTGTGAGATGCTTGAATAATTTTTCTTTGAATTACTGTTAAATATAATATTTAATTAAAACTTGTATAGATTCAAATTTATCAAATACTAATTTATAAATAAGTTTCGATAATTGGCTTCCAGGTCTTGGCGAGGCACAGAGGCCTTCTTTGGCCGTAGCCTTATTGGAGCAACATCCCTTTCCTTGACAAAGCCTTTTTCCAAAAGTTCATTTTCAAATTACTTCTTAAAAAATTTTGGTCTAACTAGCTTAGGTTTTTGGATCGGTAGCTTCTGCTAGTTCCACCAGACTAAATAGACCAAGTAAGGTACACCTTACCCCACTTGACCTTATTAGAAGGGCTTTCCTAACGTACTATCATCTCACCTCCGCCTAATACTATGTTGCTCAAGTTTCAAGTAAGCCTTTTGTCCTTAACTAACCGTTCTAAATCATGTAGAAATTTAAACATGAATCTCATGACATATATTTTTAAAAAATTAGCAAATGCATGAGCATGACTTTTATGCATGATTCAATCAAGTCAAAGCATTTTTAATTAAGTTTCAAGTAATGCATCAAATTCCCGATTTGATACATATCGTGTGAATCCGCGAATAAGCCAACCCACTTTGACATATTTAATTTTTATTAAATTCATTGTTACAGTTGGGTAAGATTTTATTTAGTTTGAGTTTAAGTTATTTAGGGATTAATTAAAGAATTAATTAGATTTAAGTTAACTAAGGACTAATTGAAGTTAAATTAATTGGATTTAAATTAATTGAAGATTAATTGGATTTAAGTTAATTAAGAATTAATTGGAGTGACATTAATTGTGGATTAATTGAATTTAAGTTAATTATGAATTAATTGGAGTTACATTAATTGAAGATTAATTGGATTTAAGTTAATTAAGAATTAATTGGAGTTACATTAATTAAGAATTAATTGGATTTAAGTTAATTAAGAATTAATTGGAGTTACATTAATTACGAATTAATTGGATTTAAGTTAATTAAGGATTAATTTATGGTTAAATTATGGATTAAAATTTTTTTAATTAAGGTTAAATTAATTAAGGATTAAATTAAGGTAAAAATTAATTAAGATATAATTAAGGTTGTTAAAATTTAATTTGATTTAAGTTTCAAAATTTCTGGGTTAGTTAATAGTTGTGGTTTTAATTTCATCATTTTTATTAATTCAAAAATGTTTGACTTATCTACTATTTCTTCATTTAATTTTTCAAGTTTATCTAGCACTTCTGCTTGTTTGAATTTTTGTAGATTTTATTAACTGTAGCCTTGATTCTAAAAAATTCATCTTTCTCTTCATCCTCATCATCAAAGTTATCTCCTTCTACATCTTCATAGTAAGTAGAATAGTTTTCAGTGCTACTAGTTAGTGTTTTATAATTATATTCATGATTATCCCAGAAATTAATAATTAAATCATCATCTAAAAAGGTTTTATTTTCACTATCCTCAGAGATATCTTTGGCATCATCAAAATTATCTTTAAAATTCTCAAAAAAATCTCTAATATTTTCAGAAAATTCTTCAATATCGTTAGAAAAATCTTCAGAATTATCTTCAATATTCTCAGAATTATCTTTAATATTTTCAGAAAAATCTTCAATATCCTTAGAACAATCTTCAAAATTATCTTTAGTATTCTCAGAATTATCTTTAATATTTTCAGAAAAATCTTAAATATCCTTAGAAAAATTTTCAGAATTATCATCAATATTCTCAGAATTATCTTTAATATTTTCAGATAAAATATTAGAATTAATTCTAAAAATTATTGCATTGATATTAAAGATTAAAGAATTAATTTTTGATATTTTATGACTATCTATATTTGGTAATTGGTCATTCAATATATTAATTTGGCCATGCACAAAGTCTAATTTATCAAAATAATATCTAACTTATCTAAATTATCAACATTACTATACGACTGTGCAGGAATTTGAAAATTTTTACAAACATAATCTTTTCGTATCTTGGACGGGCACTGATTCTTGTAGTGTCCGTGCTTTTGACATTTGAAGCACTTGATGTGACTCTTGTCCCTCCGGACTCCTGGCGTTGGTACCTCCTTTGCCGCCGGTGGTAAAGATCGAGTCTTACGAGTAGGACACTGATTTTTATAGTGTCCTTTTTCCCTGCACTTGAAACATGTAATATGAAATTTAAAATTTACTATAATTAAAGAAAAATACCTGATTCTTCCCTGGGCTCCCCCTCAACTCCTGGTGTCTTTACTCCGTCGGCTGTTAGTCCGGTGAAGAGCTACCAGGCTCTGATACCACTTGTGGGGACTGATGTCGTCGATAGTGGGGGGGTGAATATCGACTAGTTAAAATCTTTCAAGAATCTCATCTTTCGATTTTCGTTCTAGATACAGAGTTAGTAGTAGAGAGAAAAATAGAAAAAACGAAAATGAAAGATACTCGTACATGCGGGATTTACTTGGTTCCCAACCCCCCAGGGTCAGTACGTCCAAGGCCTAAGCATGGGAAATGCTCGTCCATTAATGGTCTCCTTTCCGAACTTACAGTTGAGTTACAAGCACAAGATATAACTGAAAATTAACTATAAAATAAAATCAAACCAAATGAAATGTCAATGACTCGGCCGATCTAGAACTCCGAAGTGTCGTGCACTTCCTCCTGGAGCCTCTTTGGTCGCAAAGCTTCATCTTTAGCGCTTTATCATCACTCAGAATGCTTAGAATGAAGTTGAAATTGATGTCCTGAGTTGAGGGGTCGAACCCCTTTATATAGTCATGTCTAGGGCGCCTGTGTTGCTATAGGATGCCTCATAAGCGTTGGTCAAACCTCATCCTCGCACAAAACTCATAGTAGGGATAGAATCCCCTTCCTAGGTGCCTGGGACCTTCCCAGGCACCTGGGAACCCTCAGCCACCTATGTTAAAAAGCACCTGGGATAGGCTTGCCCAGTCCAGGGCACCCACAAGGTCTGGGGTGCCTGTATTGATATAGGCACCCTAGACAGCCTTCCAGGCAGCCTTTTCTTCTTTGTTAGCTCTTCTATCTTGCCTCCAACATTAGGTACCTACAATACAATCAAAGACAAGACAAATATGTAGACAATCTTGACCTTAGAGATTGGTTCTAACTTTGGATTTTCTGCGAAACCCTAGGTCGAACCGACTCCTATGTTCCCTTCCCGTGGAACGCGCCTTTCGCCTACTCCTCTCAGGATAAGGTTGCCACCCGACCCATCTGGATGGACTTTTTCCCAACTTTACTCACCAGGACTTCATGCCCAGTCCGCGACCAGGACATATTGCCCAACCCTATGTCAGGACTTCGATGCCCAGCCCTCGGCCAGGACTTATTGCCCAATTCCTCGAATCAGGACTTCATGCCCAACCCTTGGTCAGGTCTTCGGTGCCCAGCCCTCGGCCAAGACTTAGTGCCCAATCCATGATCAGGACTTAGTGCCTAATTCTTCGAACCAGGACATATTGCCTAGGTTAACTAGGACTTTTCTTCACTTTGGTATTGATTTCTTGACTTACCCTTCTCTTGTTTAATGTATCACTAACTTAAGCATATTCTTAATCATTAAAACACTAGAGGAGGACATCACTGATGCATCTTGCACCAACAAAAGTATGTTTTACAGGATAATAAAATTAATGGGTAAAACCTCCTCTTACAAATGTTTGAATTTGTATACGTCCAGACTATCGAGGCAAACAGGTGTTGGTGATTTTAAAATTTCATTGTTTGAGGAATCAATTTAATTTAAAAATCTAATGTTTTGACCATTGTGATTCTCAAGATTTTTCAAAATGGCTTTCAATCCCCTTGCTATGATTTTAAAAGAAAACAATCTTACTGGTCCCAATTATATTGATTGGAAATGGAACTTGGATATTGTCTTGACTACTGAGGAGTACAAATTTGTACTCTTTGAGATCTGTCCTGAAAAGCCCAGTGAGAATTCTAGTGAAGAGGAGAACGAACGTTATAAGATGTGGGTAAGAGCAGACGAGATGGCGTAGTGTTACATTTTGGCTACCATGTCAAATGTGCTGCAACATCAACATTAGGCTTTTTCCACTGCGTATGACATGATGTTCAATCTCAAGGAACTCTTCGGACACCAGAATCAGGCTACTAGGCAAGAGGCTATGAAGAACTTAATGACGACCACCATGGCTGAGGGAACACCCGTGAGGGATCATGCATGTTCTCAAGATGATGGCTCATTTGAATGAGATGAAAGTCCTTGGAGCTGAAATCGATGGGGAAACCCAGGTCAATATCATTCTTCTGTCACTACTTAGGAGTTTTGAGCAGTTCCGCCTGAACTACAATATGAACAAAAGAACATATTTGTTGGCAGAACTTCTGACAGAACTCCCGGCAGCTAAGGGGCTATTTTGTCAAAGTGCTCAAGCTTATGTTGCTAAAAAAGTTTCTGCTTCTATGATGAAAGGCATGAAGAAGAAAAAAAATAAGGTTTAGCAAAGAAAGTGGCTGGATCTCAAGGACCTCAAGCTGGAGTGAAGAATCCAAAAGGCAAGTGCTTCACATGCAAGCAGACTGGACATTGGAAGGTGGGTTGTCCCTGCCGCAAGGAGAACAATAAAGGTATATCTTTTTCATTAGTTGTTGAAACATGTGTAGATACGGGAGCCACTGATTATTTTTACAATTCATTGCAGGGATTCCAGAAAACTAGATGACTACATGAGGGCGAGATTACTGTCTACATGGGCAATGCAATAGAGGTGGCAGCTATAGCAGTGGGAGATGCTTATTTATCTTTTGATAAGAATAAATGTTTAGTTTTAAGAAATTATCTTTATGTACATTCTTTTAGAATGAATTTAATTTCAGTTTCTAAATTACTTTTGGATGGATATTCTGTTTCTTTTAATGACAAGGTTGTTATCGAAAAGAATAGAGAGATTATCTGTTTTGGTGCATTAATTGGCAATTTATACACTCTTGAACCAATAACTCCAACGATGCAAATAGAAACTAATAACTCTTCATCTAATCATAATAAGATAAAAGAACCTTCGAAAATGAACCAAACATATCTTTGGCATCTAAAGATGGGTCATATTAACTTGAGTAGAATTCAATGGTTGATAACTGATGGACCTTTGGTTTTATTGGTGGTGGAAGACATCCCAACCTGCAAATCTTGCTTAGAAGGTAAAATGACCAAGAGGCCTTTTAAGGCCAAGGGGTATGAGCCAAAGATGTGTTGGAGTTGGTTCATTCTGATTTGTGTGGTCGTATGTCTATCCAGGCAAGAGGTGGCTTTGAATATTTCTTCTCATTTATAGACAACTATTCAAGGTATGGATACATTTACTTGATGCGCCGCAAATCTGAGTGCTTTGACAAGTTCAGTGAATTCAAGGCTAATGTAGAGAAACGCCAAGGTAAAAGTATCAGGACACTACGGTCTGATCGTGGTGGTGAGTACCTCTTGGGAGAGTTTAGGAGTTACATATCAGAGGCTGGAATTCAATCCCAATTGTGCACACCTGGTACAATCCAATAGAACGGTGTGGCGGAGCGAAGGAATAGGACTCTTATGGAGATGGTTAGATCGATGATTAGTTATTTGGAATTACCGAATTTGTTTTGGGGATATACTCTGAAATGACAGTATACATTCTGAACTTGGTACCTTCTAAATCAGTACCCTCTACTCCGATAAAATTATGGACTAGGCATAAGCCTAGTCTGAGACATATTCGGATTTGGGGTAGTCCAACACATGTGCTGAATGGAGATGCTGATAAGTTGGAATCTCGTACAGAAGTATGCTTGTTCGTAGGCTATCGTAGAGGAACGAAAGGTGGTTTGTTTTATAGTCCTAAAGATCAGAAGGTCATCATTAGTACGAATGCCCAATATTTAGAGGAGGACTACGTAATGGACCACAAGCCCATGAGTAAGATTGTTCTAGAGGAAATGAGAGAGGAAGTTTCTACTTCAGTACCAAGGTATAGGAGGACATATCACAAGTGACTGCACCGCGTGTCACAGAGGATACACAGGTAGTACCTTATCGTAGTGGGAGGGTTGTTAGACAACCTAACATATTCATGTTCTTGGGAGAGCCTTCGAACTTAGTCCCTAGTGAACATAAACCTAATCCTTGGACCTACGACGAAGCACTCCAAGATGAAGATGCAGTATCTTGGCAAAATGTGATGAATTCTGAGATAGAATCTATGGATTCTAATCATGTTTGGGAGCTCGTAGAACCACCTGATGGTGTAAAAGCCATTGGATGTAAGGGGATCTACAAAAGAAAGAGAGGATCAGACGGAAAGGTGGAAACCTTTAAAGCAAGGCTTGTTGAGAAGGGGTATACTCAAAAAGAGGGTATCGATTATGAGGAGGCCTTTTCGCCGGTAGTCATGCTTAAGTCTATTCGGATTCTCTTGTCTATTGCTACTCATATGGATTATGAGGTTTGGCAAATGGATGTCAAGACAACTTTCCTTAACAGAAGTCTTGAGGAAAACATCTATATGAAACGACCAGAGGGATTCATTATAAAGGGCAAAGAGCATCTTGTGTGTAAGCTTAATCGGTTCATTTATGGATTAAAGCAAACATCAAGATCTTGGAACATCCGGTTTGATGAGGTAATCCAGTCTTATGGATTTATTCAATGTCCAGATGAGTCTTGTGTATACAAGAGATGTAACGGAAATGTAGTGGTATTCTTGTACTATACATAGATGACATTTTGCTCATTGGCAACAATGTCAAAGTATTATCAGACGTAAGGGTATGGTTATCCAAACAATTTGATATGAAGGACTTGGGAGAAGCTGGACACATCCTTTGGATCAAAGTTATAAGGGATCGTAAGAAAAGGATGTTGTGCTTATCTCAAGCTTCATACATTGACACTATCCTAGCTCGTTTTAGCATGCAAAACTCCAAGAAAGGTTTTCTACCTTTTCGGCATGGTGTACCTTTATCTAAGGAGATGTGTCCTAAAACATCATAGGAGATAGAGGAGATGAAGATAGTTCCTTATGCTTCGGCTGTAGGAAGCCTAATGTATGCTATGTTATGTACGAGATCGGATATCTATTTTATCGTGGGCATGGTTAGCAGATATCAGAGTAATCCAGGACAAGGATATTGGACTGTGGTAAAGCATATATTAAAGTACCTGAAAAGAATTAGGAATTATATGCTAGTTTACCAGGCAGATCAATTGCTCCCTGTGGGTTACACCGATTCTGACTTCCAATCAGATAGGGATAAGAGTAAGTCAACCTCGGGTTATGTGTTTACATTGGGAGGTGGAGCCATAGTATGGAGGAGTATCAAGCAGAAATGCGTTGCGGACTCCACCATGGAAGCTGAGTATGTGGCAGCCTCTAAGGCAGCCAAAAAAGATGTATGGCTCAGGAACTTCATAGTGGACTTAGAGGTGATTCCTGGTTTGCCCAGAGCTATCACAATTATTGTGATAAATGTGGTGCAGTAGCAAACTCGAAGGAATCACGAGCCCATTAAGCATGTAAACACATAAAGCGCATGTACCACCTGATACGAGACATCGTAAAGCGAGGAGAAGTTGTTGTCGCCAAGATTGCATCAGCAGATAACCTTATAGATCTTTTCACTAATGCCCTTCCTGCGAAAGCTTATTATAGGCATGTTGAGAGGATGGGAATCAGATGTATGCCAGTTTGATGGCAGCATAGTCTTTTAGTATAAGTGGGAGATTGTTAGGATGTGTACTAAAATCTTAGTTTTTGTATGAACATCTATTTTTGGAATAAGAATCTCAATGGTCATGGTTGCATTTTATATTTATTATATATGTGCAAATTGTCTATTACATTACATTGTAGATAACATGGTGTGTGGTGCCACACAGAAGATCCTGTTATCAGTTCCTTGTAAAGTATAAGTAGTGGCTCACAACCAAGATGGATTTGGACAAACCATTGGGATGGTTGTAGTGTAATTTGGTGTTAGTCTATCTTGACTATACAATTACACTATGTACTTTGTGTGTATTGAGCAGGATTGATTAGAGGAGATTCGATTTATACTGACTATATAATCGAATCAGACCTCAATTATTATAATGTATATGCTCTTAATCCCGATATAATAATGGACACATCTACTTAATATTTATTTCTTTAATTTATCAATGGGCGAGATTTATTTGTTAAATCAATAGGCGTGATAAATTGAAAAATAATATTATTTACATGGTGTGTCATAGATTATAGAAGGAAATCGTGTCCTATATATTAGGATGATGATGTCCCCTTGAGGAGCTCATAAAGTTTATCATGTAAATCCTGCAGGTGGACTTGGTCCGACATGATAATAAGGTTGAGTGGTACTATTGATGGAGTTAGATATTAATTAATTAAATTGTCAGTAATTTAATTAATTAATAGACATGCGATATCTTAATCACGAGGAGATTATGTACGCATAATATGGTGGAGCCCATATTTAATTATCGGGTTGGTGCGGTAGTTCAATGATAACCCATTGAGGAGCGGGTTATCATTAATGGGTCGGTGTAGGATCCAATAGGAGACCAAAACCAACTCCACCTCATGGTCTCTATTGTAGCCTATATATACCTCATGAGTCATGAAACCAAAGACATAACAACTTAACCCTAAGCTTCTCAATACTCTCCTCTCTTCCTCCTCTCTCTCTAGGGTTTGCGGCGCCAGTGGGAAAGAAGGAAGAAGGCCGGCGGAAGAAGGGAGAAGGAATCTCTTTCTCTTCTCTTCTCTTCTCCTTTTGTTCTCCTCTTCCATCCCTTCGGCGTGCGCTGCCTTGAACCAAGGAGGAGTGGCCGGCGACAACAAGCAAAAGGAGATCTTCTCCTTTGGTGTTTGGCGCTGCAAGGAAGAAGAAGAGAAGGAGGGTGCTCGACGGTTAGGTTTTGGTGGAAGGAGAGAATTCTTTCTCTCTTCCTCTTCTCTTATTCTTCTTCTTTTTGTTCTCCTCTTCTCCATCTTAGGCGTGCGGCTAGGGATAGCAAAAGAAGATTTCTTTTTCCATCTTTTGGCCAGCGGCAACAAGGAAGGGAAGAAGGTGGTTGGCGCAAGCAAAGAGGAGAAGAAGGAGGCTTTTGGTGGCTTCATTTCTTGGAAGATCGTCGCCCACACGACATCCAAGAAGAGGATAGGAATATAGTAGAAGATCAAGAGGTAAAACAAGAGGTATAATCTTGTTTTAATTTTATTCTTGTTTCATTCTTAATTGTATTCATGTTTTGTCATTGACCCTGAAGATAAACACAAAAATCGGCGATCCATATTCGTCATCTATTCCGCAGCTAATCGATAAAGGAGTTAGAATTGCTTGAAGAACAAGTTTGTTCAAGCGATCGCTCAATCGAATAGCACGATGTTGAAAAGGTTGTTCGCAAAGTTTCTTTCCATCCGGATTATTTCTAATTAATATAAAATTTTAATCCGGGGACATGGAGAGCAATCTAATTGAACGGGAAACTAGCAGCACGACCAGGCCATGCCACCTAGCACGGGGGTGCCTTGGTTGTGCTATTCCAACCATGTGTGGCATGGATGAGTCATGCTACACCACACACCCCATGCCATGGGGTCATTTTGAGGGTCGTAGATTCGAGTATAAAAGGCAATTTCCTCCCATTTGCTTGGGGAGGAAGATTATCCTTTATGGGAAACCATCTCTAGGCTCTCCCCCATCATTCTGGCCACCTCCGGTGACTCCATGACATCTCCAATGCTCCCTCAACTCCGCGAAGGCTTGGATTAGATCTGAAAACACAACATCAAGATTGGATAAGGTTCTCCCTCTCTTTCTCAAGATTTACATATGAAGCTTTCTATTTTTGTTTTTGTGTTTCTCTCTATATCTTATGAGTAGATCTCCACATGTTCTAGAGTTAGGAAGTAGATGTGATATGTATTTGATGTAAATGTCATGGTTTGTGTCCTTGGATTAATGATATGGTTTGAATCATATCTTATTTGATTAAATGCTTCAATGAATATTTTACTCTTATTTGCTATGAGTTTATGCTAATTGTTCTATTGATTGAATGGATTGAGTGGATCAATGCCCATTAAGGGTGAGAAGTTCAAGGTTGTATGCCCGGAGAGCCCTCCGTAACAAGGGTATCCTTTCAACTGGACAACCTTGGGCACTCTCTTGACTTGGACATTGTGTCCACAGAAGGATAGATTTATGCCCAACTCAATATGTCTCCCCTAATCCCGTGTTAGGAGATGATATGTGTAATTTTGGATCGTATTACCGGGTGACAAGAAAAATCCTTTAACTAGACATCCTAAGTTACCTTGTCTATCTAAGTCATTGGATAGCCAATAGGGGAGGCACTCTGGTATGAAGTTGCTACCCACACCGGTAACATCGTTAGACTAACTATGATCCGAAACCATAGAGACCAAGGCATTATCAACCCATGGAACATCAAAGACTATCACATGGAAACCTATTCCCTAGGATATTCCCATCTCATAGCCTTTCTTCAAGAGCCTAGATTTCTTCTCTTCTTTTCTCTACTCTCTCTACCCTCTCTCTCCCTCTTAAGTATGTTTTCATGCAATCTTCACTCCCTTTCCTATTTATTTAGCTAGCTCACACTTGCGACCTCCCTAGTAATTGCAAACCTTAGTCTCTGTGGATACGATATCTTTTTATTAATTGATGACATTCAGTGCACTTGCAGATACCCACCATTATCAATCTTATATAAGATCGGTTTGACAACGTTTGGTAAGACTTTCTGTGATCATGGAGCAAGCGTCAGTCTCATTCCATACTCAGTTTGTAAGAAACTTGGTTTGAATGATATGAAATTGACTATGATAGCACTACAATTAACTAACCACTCCCACAGATACCCACTATATATCATGGAAGATGTGCCCGACAAGGTAAGGAGCTTCATAGTGATCTACAGACTTCATAGTCCTGGACAGAGAAGAGTATCACAAGATCCCCCTCATTTTAGGGAGGTCATACCTTGCAATGCCTAGAGCTGTCATTGGAGTCAAGAATCACAAGTTGTATCTTGTTATTGGCAAGGAAAAGTTAGAATTTGACTTGTCTAAATCACGTCATCTATAGGTACCCCAGGTGAGTTTTGAGGTGGCCAACTGAGTCAAATTAGGTCCTATTGTGTATGATCCCTGTGTCTAAGTGTGCAGGTGTATAGGAGCGCAGGAAGTTGAGCGAAAGACACACCAGTCGAGAAGGATGGCACGAGAAGGGAGTCGATGAGCTCGGTGCATCCGAGGGACGCGGAGGTCTGGAGAAGAGTACACTAGTGGAGTGAGAAGGACATGCATGACATCCGATGGACGAGAAGCCGGGGGGAAGCATGCTCGAGGAGAATGCCGAAGGAGAGTTCAGGTGAGGCCAACTCTGGAAGTGCCATGATCACCCAAGAAGACCCACCGGGAGACTGGTCAGCAAATTACTGACCAAAGTCAACTTGGGCATCCGCGTCAACTCGGGCGCCCATGAATAGGGGTGCCTGCATTGACTCGCGTGCCCGTGTTCCCGGGCGACCCAGTCAATAGAGGCACCCGAGAAGTCAATTTTCATCCAGAACTAGTTGTTCACAGCAGTTGCGACACGGATAACTCTTGAGCCACGTGTTAGGCGCTCCTATGCACTCAGGCGCCCATATAGGGCCACGTTAGTAACTAGATAAACTTCTCTGGGGCTATAAATAGACCCCCATAGCTCAGTTACAATCATCAGTTTTATTGTATACAAATTTGTTCTAGTTTTTACTTTTTTCTGAGTTCTAATTTGTGTAAGAGGCTTCTCCACCCCAATGAGTATATTTGTATAACGAACTTTGATTTGCCTTGGATTAGCAACCTTCCTGGTTGAAACCAAGTAATTGGTTGTCTGCCTCTTTTATTCTGCTATAATTTCTTTTATGTTATGTTTTACTTGTTAAACTAATCTTTATATTTGATACCAAAACAAAAGATTATTTTTCTTTGCAGGGGCAATTAACTCCCCCTTTTATGAACCGCATGATCCCAACAAGTGGTATCAAAACAAAGACACTCCAGAAAAACTAACCGCCATCTAAAGTACATACAAAATCGTTAGACCAGTTATTTACCTGTCAAAGTTCGAGGGGAAGTTTGCTATTTGGAAGCAAAAAATGTTGGTATTTTTAAAAACTGACTTTGATTTATTACTATTCATGAAAATGGTTTTGAAGTTTCGAAAGATGCCAATGATAATGACAAAGGCGAAAGCCTGTCGACAAAAAAGGAGTAAGCGGAGTTTGTGGCAAACAGAAAGTAGAGTTTCATTTGCTAACCATTCTACCGGTGTAAGAAGTCAACCGTATCAGAACCTATAAATCAGCAAAGGAACTTTGGAAAAAGTTCTTGGAGATTCACGAAGATACTTCTGAAACAAAGTTGGCAAAACGAGATGTGCTTCGCAACCAACTCAGCAACCTCTGAATCGAAGAAGGAGAATCAGTTGCCCAGTTGCATGCCAAAATCAAAGAGCTGATCACGGGAATTAAGAACCCCGAAAAAATGGTAATGAGTCGCGACACACAAAGATATGCCTTAAACACATTCCCGAGGACCCCTGACTGGACTTCCGTAATAGACACATACTATATCTCTAAGGATCTTGAGGTAAGTACCTTAGAGCAACTATTTTCGACATTAGAACTTCATGAATCTTGGTGCGCAGGAAAGAGTACAATGGTAAGCATGAGGACGATCTAACACGAGGAGAAATCTTCAAAAGATGAAGAAGATATGACGTACATGGTAAGGAAATTATCTAAGTATTTTAAAGTTAAAATGTTTAATAAAGTGCATGGTAAGAAGCAAAGGAATATTCGTTGCCCCAATTATGAGGAAAAAGTGTATATCAAGGAGAACTGTCCAAGGCTAAAGGTGAACAAATCCAACAGAGCTAAACACAAGAACTTGAAAGCCGCGTGTGACGATTCCTCATCAGATGAGTCTGATCTCAATGAATACACCGAATTAGCGTTGATGGCCACCCACCAAGAAGAAGAAAGCATCAATGAAGGGGCAATCACGTCAGAAGATAGCAGTGTTGGATCGAGAAAACACGATAGAGGGGGGTGAATATCGTGAAACCGTTTCGGATTAGAAGAAAGAGAATGCGCAGCGGAAATTAAAAATAAATTCACAGAACTCAAGGATTTTTACTTGGTTCGGAGTCGCGGTCGGCTCCTACTCCAAGGCCCACGGTCCATGACCGTTTACTGCGGGCAATTCTATAATGCGCAAAGTTTTACAAAGAATTATACAATTATAGAGCAGTAAAAAGGACAAGTTTCCTCTTCGTAACCGACGCCCGGTGTGGATCGTACATCGGTGCGGAGGGTCATCGTCGGCGCTTAGAATCTCGAGATCAGAGGTTTCCGGAGCAAAGCGCTTGAGTCGAAGAGCGTAGAGGCGTTAGAAAAGTTGTTGTCGAAGCCTTGGGGGTCGAGCCCCTTTTATAGCCCTCCTGGGGGTGCCCGAGATGCTGGGGGCGCCTGACACGTGCCTTCGAATCCGAGAACCCTCATCCGAAGCTCGGTCAGAGCTTATCCCTCCAGAATCGGGCTCGGAGCTGACGGGGGTGCCCGGGACAGTGGGGGCGCCCCGGTTGACTTGGTCTGCTGGCTTCTCGGCTAGATTAGCTTCAATCACTTCATTGGCTTGGACCCAGGGCGCCCAAGGCATCCAGGGTGCCCGGGACACTCAGGACGCCCGGGAGCTTGAGGGCGCCTGGCCCAGTGAGCTTTCGATGCAATCTTTGCTCAACTGCTTGTTTGGCTTTGACCTTGAGCGCCCGGGACCTCCCGGGCGCCTAGCCCAGCTGCTGCCCCTCTCCTTTGGGGTATTCTGAGTTGCAGAAACACGTTCCTTTGGTCCCTGCATCCAAGGTTAGTTACACAACAAACAAGGCAATAAAATATTAGGTTTATACAGCCTTAGCTGTCTTGGTTCTGACTTTGGGTCTCCCAAATGGAACCCTAGCTTGAACCGACGCCTACTCTTCCCTCGATGGGGAACGCATCCTCACCTACTCCTCCCAGGAGAATTTACCTTTCGCCAACCGGCTCCTCCGATTGGACTTTTGCCCAGCAATCCTTCGCCAGGTGCCTAGCAAGCCTTCGCCAGGTCTTTGGTACCAAGCAGTCCTTCGCCCGGTGCCTAGCAGTCCCTCACCAGGTCTTAGACTCCTAGCAGCCCTTCGCTAGGTGCCCAGCAGCCCTTCACCAGGTCTTAGCGGTTCGATGCCTAGCAGTCCTTCGCTAGGTGCCTAGTAGTCCTTCGCTAGGACTTCCTTCTGCACACTCAAGTAACATGTTAGATTAAAATAACATCTTAACTTTTGAACCCTTTGCCATTATCAAAACCCAGGTTTGACTTGGGTGCTGTCTGCACGAACAATCTCCCCCTTTTTGATTTATGGCAACCTGGTTCAAAAAGTTAAGTTAATAATAAAAAAACAGGTGAAATACCAGTTTAGTTTCCTCCCACTAGAAGGAATCTCCCCCTAGGTTTTCCAATGGTTCGCGGGGTTAAAAACGTTTCTAAGTCTAAAAATGGAATTGATTTTTCAACACTTAGAACATTTTCAAAAAAGGTTTAGAAAACATTTTCCAAAAAATTTTTTGGTCTGTCACTTGGAAAATTTATATATAGAGAATTTTCACATAGAAAAATTTTGAGGTAAATAACTTAGTTATCACTTTGGAAAATTTTCTAGACTTCTTCTGAAGTTTTTATTACAAAAAGAAATTTTTGAGTTAAAAAAAATTTCATCCTCTTTCAAGAAAATTAATATTTAGAAACTTTTCTATTAGAGAAAAAATAAGTATTTAGAGAGATTTTGAACTAGCTTAAGTACTTTTGAAAATTGACTTAAGTCAAGTAATTTAAAAATAATTTTGAAAACAATTTAGAAACAGTTTTAAAACCAGCTAGGTCAAGTACTTCGAAACAGTTTTGAAAATAGCTAGGTGATTTTACTTTTTGAAGAAAGGATAAGCAAAGTTTTGAAAATTTTGAAAAAAAAATTTTCTCTTCTCTCCTTTCCAATCTCTCCCCCATTGCCATATATCAAAAAACATTATAGCAAAAGAATATAGCAAAAGACGTAAGCAAAACAATATAGCAAAAGAAGTAAGGTGTTGTACTGAACCAATTCAAGGTATAAACTGGACCAAATCAATTTTTATTATCTCTTTCGGGTCCTGTCTAACCCAGTTAGCTACTTACTAACTGTTATAAACAGTAGTTTTCGCTAGGGTTAGTCAAGTTAAGGGTTCTGTTCAAGTTAGATTTTCTAATCTTGGCACTTAACCTGATTACTGTTTAATTTGTATTTAGTGCCCCAATTACTGCAGATGCACTGACTTAAAGCATTTTGAATTAAGGCAAAGACCTAAGCATCTCAACCCATTCTAGGTTATCAATCAAAAGTACTCTAAGATGCTTGTGAGATGCTGGCTTCTAGATCTATAGGTTCATGCAGTTCTAGGGTTAGGACCTAGGTAATGTCCATTTTCGAAAAAGCCCTAGTTTTGAAGGGGGTAGATTTTTCAAAAAAACTAAGTCGAAAAATTAGTTTTAAAAGAAAAAAAATTTCAAATTAAGTAGAAACTGATAAGTAATAAAATATTTTTTTTCAAAACACAGAAGTAGAGTAAACCTATTCTACCAAGCATAACCACTGATAACGATCAGATAATCAAGAAAAGTAACTAGATAACTAGACAAGTCAACTAGTCAAAGCAAGGACCAGCATAGTCACACCACAGTCAAATACAAGTCAACAGTTCTGAGTGTCATCATTGAGTTCTTAGGAGATGTCTGCTCCATACAAAGCTTGTGAACTTTGATTAAAGTCATCTAATGCATTCTAACACGTATATTTATATGTTTCACTCTGCTACACCTAAAAGACTGAGCAAACCACATGTATCAACATCACAATCCCTGGAAAATCTAGCTCATAAGAAAAACAAATTCCCCGGAGTGTATTTGGGAACCAGACTGCATTTGAAATGATTGAAAACCTTGCTGCCCTTGCTGATATGGCTGGAATTGAGGTTGGAATTGCTGAAATTGGGGCTGGAACTAAGGCTGAGTTTGCTGGAAATTTGGCTGAAAAACTTGCTGATTTTGCTGTGTTTGCTGGGGCTGCTTTGATGTTTGCTGAAATTGTGATTGATGAGGGTTCTGTTGGTAGAAAGAGTTCCCGTACCTCAGATTTGGATGATCCCTCCAACCGGGGTTGTAAGTAGAGGAGTAAGGGTTGTTTCTTGCTTGAAATTGTCCCCTAACCAATGCAGCTACTGTCTCGTCTTGTTGGAGGATTCGAATGGAATTTTCAAAATTGGGAAGAGCTGAGCTGGAATGGATCGCAGATTGAGTTTTCCATTGATTTGTTGAGCTTACGGGTTCGAGGCTCACCCTTGCGTGACGAACAAGGAGTTGTTGACCTAAGAGAGTGATTGAGGATTAGTTTTCTTCTTAAATTTTCGATTTGTAGCTGTAATTTCATTTCTGCAGTGTTTCATTTCTGAACTTTTTGTATCAGCTGCCATAGTTTCGTTTTCTTCATTGTTCTATTAATTAGATTTAATTTCTGCAAGTTAAGTAGATCTAGTGCTTGTTGAGTGAACAATTGTTTCAATTTCAGTTTATCTCCTATTTAGTTGCTTGCGTTTCAATTCTTGTTTAGTTTTCCCTGTTGCATGCCATTTCTTTTCCAGCGTATCAGTTTTTCTTCATCCTGCGTATCAACCTTTAGTTCCTGCATTTCATATCAGTAGTCTAGTTTATATTCTGAATCGTTTTTGATATTAGTTTGGTAATTTTGATCTCAGTTGCTTAGTTTGGTTTAGTATCCCATTCGGTTTCTAAAACTCAGCACGTTATATGTTTTTGAATTTTTGTAGTTTGTTTTCCGCAATTCTGTAGTTGGTTTGTGTCAAGATTTTGCAACATTCTGAACTTGATCTAAGTTGCATTTGTGAGTTTCTGAATTCATCATTCCCTGTTTTCAGTTTTCAGTTTCTACATACCATATGTTCTGAACCCAGTTTCTTCCCTGCGTATCAGATAGAGTTTCTGAAAATTGCATCAAGAGAATATTGATTGATGAATTTCCCATGATCGACAGATTTGTAGACTTTATAGCTTGTTTTGCATTTTGCTGATCTGAATTTCTTCATCCATTTCTGCCTTTGGATGTTTCTGATCACTACAACTAGCTGCAATTCTGTGCACTGCATTCGAATTTAACTTCTGAAGTTTTCATCCATCCTTGTAGTCAACTTGTTCTTGAATTGATCAGATCATTGCTGTGAAGCCATTTCAGTTTTTAAGAAGTAGCAATTTCATATTCAGTTACTTGTGAATTGTAGTATCTTTTTTTTTTATGTGTGCCAAGTTGCTGAATTTCTGCATGTTCTGTAAAGATTGAATTTCTGCATTGATTTGTATCGGAAGTAAACAGATCTTTTGGTGTTTGGGTTGTGCTTGAAATCAGTTTCATTTGCCTTTGACTTGTTTCTGAATTGGAATCTTATTTTGGCACATAAGCTTTCTTTTTGCGTACCAAGTGTTGGTTGCATGCATTTTGTATCAAGTGGATGTTTCGGTTTGAATGTGGTAGATCCTGAAGCTCAATATAATTTATAGTGGCATTTTGCTTTTGAAATCAGATTTGTTTTCCAAAATTGTTTTAGTGCCTTGATTGAGTTTCCCATTGATTGAGTTATCCATTGTTTTCGCTTGTTTAGTTCATTGGTTAGTTTCCTTCTCTTTTCTTTGTGTTTTCATTTCCGAATTGCAACCCAAAACCCAAATTTAATTTGAAACCCAAAAATATCAACGACACATAAATACAAGCACGAGTCAAACAACTTCAACTAGCCCTAGGAACAATACGACATGTGGCCCCTTTACTACGTTCTCATCCTTTGATTGCAAAAAGGGTTTTCAGCATTTATAAATATCTAAAGTTTGAGACCCACACATTCGTGACACCTATTTTGAGGGCATCACCCAGCAGCCCTTCGCCTGGTCTTAGGGTTTCGATGCCTAGCAGTCCTTCGCTAGGTGCCTAGTAGTCCTTCGCTAGGACTTTTTTCTGCACACTCAAGTAACATGTTAGATCAAAATAACATCTTAACTTTTGAACCCTTTGTCATTATCAAAACCCAGGTTCGACTTGGATACTGTCTGCACCAACAAGCAGTGAGTAAAGGGGAGCTTCAGACTTTGAAAAAGACATGATAAATGAATGAGGTATGTTTTTTACCTCTTGATCAACCTTATTTAGGTATTATAACTATGATTAAGTCGATATGTAAATTAAAAAATAAAAAATTTAGTATTAAAAAAATAACTAGCTCTACATGCCCACTTGAAATATATGATAAATTAAAATTAGAAAATGAGAAATTGAAAACTCAAGCAAAAAAACTAAAAAATATCCATACATGTTCAAAATCATTTCAAAATTCGAAAGTTTGATATCTTGGAAGACTAAATTAGTATTTGCAATATCACAAGGGCCAAATTGAAAAAATTCCTAAGACTTATATTTCACCTAAATTTTTGATTAATCCTGTTGGTAAAATTTATTTTGGGTCTCAATATCTGTAATAAATTGTTAGCAATTGTTTATCAATTTTTGTTAATGAATGCTTATTTTCCATACTTTTGATTTTTTTTTCAAATATGTAATGTTTGCAAAAAACTTAGTCTTATATTTTTTTCATGATAGAGGTCACTATGAGCTATTCACAATCTTTTTTTCAAAATTTTTAAAGCTAAACAATTTTTTAAAATTTTTCATTCGAAAACAAATGTTTTTATTTTAAAAATACTTAAATATTAAATTTTGATAAATCTAATTTTTTTGGATCTATGGATTATCTTTTGAACGTTGAAAAAATATTCAAATTTATTTGAAGTTGAAATCCAATTTTAAATTTATTTATTTAAAAAATTATCAACTCTAAATTCCAAAATTATTTGTTTATAGTTAAAAAATTTATTTTACTTTGATAATTTTTATGAAATTCAGTCTACTAAATTTCTAACTTTGATAAAAAAAAAAATTGAGCAATTTTTCAAGTAAATTTTTATAAATTTTTTATCGATAATTAGACCTCTAATTGTAAAAATATTTTCGACCGATTTTTGAAAAACTAAATTTTCAAGAGACTAACCATTATCTTTGACATATTCTCAATAATTCTTGAAAATTTTGAATGTTTAAATAATTTTCTATAAATTTTTTTCCAAAATTCATTTACTTCACTTCATTTTTTTTTCAAAACTTAGTCAAATTTTTGTAAGAATCTAGGTTAAACATTCTTTTTAAGATACTTTTACCCTTAACATGTTTTTCTTGATATGATCAATGGGGGAAATAATAAGATTAAGTTAAGAGGGAGGCTTAATTTTCCAATTTTTTTTAAATTATGTTGTCAAATATTTATTTCTTTCATTTCATATAATCTTTAACCCTAACTTAACTAGGGTTGATACACATCAAAAAGTTGGAAATTGTAAGTACCCCAGGTGAGTTTTGATTTGGTCAATAGAGTCATGTTAGGTCGTGTTATGTTTGATATCTATGTCTAAGTGTGTGGAAGCTTAGGAGCTCAGAAAGTCGAGCAGAAGATGCAGCGGTCGAAAAGGATGACATGGGAAGGGAGCCAACAGGCTCGGTGCATCCGAGGGACGCAAAAGTCTGCGAAAGAGTACACCAATGGAGCGAGAAGGAGGTGCACGATGTTCGAGGGACGAGAAGCCAGGGAATGCACGCTTGAGGAGAAGTCGGAGGGGGATTCGGGTGAGCCCAACTCTAGAAGGCCCAAGATCATCCAAGAAGATCCTCCAAGAGACTAGTAAGTAAATTGCTGACCAATGTTAACTAGGGTGCCTATGAATAGGAGCAGCCGCATTGACTCAGGCGGCCATGTTCTCGGGCGCCTCAATCAATATAGGTGCTCGAGAAGCCATGTTTCATCAGAACTAGTCGTTCACGACCATTGAAATGCAGATAACTCTTGAGCCATGTGTCAGACGTCCCTATGCACTTGTTTGCTAGTATAAGGTCATGTCAGCAACCGGATAAACTTCACTAGATCTATAAATAGGCCCCTAGAGCTCAGTTACAATCATTAATTCCACTATATACGAATCTATTCTTGTTTTCACTATTTTTCTGTGTTCTAATTTGTGTAGGAGGCTTCTCCGCCATAAGGAGTACATTTGGAGAATGAGCCTTGATTTATCTTGGATGAATAACTTTCCTGGTTGCAAACCAAGTAACTAGTTGTCTGTCTGTTTTTTTTTGTTATAATTTCTTTTATATTATGTTTTTCTTGTTAAACTAATCTCTATCTTTGTTAGCAAAATAAAATATTATTTTTATTTACAAGGGAAATTCACCCCCTCCTTGTCAACCGTACGATCCCCAACATAATCCTCTGTTCTTGTCAATAGTATTGAGTATTTTCCAAGGGTTAAAAGACCTCCAACTCGAAATTGTTGATGAAAACGAACCCCCACAAGGAAAGCCACCGGAAGATGCATTGGATCCGACAGATGAAAGGAAGTTGTTAGGATGTATACTAAAAGTCTAACTTTTGTATAGACATCTACATTTTGGAATGAGAATCACATGATCATTGTTTACATTTTATATTTGATATTTACATGTTATTGTCTATTACTTTACATTGTAGATAACATGGTATGAGGTGCCACACAAAAGATCATGTTATCAGTCCCTTTAAAGTATTAGTAGTGGCTCACAACCCAGATGATTTTGGACAAACCATTGTCATGGTTGTAGTGTAATTTGGTATTGGTATATCTTGAATATAGAATTACACTAGTACACTTTGTGTGTATTGAGCAGGACCAACTTAGAGGTGATTCGATTTATACTGACTATATAATCGAATCAGACCTCAAATATTATGGTGTACATGCTCTTAATCTCGATATAATAACGGGCACATATACTTAATATCTATTTCTTTGATTTACCCGTGGGCGAAATTTATTTGTTAAATCAATAGGCCCGGTAAATTGGAAAATAATATTATTTACATGGTGTGCTGTTGATTATAGAAGGAAACCGTGTCCTAATGCATTAGGATGATGATGCCCCCTTGAGGATCTCATAAAGTTCATCATGTAAATCCTACAGGTGGACTTGGTCCGACATGATGATAAGGTTAAGTGGTACTACTCATGGAGTTAGATATTAATTAATTAAATTGTTAGTAATTTAATTAATTAATAAACATGCTAAAGGTTTGCTTGCGGGCTTCCTAAGCGAACACCAGGTCGCTTATGGGAAACCTCTCCATGTCCACGGATTAAAATTTTTAATCCGAATGGAGACCTATCTTTCAAACAACCGTCTCGTCGCCGTACTAATTGATTCGAGTTACAACTTGGCCAAACATGAAGTTCAAGCCTTGTAACTCGCCTAACCAATTAGTCGCGGAAAAGACGACAAATGGATCGTTGGTTTTTGTGTTTATCATCGGGGTCCAACATAATTAATTATCATAATTAATTAACAAATAATTAACAACAAGATAATTAATTAACCACACATGAAATAATAGATCAAAGGAGCTAAAGAGAAGGTTATACCTCTCCTTTTACCTCGCGATCTTCTATTGTATGACCCTCCCCTTCTTGGACGTCGTGTGGGCGATGATCTACCATGAACTGAAGTCACCAAGGGCCATAAACCAAAACTCTAACACCTCCTCATCCTTCCCACTTGCGACAATCTCCCTAGCACCAAGAAGGTGGTGCGCTAGCCACCATAAGTCCAACCTCCTTCATAGCTTGCGCTGGCAATGGCAAGGAGAAGAAGTCGCCGGCAACCCTAGCTCGAAGGAGAATATATCCCAGCCTCAAACAACTGATCTTCTCCTTCACAGCTTGCGCCAGCGATCATAACAGCAGGGAGAAGTGGCTGCCGGCAACCCTAGCTCCAAGGAGAAGGTATCCCGGCCCTAAGAACTGATCTCCTCCTTCAAAGCATCCGTTGGTGACTGCAACAGTGAGGGGAGAAGACCTCCGGCGATCCCTAGCTTCAAGGAGAGGATATCCCAGCCCTTAAGGACTGATCTCCTCCACTGAAACTAGCGTCGGTGACCTTAACAGCGTGGAGAGAAGACCTCCAATGACCCCTAGCTTCAAGTAGAGGATATCCCAGCACTTAAGAATTGATCTCCTCCTCTAAAGCTTGCACCGGCGACCTGCTTCTTCTCCATACCAGCCGGCCACAACCAGCCGGCCACCTCACGGTTTCCCTGCGCGCCGCTTGCCCTAGGAGAGAGAGAGAGAGGGAGAGGAATAATAGGGTTAGGTTTTCTATTGGTTGGATCCTTGGTTTCATGACATCATGGGGTATTTATAGGGCTACAATAGGGACCATAAGGAGGAGTTGGATCTTGGCCACCTAATGGATCATGGCCCGATCCATTAATAAAGATCCATTCCACTAAAGGATCTTCATTGAACTATCTCACCAACCCCTATATTTACATATGGGCTCCACCTATTATGAGTACAAATATCTCCCCGTGTTTAAGATATCATATGCTCGTTGAATAATTTAAATTACTGACAATTTTAATTAATCAACATCTAACTCCTTGATTAGTACCACTCATCCTTATCATCATGTTGGACCAAGTCCACTTGCAGGGTATAACATGATGAACCTTATGAGCTCATCAAGGGGGCATCATCATCACGACTCACTAGGACACGGTTTCCGTCTATAATCAATGGCACACCATGTAAATAATATTATTTTCCAACTTACCGGGCCTATCAATTTAACAGAATAAATCTCGCCCATTGGTGAATCAATGAAATAACTATTAAGTACATATGTCCATTATTATATCGGGATTAAGAGCATGTACTCCATAATAAACTGATGTCTGATCCAATTATAAAGTCAGTATAAATTGGATGACCTCTATGTCGGTCCTGCTCAATGCACACAAAGTACACTAGTGTAATTCTATGGTCAAGACAAACCAAAACCAAATTACACTACAACCATCCCGATGGTTTGTCCAAATCGATCTCGGTTGTGATCCTCTACTTATACTTTACAAAGGACTGATAACATGATCTTCTGTGTGACACCACACACCATGTTATCTACAATGCAAAGTATCAGACAAAATGCACATACTAATATAAACATACAATCAGTGATCTTATGATTCTCTTTCATAATGTAAATGTCTTATACAAAAGCAAGGCTTTGACTATACATCCCAACAATCTCCCACTTATACTAAAAGACTCTGTTGTCCTCATAATGTCATACATTTGACTCCCATATCCTCCACATGCCTAAAGCTCTCTCTATCAAGGCCTCAATGAAAGGATCTGCCAAGTTGTCCTCTGGTGTAATCTAGGTGACAGCAACTCCTCGCTTAGGTGGTACTTACGCTCTATGTGTTTACTCGCCTTATGGGCTTGTGGTTCCTTCGAGTTTACAACTGCACCACTGTTATCACAACAAATTGTAATAGCTCTGGGCAAACCAGGAATCAAATCCGTGTCCATCTTGAGATTCCTGAACCATACAGCTTCGTTAACCGCCTCAGAGGCTGCCACAAACTCAGCTTCCTTAGTGGAGTCTGGCACGCATTTCTGCTTGACACTCCTCCATACGATGGCTCCACCTCCTAAAGTAAACACAAACCTCGAGGTATACTTACTTTTGTCCTATCTAATTGGAAGTTTGAATCTGTATAACCCATAGGGAGTAATTGGTCTGCCTGGTAAACTAGCTTATAATTCCTAGTCCTTCTCTGGTACTAATATATACTTTACCGCAGTCCAATTTCCCTGACCTGGGTTATTCTAATTTATTCTAACCATGCCTAAGGCAAAATAGAGATCGGGTCTCGTGCATAGCATAGCATACAATACATGAGGCTCCCTACAGCCGAAGCATAAGGAATCACCTTCATCTCCTTTATCTCCTTTGATATTTTAGAACACATCTCCTTAGATAGATGAACTCTATGCCTGAAAGGTAGAAAACCTTTCCTGGAGTTTTCCATGCTAAAACGAGCTAGGACAGTGTCTTTGTATGATACTTGAGATAAGCACAACATCCTTTTTTGGTGATCCCTTAGAACTTTGATCCCAAGGATGTGTCCCGCTTCTCCCAAGTCCTTCGTATTAAACTGTTTGGATAACCATACCCTTACGTTTGATAATACTTTGACATTGTTGCCAATGAACCAAATATCATCTACGTATAGTACAAGAATACCACTACGTTTCCGTCTCATCTCTTATTTACACAAGACTCATCCGGACTTTGAACAAATCCATACAACTGGATTACTTTATCAAAGCGAATGTTCCTCGTCATAGGTCCAGGGATCAGGTTCATGTTCACCAAGGACCAAGTCCAAAAGTCTCTCCCAAGAACATGAATCTATCAGGTTGTCTAACAACCCTGCGACTATGACGAGATACCACTTGTGTACTTCTGTGACACGTGATGTAGTGACTTGTAGTATGTCCTCTTGTACCGTTGTACTAAGGTCAAATGCCCCCTCTTAATTCCTCAAGAATAAGTCTACTCATGAGCTTGTGGTTCATCACATAGTCTTCCTCTAAGAATCGGGCATTATGCTAACGATTACCCTCTAATCCTTAAGACTATAAAACAGACCACTTTTCGTTCTTCTAGCATAGCCTACGAACAAGCGTACTTTTATACGAGATTCCAACATATCAGTATCTCCCTTCAGCACATGTGATGGGCTATCCTAAATCCGAATATGTCCTAGACTAAGCTTTCGCCTAGTTCACAATTATGTGGGAATAGAAGGTACTAACTTTGATGGTACCAAGTTCAGTATGTACGCTGCCCATTTCCATATCATATCCCCAGAACGAATTTGGAAACTCAGAGTAGCTCATCATCGATCTAACCATCTCCATAAGAGTCATATTTCTTCGCTTTGCTACATCATTCTGTTGGGGCATATCAGGTGCAGATAATTGGGATTGAATCCTAGCCTCTGATAAGTAAGTCCTAAACTCTCCCAAGAGGTACTCGCCATCATGATCTGATCATAGTGTCTTGATACTTTTACCTTGATGTTTTTCCACATCAGCCTTGAATTCGTTGAACTTATCAAAGCATTCAGATTTGTGGCGCATCAACTAAATGTACCCATACCTTGAATAATCGTCTATGAAAGAGACGAAGAATTCAAAGTCACCTCTAGCCTGGATAGACATAAGACCACACAAATTAGAATGAACCAACTCTAACACATCTTTGGCCCTATACCCCTTGGCCTTGAAAGGCCTATTGGTCATCTTATCTTCTAAGCAAGATTCACAGGTTGGGAAGTCTTCCACTACTAATGAACCCAAGGGTCCATCAGCTATCAACCTTTGAATCCTACTATGGTTAATATGACAAAGTCTTAGATGCCAAAGATATGTTTGGTTCATCTTGGAAGGTTCCTTTCTCTTATTTTGGTTAGATGATGAGCTATTAACTTCTATTTGCATCGTGGGAGATTTTGGTTCTAAAGTGTACAAATTGCCAACCAATTTACCTGAATAGATAATCTCTCTATTCCTTATTATAACAACATGGTCATTAAAAGAAATAGAATATCCATCCTTTATTATTTTAGAAACTGAAATAAGGTTCTTTCTCAAACTAAGTACATAAAGGCAATTCTTCAAAACCAAAACTTTATTTCTATCAAAAGACAAATAAACGTCTCCCACAGCAACAGCCGCCACCTCCGTAGCATTGCCCATGTAGACGATAATCTCTCCATCAGCTAGTCGTCTGGTTTCCTGGAACCCCTACAAAGAATTGTAGACATGATCAGTGGCTCCCGTATCTACACACCAGGTACCGGTAGATAACACCGCTAAGCATGTTTCAATGACAAAACAAAAATATATACCTTTATCTTGACGACAGGGACAGTCTGCCTTCCAGTGTCCAGTCTGCTTGCACGTGAAGCACTTGCCTTTCGGCTTCTTCACTCCAGCCCGAGGTCCCTGAGATCCTATCTTCTTGCCTTTCGGCATAGAAGTAGATACCTTTTTGGGCAACCAAAGCATGAGCACTCTGACGAAAAAGCCCCTCTGTCGCCTGGAGTTCTGTCAGAAGTTCGGCCAACGAATATATACGTTTGTTCATATTGTAGTTCAGGCGGAATTGCTCAAAACTTCTAAGCAAAGACTGGAGAATGATATCGACCTAGGTTTCCCCATCAATCTCCGCTCCAAGGGCATCTATCTCATTGAGATGGGCCATCATCTTAAGGACATGATCCCTCATGGGAGTCCCCTCGACCATGAAGGAATAACTTGGCGGGTTTCCTAAGCAAACACAGGGTCGAACATGAGAGACCTCTCCATGTCTACAGATTAAAAATTTAATCTGAATAGAGACGTATCTCCCAAACGACCGTCTCGTCATCGTATTAATCGGTTCGAGTTACAACTTAGCCAATCTCAAAGATCGAGTCTTGTAACTTGCCTAACGGATCGACCGCGGAAAAGACGACGAGCGGATCGTCGATTTTTGTGCTTATCTTAAGGGCCCATGACATAATTAATTATCAATATTAATTAGCAACTAATTAAACCATGATAATTAATATACATGCAATAACAATAATATCATATAAAATAATAGAGAAAACAAAGAAGAGCCAAAAAGAGATTATACCTCGTCTTTTACCTCGCAGTCTTCTACCGTATGACCCTCCTCTCTTGGACGTCATGTGGGTGACGAGCTACCAAGACGCGGAATCACCAAAGGCTGCCAATATCACCGACTTCTACCCTCTTCCAATTGCCAACACAAACCCTAGCACCTAGGGTTTTCCCGCCGGCCACCTCCTCCAACTCCACTTGCGCCGTCAGACACACCAAGCCCAAGGATCACCGGCCACAAGAGTGCTAAGGTGAGGATGATTAGGAAGATGAAGAAGAAGGAAGAAGAAGAGTAAGAAGCTTGTTCCTCTTCCCAAAACCCACCGCCGGCCTCCCTCTTATTTCCTCACCACCGGCACCGCAAGGTGGCAACTCTTGCTATCGGCTTCCCTCTTGCTGCTCCTTGGATGATCCCGCACAAGAGAAGGAGAAGAAAGGAAGAGAACTAGGAGAAGATATGGTCTTTTCTAATCCCTACCAAGATCTTCTTCCTCCTCCACTACCGCCGGCGATCACCTCAAAGAATATAACACCCTCTCCACCGGTGCCTATTCTCTCTACTCCACCTTGCTGCTGCCGCGTGCCACAAAGGAGAAGCCAAGACCTCCTTGTCTAGTGATTCCCGGCCACCACAAAGTGAGGGAGAGGAGGACCAAGGAAGAAGAAGCAAAAACTCTTCTTTTCCACCTTGCGCACATAACCTAGGAGAGAGAAGAGGGAGAGAGGGAGAACTAGGGTTTTTCTTGGATGATTAATTGGATTAATTCATCATTAATTAGCCTTGGTATCATGACTTCTATGGGGTATATATAGGGCTACAATAGGGACCATGAGGAGGAGTTGGGTCTTGGCCCGCTAATGGATCCTAATTAGATCCATTAATGGAGATCCATTCAACAAAAGGATCCCCATTGAACTTCCTCACCAACCCCATATTTTCATATGTGCTCCACCTATTATGAGCACATCCATCTCCCTGTGTTAAAGATTTCGAATGCCCATCAATTAATTTAAATTACTAATAATTTTAATTAATCAACCTCTTGATCCTTGACTAGTATCACTCATCCTTATCATCATGTTGGACCATAGTCCACTTGCAAGATTTAACATGATGAACCTTATGAGCTCATCAAGGGGGCATCATCATCCTGACTCACCAAGACACACATTCTGTCAATAATCAACGGCACACCATGCAAATAATATTATTTCCCAACTTACCGGGCCTATCGATTTAGCAGAATAAATCTTGCCCATTGGTAAATCAAAGAAACAATAATTAAGTACGTGTGCCCGTTATTATATCAGGATTTAGAGCATGTGCTCCATAATATATTCGAGGTCTAATCCAATTATAAAGTCAGTATAAATTGGATAACCTCTATTTTGGTCTTGCTCAATGCACAAAAAGTGCTCTAATGTAATTCTATGATTAAGACAAACCACACCTAATTACATTACAACCATCCCGATGATTTGTCCAACTCCATCTTAGTTGTGAGCCTCATACTTATACTCTACAAGGAACTGATAACATGATCTTTAGTGCGTCACTGCACACCATGTTATCTACAATGCAATGTATCAGATATTTTGTGCATATACTAATATAAACATGCAACCTATGATTTTGTAATTCTTTTTCAATACGTAGATGTTTTTATACAAAAAGCAAGGCTTTTGGTATACATCATAACAATCTCCCACTTATACTAAAAGACTTTGCTGTCTTCAAAATGTCATACATCTGGCCCCTCGATCCTCCACATGCCTAAAAGCTCTTGCTGCAAAGGCCTTAGTGAAAAAATCTTTCTAAGTTGTCCTCTAATGTAATCTAGGCAACAACAGCTTTTCCTCTCCTGGGTGGTACTTGCGCTCTATGTGTTTACTCGCCTTATGGGCTCGTGATTCCTTCGAGTTTGCAACTGCATCATTATTATCACAACAAAATGTGATAGCTCTGAGCAAACCAGGAATCACATCCAAGTCCATCTTGAGGTTCCTGAACCATGTAGCTCTCATGGCCGCCTATGAGGTTGTCATATACTCAGCTTCCATGGTGGAGTCCGCCACGCAGTCGCTGCGTGATACTCCTCCAAACTATGGTCCACCTCTAAAATGTAAACACAAAACCCCGAGGAATACTTATATTAGCCCTTATTTGATTTGAATTATGTATCCGTATAACCCATAGGGAGTAATTGGTCTGCCTGGTAAACTAGCATATAATCTTAGTTATTCTCAGGCCCTAATATATACTTTTACCGCAGTTCAATTTCCTTGACCTGGGTTACTCTGATATCTGCTAACCATGCCCATGGCATAGTAGATATCCAATCTCGTTCTTAGCATACATGATGCTTCCTACAACCGATGCATAAGGAACCACCTTCACCTTCTCTATCTGCTTAGAAGTTCTATAACACATCACCTTAGATAGAGTAGCTCCATTGCTGAAAAGTACAAAACATTTCTTGGAGCTAAAATGAGCTAGGACAGTGTCTTTTTATAAAGCTTGAGATAAGCACAACATCCTTCTCTAGTGATCCCTTAGAACTTTGATCCCCAAGGATGTGTCCTACTTTTCTCAAGTCCTTCATATCAAACTGCTTGAACAACCATACCCTTACATCTGATAATACTCTGTCATTGTTGCCAATCAACAAAATATTATCTACGTATAGTACAAGAATACCACTACGTTTCTGTCACATACACAAAACTCATCCGTCCTTTGAACAAATCCACATTACCGAATTATCTCTTCAAAGCGGATGTTCCTTGTCATAGATCAGGGATCTTAATTCATGGTCACCAAGGATTAAGTCTAAAGACTCTCCCAAAGAACATGAATCCTTTAGGTTGACTAACAACCCTCCCACTATGATGAGGTACTCCCTGTGTATCTTCTGTGACACGAGGTGCAGTGACTTGTGGTATATCCTCTTGTACAGTTGGTACTAAGGTCAGAATGCCCCCTCTAAATTTACTCAAAAATAATTCTACTCATGGGCTTGTGGTTCATCACATAGTCCTCATCTATGAGTAAGGAATTCGTACCAACGATTACCCTCTGATCCTTAGGACTATAGAACCACCTTTTCGTTCCCCTAGGATAGCCTACGAACAGGCACACAAGATTCCAACTTATCAATATCCCCTTTCAGCACATTGTTAGGATGTATACTAAAAGCTTTGCTTTTAGATTAGAATACATTTTCATTTTAAAGAGAATCGCAAAATCACACAGTGCATGTTTATATTAGTATGTACACAAAATGTCTCATACTTGGCATTGTAGATAACATGGTGCATGGTGTCGCACAGAAGATCATATTATCATGTTCCTTACAGAAGTATAAGAAAGAGGCTCAAAACCTAGATGGAGTTGGACAAACCATCGGGATGGTTGTAGTGTAATTAGGTGTAGTTTATCTTAACCATAGAATTATACTAGTGTACTTTGTGTACATTGAGTAGGACCAAAAGAGAGGTCATCTAATTTTATACTGACTTCATAAATTAGATTAGACCTCGGATATATTATGGAGTACGATCTCTTAATCCCGAAATAATTGTTGGATCGTAGAAACTGGATAGAGGGGGGGGGGTGAATATCGAGATCAAATTTTTCGAGAAAATAAAGAAAATATGCAGCGGAAAATAATAAACCAATCGCGAACACAGGTTGGTTTTACTTGGTTCGGAGTCGCGGTCAGCTCATACTCCAAGGCCCACGGTCCTTGACTGTTTACTTTGGCCAATTCTATATTCGAAAAATCTTTTATAACTTGACAATACAGATACAGAATTAGAAATTGAATTAACAACACTTTCGTAATTTAAATTTACCGACGCCCGAGGTGGATCGAATTTCAGAGCAGAGGGTCGTCGGCGGCGCTGGAATCTCAAAGTCGGAGGTTGTCGGAGCGTAGCGCTTGAATGAAAGGCATTGGAGCGTTGTGAAAGTTGGGTATCGAAGCCTTGGGGGTGAACCCCCTTTTATAGCACCCATGGGGGCGCCTTTGTCGATGGGGGCGCCTACACGTGGCCTTCCTGCGCGATCTCTTATCCGCAGGCTTGGTCAGCACTTATCCATCTTCACTGGGGTGCCTGAGCTGATGGGGGCACCCGTATGGTCCCGGGTGCCTGAGCTGAGTATGTCCAGAGACTTCGTGGCAGTTTTGCTTCGCTTGCTTTGGTTTAGCCTTCAACTGGGGCACCCGTATCCATACGGGCGCCTAACCCCTGTGGGGCGCCTCACTCCTTTGAGGCGCCTGAGCTGCAGAAACACATTCCTTCGTTCCCTGCAACCAAGGTTAGTTCCAAAACACAAGAAGCAAATATGTTAGCCATTATTTACAGCCTAAGCGGTCTTGGTTCTGACTTTGGGTCTCCTAAATGGAACCCTAGGTCGAACCGACACCTACTGTTCCCTCGACGGGGAACGCGTCCTCACCTACTCCTCTCAGGAGTGTTTACCTTTTGCCAAACAGCTCCTCTGGTTAGACTTTTGCCCAATCCACCTGACCAGGTCTTCGTGCCCAGTCCGCGACCAGGACTTCTTGCCCAACTTCCAGTCAGGTCTTTGGTGCCCAGCCATTTGCCAGGACTTCTTGCCAAGTCCTCAACCAGGACTTCTTTACCCAACTTTCGGTCAGGTCATCTTGCCCAATCCTTGACCAGGACTTCTTGCCTAGCCCTTTGCCAGGACTTCTTGCCTAGTGTACATAGGACTTTTCCTGCACACTTAGTAAGCTTGTTAGATCACAATAACACATTAACCTCTGAACCCTTTGCCATTATCAAAATCCAGGTTTGACTTAGGTACTTCCTGCACTAACAATCTCCCCCTTTTTTATTTATGGTAATACGGTTCAAAAAGTTAAGTTAAAAAAGTAACAAGCAACAAAAAAAATTAAAAAAAATATTTAGTTTCCTCCCCCTGAAATTAAAATTCTCCCCCTGAATTTTTCAAAAATAAGTGGGTTTTTGTTAATCTTCTAAGTGCTTTAGATCCAGAAAGTTTTTGCGCACTTGAGAAAATTTTTTACATTATACATAGAAAATTTTTAGAAAAACTTTTTCCATACTTAGAAAAAATTTTCAAAAGGTTTTCAAGTTTTTCAAACTTAGAAAAATTTCCAAAAAGAATTTTTAGATTTTCCACAGTTAGAAAAATATCCAAAAAGAATTTTTAGGTTTTCCACACTTTGAAAAATTTCCAAAAAGAATGTTTAAGTTTTCCACACTTAGAAAAATTTCCGTAAACAATTTTTAAGTTTTCCACACTTAGACATATTTCCAAAAAGAATTTTTAGGTTTTCCACACTTAGAAAATTTTCCACAAATAATGTTTAAGTTTTCCACACTTAGAAAAATTCCAAAAAAAAAATTCAACATTATACTTAGAAAACTTTCATTTTTGAAATGCTTAGATTTGAAAATATTTTTAAGCATTTATTTACTTTACTTTTTGAAAAAGGAGATAAAAATTTTGAAAAATTACATTTAGAAAAAAACTTATTTTCTCTCCTTTCCTTTCTCTCCCCCTTTGCCATATATCAAATAAACTAATTATAGCAAATAAATTAGAGCAATGAAAGTGAAGTTCTATATTGAATCAACTCTAATAAGCATAAACTGGACCAAACCATATTACATCTTTTTCAGGTCCTGGCTAACCCATTTAGCTACTTACTACTATCATAAATAGTAGCTTTCGCTAGAGTTAGTCAAGTTAAGTGATCTGTTCAAGTTAGATTTTCTAAGCTTGACACTTAACCTGATTACTGTTCAATTGGTATTTATTGCCCCAATTACTGTAGATGTACTGACTTAAAGCATCTTGAATCAAGGCATATACCTAAGCATCTCACCCAGTCTAGGTTATCAATCAAAAGTACCCTAAGGTGCTTGTGAGATGTTGGCTTCTAGATCTATAGGTGCATGCAGTTCTAGGGTTAGGGCCTAAGCTAAGTCCATTTGCGAAAAATGCCCTAGTTTTGAAGGGGGAAAGTTTTTTAAAAAATAAACTAAGACAGAAAATCATTTTAAATTTAAAAAAAAATGATTTTTCATAAAACATTAATTAACAGTTAAGAAAGTAAACCAATTTTTGAAAAAAAAAACATATAGAGCAGTCCTATTCTACTAAGCATGACCTAAACTGCCTTCTTAGTGAGCTAAACTCAGACTTAGGTAAGGGTTTGGTAAAGATATTATAACGACCCGGAAAATTCTCTCAATATTTTCTTTAAAAATATTGATCATGTCTAGATAGTCTTGAGGAACCTAGAAATATTAGTACGACCTTTAGCCTAGTTATACATGATTTTTCCCTATTCAAATTGAGAAGCTAGGTACTAATGGGCCTTATATGGGCTTTTCTAGTACCATGGTTATTAGTGGATTTTAGGTGGAATTTAATATAAATATAAATGGGTGTTAATTAGGAATATTAGCATAATTATAGGTGAGTCTTAGGGGAATTTTTGAAATTAAAAGAAAAATAAAAATAAAATGAAGTAAAAATAAAGTGCATTCACCAAGGATTGAACCTTGGACCTATGGTACCACCATGCATGTACTAACTAATTCACCTAGCAAGGGAGTGCTAGTAGAGAATGAAGTGGATTTTGGTTGAGGCTTAGGGAAAATGAAGTCATCAAGGGAAGTGACACCATGACTCTTCACTTGCCCTTTTCATTGAGTATAAATGAGAGGGATGAGGAAGGGAATCGAAAACTTGGCACTTAAGTTGTTGTTTTCTTCTTCTCTTCCACCAAGACTTTTCCTCTCCCTCCTTCTTCCTCCATCTAGCCGAAACCCACAAGGGGGTTTCCCCTTTGGAAAAACTTCACAAGAAGGCTTAATCTTCAAGATCTAAGGGCTATCTACAAGGCTACAAGGGCTAAGGGTGATCAAGGGATAACAAGGTCTTCATCATCTTCTCTTTTTAAGGTCTACAAACCAAGATAACCCAAAGTAAGACCCCCTCACCTATGGTATAATGGTTTTTCAAGTTGATTTCATGATATAAGAATTTGTTTGGACTACATGTGAAGAAAACTAGGGCTAGGGCTTGTTAAGGGGTTTCGGCCAGGGCTTAAAAGGGGGCTTAGGGATGATGTAAACTCTTATTCATGCTCCTTAATGTTTTATTATGATATGTAAAGTATGGATTTTGACTCAGGGAAAGTTTGTGGCACCCTAAAGCCTTGAGAGTTTCGGCCATCCTCCATGTCCTATGGTTATATTTAAAATTTAACCCTTCAAGCATGTTTATATGTTCTTCTATGATCTAATGGATATTGATTGTGTGTTGTATGAATTTTTTTCCATAGAACTAGGTCCTTAGGGTTTCGGCCAAGACGAATTCTAGGGCAAGAAAATTAGGGTTAGCTCAAATTATGGGGCTTAAGGGCTTCCTATGGTTTAGTATGAAATGTATGGGTTATATATTACTCATGGAACCTTTTATGTTAATTGAATGATGGAGCCACCTTCTATGGGACTTTCGACTAACCTTGAAATTTAGGGTTTGGGTTGGGTTAAAACCACAAGGATGCATGTTTATAGGGTACTATGATCGATGTATATGTTTAAGTATGTTGGAAGAATTTTATGCCAATTAAAACCCTTGCTTATGTGTCATGACTTGTATGTTAGGTCATTTGTTATGATGATTCATAAATGTTTGGACCATGTGCTATGAATGTAACACCCAATAATTTTCTGGTATTATTAAGGATTTTTCAAATTTTTCTAGCATTTTTCGGAATTAAAAAAAAAGAAAAAAATTAAGGGTTGGGTGGGGATTGATCTCGGGACCACACAAGAAACCAATCCCTAAGCAAGTCCAAGTAACTAGCTGGGCAAGGGTATCAAGCATAGAAAAGGATGAAGCGAAATAATATTATAGTTGATTTAGCCCGTTTCATGAAGAGGTATTTAAACTTCCACTTAAGTTGAGTTAAGACCCCATTAGGGCTTGGAGGAGGCCGCGCGAGCAGGGTGGGAGGCTGCGAAAAATAGGGAAGAAAAGGAGAGTTTTCTCCTCCTTTTTCCTCTTGAAGTAGAAAACCTAGGGCTTCTTCCCTAGGGCCAAGGGTGAAGTTTTCTTGCAAAGGAACAGGAAAAGAACCCTACGCTAGGAGTTTCGAGATACTTATTGAGTTTTCTTCAAGAAAAGGGTAAGTAAATCACTCACCTGCAATAGGAGTAGCTTCGCATGTAGTTTTCTTGTTGTAGAACCTTGATTTTGTAATCTAAGTGCATGCTTGGAGAATATTGTTTATGGTGTGATTTAAGTTTCTCAAGAATACATGTTTTTAATCATAGAACTTGAATTGGAGTAGATTTTATATGTGTGATCTAAGCATGAAAGGCCAAGTTCTTGAAAAGTCCCAAAGATGAGTTTTGGGTTAAGGGCACGCAAGGTGCTCGATGAAAGTTCCAAGTGAGAAAGGTAAAGTTTTGTAGTGCAAAGACTTATGTAAAAAGAAAGATAGCTTGATAAGTATAAGCATTATGAATAAGAAAGTATTTTACTTTTGTAAAGTGACATGTACCGGGCAAAAGAGAGGCCCACAGAAAGTTAGAAAGAAGCTCTAATAGGGTGCGGTGGCTAGCTACCCCGAAACCTATTAGGGATGCGCGCATTGGTACACTGATACCAGGTACATTGTCAAGGCCTGAGAAAGTTAATTATTATTTTGAAGTATATGAGTATATGTAAGTGTTTTCAGTTTAAGCATATGTTTTGCTAATATGTTAACATTGTTATGTTACAAGCATGTTAAAGAGCAAGAGCAAGGAAGTTAGTGGTTTAAAGTATGGAAATGCATAAGTAGCAAGTCTCAAAAGAAATTATGAGCATGTTAGATTTGCCAATGTTTTAATGCTAGTAAATGTTTTCAAGCATGATTGAGCATGATAAGAATGTGAAAGTTTCCATGTGTAAGTATTTCAAAGTGCATGTGTTTTAAAGTAAGCATTATTTGAAAAGAGCATGTTTATCCCTTATCATTTGGATTTGTGAGTTAGGATTTACTTACTAAGCAATTTGCTTATTAGTTGCATTTTCCTTCTATTGCAGATAAAGGTAAAGAAAAAGCATAAGTTAAGGAGGCGAAGGGACTTGCTTTGATGTTCAATGGCAGCGGAACCGTGGAAGAGATCTTTGGGCTAAGTCTTGTAGAACTTGTGTTTTGGTGTTTTAAAGTGGTAGAATGAATGACTTTGTTTAAACTACGCATAGAGGTTAAGTTTGGTACAAACTCTAGAGTGTTTTGCTTACGTTTTGATAGTTTTGTTAAATCTCGCAAGAATTCTAATTTCAAGTTATTGGATTCGTTTTGAGTTGCTAAAATGTTCATAAAACTAGTATAGAGTATAGAAATGGAGTTATGTCTTTGTATGTCTTGGAAGTATATGTTTTGTGGATCGTTGGAGATGGTTTTTAGGTCTGAAATGCAGGTTTTCAGGCGTGCCAGTCGACTGGTTCAGAACCAGTCGACTGCGATATCGAACACAACCTACTGTTCGATGCACCAGTCGACTGCCATGAGGCCAGTCGACAGGTGCCGGGCACGGAAAGTTTCTGTGGCCAATACCAGTCGACTGGCTATATAGCAGTCGACTGGTACCATTGAAATGAAGTGGTATAGAGCAGTTGGTTAGTGCTTTAGTGTTACAACTAAGAGGTCTAGGGGTCAAATCCTGGCCAAGCTAATAAAATTAAAGTTTTTGCTTTATTTTGGCTGAATAGTACTTTAAACATGATTATGAATTGTTAGTTCAGCAAATAGTGAAATAAGAAATTTTAAATTCTCGCAGTTGGTTTAGTATTATAAGAAATCACTAATTAGTTAGTTAGTTAGTTAGTAGCGATCCGCCTTAAAGCTTAGTACCAGAAGGTGGGTCGTCACAGAGTGGTATCAGAGCAAAAGGTTCCACCCTTTCGCCACACTGACATCAAGCATCAATCCTGCCGCCTACCAAGTAAGAAGTTCATATTTTGCAGTTTTATATGTTTTTCATTATTGATTGTTAGTATCAGTAATGCATGATGATAAGAAAGTATGTTAGTAGTATTGCATGCTAATATGTGCAGGGAGATAATGAAATAAGTTAGTAAGAGATAATGAGCTTTTATTTTTGTGTGCTATAGAGTAAGAGGATGCCAAGAGGACGTCCTAGAATGGTCCGAAATGAGGAGCAAGCTCCTAGAGAACAGGAGTCAACAGAGTCAGTACCACCACCAGACCTTCAAGGAGTGGTGGCCCAGCTTCAGAGGCAACTTGCTGAAAAGCAGCAAGTCATTGCCACCTTGATGGCTAACCAGCAGGCCACTAATCAGCAGGCCACTTCTGCTACCCCTCCAGTGGCGCCAGTGGCGCAAGTAGCAGCACCAGTAGCGACAGAGGTTCCCCCAGTACCTCCGACAAGAGAAGTAAGGCAAGAGGCATATCTGATCCAGTGGCAGAGACTGAAGCCTGAGAATTTTTCTGGCACAAGTCAACCATGGGATGCTCAGGCATGGTTCAAAACAGTGGAGAGTATAATGGAGTTACTGGACTGGCTCGAGGTGGAGAAGATAAAGTGCACATCTTTCTGCCTTACTGGAGATGCTAGGATGTGGTGGGAAAGAGTGAAAGCTAAGAGGAATGTGAATCAGATGACCTGGGCCGACCTTGAAGCAGAATTTCTGGAAGAGTACTTTCACATGAAAGTGACAAACAAGCACTATGATGAATTTACTGAGTTCCGCCAAGGAGATCTAACTGTGGATGAAGCAGTGAAGAAGTTCAATCGATTAGCTCGCTTGTGCCCGGAGTTAGTCAGTACTGAAAAGGAAAGGGTCAGGTTAATGCTCAAGATGCTGAGGCCTCAGATAGCTCTGAATGTGGCTGGCGGTGGTAATAGACCGCAAACTTCAGAAGAACTAGTAAGTAGTGCTCTAATCACTGAACACTACTTAAACAGTATAAAGGCCACACGTGTGCAACAACAACAGGCATCAGCCCAGAAGTCCTAAGGAAATCCTCAAAACCAACAAAATTGGAAAGGAAATTCAGGTAAGAGGAAGCAGTGGGATCAGAACTCTTTTGAGGGCAACAAAGGGGGCACGTCAAGCAAGCAGCTCAAGTATCCCCCTTGCCCAAAGTGTGGGAAGGCACATCCTGGAGTATGTCGTCAGGGCATGAGCGGATGTCATAATTGCGGAGCAGAAGGGCATATGATGAAGGCTTGCCCTAACCGGTCGAGGGTTGGCGGGTGTTATATCTGTGGAGTAGTAGGGCACCTGGCCAAGGCATGCCCTAAAGCAAAGCCGCCTCCACCATAGCTTCTTCAGTACGGGGGTGGACCTGCTCAGCTGCACCAGATGCAGCCAGTTATGGAGGGATCTTATTACAGTCAGGCGAGGATGGAAGCCCCACCAGCCGCGACCAACGCCAGGGTTTTCGCCATCACCAGGGAAGAGGTGGCAAATGCTCCAAACATGGTCACAGGTCGAATACTCATCTCATCTCAATATGCTATTGTGTTATTCGATACTAGGGCAACCCATTCTTTTGTATCCATGCTGTTCACTAAAAGGCTAGGGATCCCACCAGAAAGTTTGGGTCAGAAATTTTTAACAACCTTACCGTCAGGGGAAGTAATGGCCTCTACTCAGAGGCTAAGGGCAGTACTAATCTGGATTTCCAACCGAGAGCTCTATAGTGACTTGGTAGTCCTTGAGATGAAGGATTACGATGTCATTTTAGGGATGGACTTCTTGAGCAAGTATAGTGCTTCTATAGACTGCCGCAAGAGAAAAGTCAAGTTCACACCAGAAGCAGAACCTTCATTTGAGTTTATTGGAGACCCAAGGAGAAAGACAAAGAGGTTCCTATCTACCTTACAAGCTCAGAGAATGTTAGGGAAGGGGTGCTCTGGTTTTCTAGCTCATATAGTGGATGCAAGTCAAGGAGAAGGATTGAAGAGAGAAGAAGTGAGGGTAGTCTGTGACTATCCCGAGGTGTTTCCTGAAGAGTTACCAGGACTCCCTCCCAATCGGGAAATTGAGTTTGAAATTGAGTTGGCCCCAGGAACCAACCCAATTTCGAAGGCACCTTATCGCATGGTGCCAGCAGAACTGAAAGAATTGCAAGAATAGTTGCAAGAGCTGCTTGACAAGGGTTTTATCCGCCCTAGTCATTCACCTTGGGGAGCTCCTGTATTGTTCGTCAAGAAGAAAGATGGATCTATGAGAATCTGCATAGATTATCGAGCTTTGAATAAAGTAACCATCAAGAACAGATATCCTTTGTCAAGGATAGATGATTTATTTGATCAACTGAAGGGAGCCACAGTGTTCTCCAAGATAGATCTGCGATCAAGTTACCATCAGCTAAGAGTGAAGGAGAGTGATGTACCAAGGACTGCTTTCAGTACAAGATATGGGCACTATGAGTTTGTGGTCATGCCCTTTGGAGTGACAAACGCCCTTGCAACGTTTATGGATCTAATGAATAGAGTGTTCAAGGATTTTCTGGACAAGTTCTTCATTGTCTTTATTGATGATATCCTAGTGTATTCAAAGACTCAGGAAGAACATGTCGAACACCTGAAGATGGTATTGCAAACCTTACATCAGAAAGAGTTGTACGCCAAATTCTCAAAGTGTGAGTTTTGGCTTGATCAGGTGGCCTTCCTAGGCCACATCATTTCCAAGGAAGGTATTATGGTAGACCCAGCCAAGATTGAAGCAGTTAGTAACTGGAGTCAACCAAAGAACGCCAGTGAGATCAGAAGTTTTCTGGGTTTGGCAGGGTAATACAGAAGGTTTGTAGAGGACTTTTCAAAGATAGCCTCTCCACTTACAGCCCTTACTAGAAAGAATAAGAGGTATGAGTGGACTGAGGACTGTGAGCAGAGCTTCCTTGAGTTGAAGAAGAGACTGACCAGCGCTCATATCCTTACAGTACCCGAAGGTGATAAGAGCTTTGATATATACAGTGATGCATCAAAGCTAGGACTTGGAGCAGTCCTTATGCAAGAAGGCAAAGTCATAGCTTATGCTTCCAGGCAACTCAAGGACTATGAAAAGAATTACCCCACTCATGATCTGGAGTTGGCAGCTGTAGTCTTTGCTCTAAAGATATGGAGGCATTACTTGTATGGAGTGCAGTGTAAGATTTATACAGATCACCAGAGTCTGAAATATTTCTTTACTCAGAAAGACCTCAATATGAGACAGCGAAGGTGGCTCGAGTTAGTGAAGGACTATGACTGTGAGATTCTTTACCACCCTGGTAAGGCAAATAGAGTAGCAGATGCTTTGAGTAGAAAGACTTGTGCCAATTTGATGTCCTTATCATCATTGGCACCACCATTACAGAAGGAGATAATAGATTATGAAGTGGAGATTATTGATGGGCAGCTAGCTCTATTGACACTAGAGTCAACTTTGCTTGAAGAGATACAGAAAGAGCAAGCTGAGGATTCTGATATCCAAAGGATCAAGTAGGAGATGCAAGAAGGAGAGAGTAAAGAGTTTAGAGTATCTGACAGTGGGATACTCTACTATGGTGACCGTTTATGTGTCCCCAATCATGAAGAGCTGAGAAAGAAGATTCTTGCAGAAGCCCATGGAACTCCCTACTCAATGCATCCTGGTTCCACTAAGATGTACCAGGATTTGAAAAGAAGGTTTTGGTGGTCAGGGATGAAGAGAGACATAGCTAAGTATGTCAGCACCTGCCTGACATGTTAGAGAGTTAAAGAAGAACACCAGAGACCAAGAGGTGTCCTACAGCCCATTCAGATTCCAGAGTGGAAATGGGAAGACATAGCCATGGATTTCATAGTTGGTCTACCAAAGACAACTAATGGCTATGACGCTATTTGGGTGATAGTAGACAGATTGACCAAGTTTGCCCACTTCTTCGCAATCAGAGTGTCTTACTCGATTGAAAAGTTAGCCCAGTTATATGTGCAAGAAGTGATCCGACTACACGGAGTCCCGAAGACCATTATCTCTGATAGGGATGGTCGTTTCACGTCACACTTTTGGGAGTGTGTACAGACAGCGTTAGGCACCAAACTGAAATTCAGCACAGCTTTCCATCCCCAGACTGATGGACAGACAGAGAGAGTGAATCAGGTTCTAGAAGATATGCTCAGAGCTTGTGCATTGGACTTCAAGGGCAGTTGGTGCAAGTATTTATGTTTAGCTGAGTTTGCCTACAACAACAGTTACCAAGCCACTATTGGTATGGCACCCTATGAAGCTCTTTATGGTAGGAAGTGTAGATCTCCCCTCTGTTGGTATGAAGGTAGTGAGAAGAAGGAAATGGGGTCACAGACTGATCTTATAAATGATACCACAGAAGCTATAAAGAGCATCCGTCAGAGGATTGAGACTGCTCAGAGTAGGCAGAAGAGTTACGCCGATGTACGCCGTAGGCCGTTAGAGTTTGAAGTTGGGGACACAGTTTTCCTCAAAGTAGCTCCTATGAAGGGTGTAATGAGATTTGGCAAGAAAGGCAAGCTAAGTCCTCGATATGTAGGACCCTACCCAGTGACGAAAAGAGTTGGCAAGGTAGCTTATGAGTTGGAGCTACCCTCAGAGATGTCAGCAATACACAATGTGTTTCATGTCTCAATGCTAAAGAAGCATATCCCAGATGCCAACCAAGTGATTGAGCCACAGATGGTACAAGTGCAAGAAGATCTCAGTTATGAAAGTCGACCTATTCAGATAATAGATCGAGCAGATAAGAAGCTGAGGAACAAAGTGGTACCATTAGTGAAAGTCTTACGGCTGAATCAGAAGTATGAAGAGGCAACTTGGGAATCAGAAGATAGCATGAGGCAAAGGTATCCAGAGCTGTTCTAAGTTCGAGGACGAACTTTTTATAAGGTAGGGAGGATTGTAACACCCAATAATTTTCTGGTATTATTAGGGATTTTTTGGAATTTTTCTAGCATTTTTCGGAATTAAAAAAAAAGAAAAAAATTAAAGGGTCGAGTGGGGATTGATCTCGCGACCACGCGAGAAGCCAATCCCTAAGCAAGTCCAAGTAACCATCTGGGCAAGGGTATCAAGCACAGAAAAGGATGAAGCGAAATAATATTATAGTTGATTTAGCCCGTTTCATGAAGAGGTATTTAAACTTCCACTTAAGTTGAGTTAAGACCCCATTAGGGCTTGGAGGAGGCCGCGCGAGCAGGGTGGGAGGCTGCGAAAAACAGGGAAGAAAAGGTGAGTTTTCTCCTCCTTCTTCTTCCTTTTGAAGTAGAAAACCTAAGGCTTCTGTTCCATTTCCTTAAGTATTAACCAATGGACGGCTCGATCGATTTGAGGAAATCCAATGGCTGATCTCGCTCTGATTTGAGCCAAACTTTGATGATGGTGATCTGAGGTCAGGATCTACCTCGTGGTAGCTCAGATCCTCCAGATATGCAATGGATGGTCCAGATCAACTCTATCTGTGAATGGACGCTCTAGAGCCCTCCTTGCTTGATCCAACGGTTGATTTAGCTCTGATTGGGATGAAATCTTCAGATCTTGATCATAGAGCTTGATTAACCCTAACCCTAGCTCGGATTGCTTCAGATCGTCCCGGATGGCTCAGATCTAGCCGCTCTTGAATCGGACGACCCGGATTAATCGTAGGCTTGATAATTCGATCCGGTTCACTTCCGACTCAAGTTTGACCCAATATGCTCTAGGTCCAGAACCTTTGATGCCTACAAAAATAAATCAAGAATTTAGTGGCCAATTAACTCAAATATGTGTAATTTTGCATTTAAGTCCAAAATATGAATAAGTTCTAAAACCAAGGCAATTTCACAATTTTGACAATAAAAACATAGATCAAACAGGGATTTAAGCCACTCAAATGAGCAATAAAATGGAATCTATCAACTCCCCCACATTTAGCCTTGAGCGTCTCGCGAAAACAGTAAATTTGTATCCCCTAGATTTTCTTAAGCACAATTAGAAGCAATTGAAAAGAAATTACCTAGGGTTGCCAATTCTCATAAATCTAAGCTCTATGGATTACTGTCTTGTCCTTAAATCAACAACTTAGCCTTTTCATCCATCATGAGTCATTGAGATGAATCTAAATCACTAGCCTTTCAAGGAAAATATTGGTGGCTCTCTCCTAAGTTCTAAGTTGATGATGGAAGTGGAGCACACTCAAACACACATGCTTCATGCACTACCATAGGCTTGTTTATTATCTACTCTCTACCACTTATCATGATTAGGATCAACATCTATAAAAACAAAGAAAAACATAGAAAATGGTAAGGAGTGAAATAAAAGCTAAGGAAATGGAAAAATTAGTAAAGTGGAAGACTTGAGTGCTTGGGAATGTTTCCGATGAACTTTGCTCTCTTATCAGTCCCCTAGTGAATTCAAAAGTGTCCTGGAGTAAACTCTTGCCTTGCACTTCAAAAATTCAATAAAAATCCCTCACTAGACCCTTTGTGCCACTTGTCTACCTTGTGTGCCATTTGTATTTCTTTCTCTTCTCTTTACTGATTTTCTTTTCTTTTCTTTTATCCTCTAGCAAGGTTAGACATGTAGTGGAGCAAAGCTTTCAATTTGGATGAGAGAAACTTCAATGATTCCATGGTGCCGAAATTTCAAAGGTGTGCCAACTTGCTTCTTCTTTTCTCATCTCATTTTCTCCAACTGTTTTTCTTCCCTTTTTGTTTTTCCTTTCCTGCTCTGAATTCTTCTCAGGGAGCATTTCGAATCATTGTTGCATCAGAGAACTTAAAACATCAATTGACATAAATGCTTGCTCTACAACAGTTAGCATCCAAGATTCCTTGATTTCAGAATTAATAGGCTGCAATTCTTCCTTAATTCAGATTTCACTCAGATTTCATTCAACTTCTGATCAGTGAATTAGATTTCTAGCTCAGATTGGGTTCAGCTCTATCTCAGAACAAGTAGTATTTGCTTCAAATGATAATAGAAAACTCAATAGTTCCACTTAAAATTCAAATCAACACATGACATTTCAGCCCCTTGCCTTAACTACTTTTCCATTTCTTTCTTCTCAGCAGCTTCTAGCATCCACGGTTTCAATTTCAGATCTGAAGTTGAATGTGCACCTTCAACTTCAGATACAATTTGCACTTAATATTTTGCTTAACAGCTTCTCAAAATTCAGATTATAGGCTTATAATGCATTGCAGCTCAGATTCATTTCTTTCAGCTTTTTCAGTCTTCACTCAGTTTCATTTCCATTTTTAATTCAGCTTGCATTCAACTTTGCTTGTATCACTCAGTAGCTCCCAGATGGAGCACTTAGGTAGCAATAATTGCTGTTTTCCTCACTGATCAGCCATTGCTCTCAGATTCGGCTCAGCTTTATTTCAGCTTTGCTCATCTTCACTCGAATTCACTTTGCAATGAATTCCTGCAATTGGGTTCAAGTTAACATAGATGCAAATCATTCCATTCCATTCCTAGATCAGTAGATTGGATTTCCACTCCATTTAAAAACCTTGGCACAGATTTCAGCTTCAATTTGGTGGTTGCGTGCCACTTAGATCTTGGCACACAGTTTCTTTCCTTGTTTTTCAGCTTCAATTGCAGTTCAGTTTTAGCTTCTTCATCTCAGATTTTTCTCAGCTTTTGTTCATCCGTCACTCAGCTTTAATTTCAGAGTTTATAGCCCTCAATTTAGTTCCAGCTCCGATCAGTCCAACTACTCCAAATCAGCACTCAGCGAACTCAGATTTAGTTGCAAGTTGATACACTACTTTGATAGCTTGCTGTCTTCTTCAATTGCTAGCAAATTTTGCCTAATTCGGTTCTACACAACTGCATCCCAGCTTCTCTCAAAGTATTTCTAAAATTACAGCCAATATATAGATGCAATTCTGCTATTGCACTCCATTTTAAAACTTTGGCACAGCTTTTCTCATTACTTCAAATTGTGTTCAGCTTCACTTCACTTATGACTTCCACCTTAGCACAAAATTCTTTCTTAAATTTGTTAACTGCCCAGCTGAGGTTCCTAAACTACTTGTTTCAATTTTCAGCACCATAAACTTAATTTCCGGATGAATAGCCTAAACAACCAATTTCAGTTTTCAAGTTGGTGCAAAATAGATTTTGTGGTGTCTCAATATAAGCCCTTCATGTGTTTCAACTCTGACTTCTTTCCCATACATATTTCACTACATTTCTTGCACAAATTTTAGCATTTTACAACTCACTTGCATTCAGTTTTCATCATTTCAGTAGCTCCAAATCAACCTCTGCAGATTACAGCTCTCCATGCAATGCCATTCAAATCTTCAGCTGCAGAATTTCCTGCATTTCCCTGCTTCAATATCATCTTTTCTTTCCTGCCCATAGCTGCATTTTCGGATTGTTTCTGCTGAAATTCAGATTGTTTTCAGATGGTACAGCTTCAGCACTCGGCAGATCAGATTCTGAATTGCAAACTCAAATTCAGCATTGCAATAATTTCAGCTCAGCAAAACTTGTTACTGATCTACAAGTTCCTTGCATTCTCGATTTCCTCACAGCTTCAAACATGAATTTTTCAGCCTTCAATTCAGATTGTTTTAAACTTGTTTTTAGCTGCAGTTCAGATCATTTCCAGCTGCAATTCAGATCATTCCAGACCAGGACATGCTTCACTTGGAATTCCCTTTCCACTTTGGTGTAGAATCTTTTTTTCTTCTCGACATGGCACAGATTTTTTTCTTTCTTGGGCACAGTTTGTCTTCATTTGGTGCCAACTTTCTCCTAATTGTAGATTTTTGGTTCTTCTTTTCTCTTCTTGCGTGCCAATTTGATCTTCAAAATGTGATAAGGAAACTTGATCTCCAATTGCTTCCATCTCTCTTGCGCATTCTTGGCATTCCAACTCACTCAAATTGTGATTGTTTCCATCCTTCCATTGCAAAAAATTTTCGAAATGAAATTGCTTCCAAATCACTAATCACTCCCCCACACTTAAAACTTTGTCCGTCTCGGGCAAAATAACATCAAGAAAACATCCCAAGCAAACAAATCTATAGAAAAATTGTTGTTAAGATTAGGAATAAGGAAAGACAATTCAAGAAGAGTATGTATCAAGTATGATCATGGAAAAATGGAAACAATAGGATTAGTCTTCATAAATGTGATCCAATCAACGAAATATGATTTTAAAAGAACCTAAGCAAGTTCTAGAGTTCAATAACATGTGTGTCACAAATAAGGCTAATCTCACTAGGTAAAAATAATCCATCTCAAATCCTCAATAAAAAATCCAAAGCCAAGTAGTACTCAAATATTCAAGATTTCATCCATGAGCTTAAACCCTAAGTTTTGACAACCAAATTTAATTTATTTTCAAAAGACTCTAAAATGACAATAAGTTAACCTAGAGGGATACTTTTATTTCTACTCATGTAAGGAAAAATGCTAAAAACACAAGACATGATATTTACAATGAAGAATTTTATTGGAACTTAAAAGTATCTACTTGAGAAAACTTCTTGCGCACGCAACTTGAATTTATTCTTGTAAAACGTAAAGAAATGGTATATACAAAGAAAGATGAGTGCAAAATTTAGTGAACTCCCCTTTTAAGTTGGGTATGTGGCATCAATATAGTCCACTCCATCCACCTCTAGCTCCTTGACCTCTTCATGGAATTTCTTGAGCCGATGGCCATTTACTTTGTACACTTGACTCGTGGTGTCCTCTTGAATCTCTACCACTCCATAGGGAAAAATATTAGTCACAAAAAATGGACCCTCCCATCTTGACCTCAACTTTCCTTTGATCAATTTGAGTCTTGACTTGTATAATAGTACTTTGTCACCAATTTGAAATTCTTTGTCCACAATGTGCTTGTCATGAAATTTCTTAGTCTTCTCCTTGTAAATGCTTGAATTCTCAAATGCTTCCAACCGGATTTCTTCAAGTTCTTGAAGATGCAACTTCCTTTCTTCTCCCACCTTAGTAGCATCAAAATTGCAAGCTTTAACTGCCCAGTACGCCTTATGCTCAATCTCTACAGGTAAGTGGCATGATTTCCCATACACAAGTCTATAAGGTGACATTCCAATGGGTGTCTTGTAAGCGGTGCGATATGCCCATAAAGCATCTTCAAGCCTTTTACTCCAATCCTTTCTATGAGATCCCACGGTCTTTTCCAAAATTGATTTGACTTCTCTATTCGACACTTCGGCTTGTCCATTTGTTTGGGGGTGATAAGCAGTAGAAACCTTATGTACAACCCCGTACTTATTAAGAAGAGCCTTCATGTGCTTATTGCAAAAATGAGATCCTTGGTCACTTATGATTGCTCTTGGTATTCCAAACCTGCAAAAAATGTGTGACCTGACAAAACTAACAACAACAGATGAATCGTCAGTCCTGGTGGGAATGGCCTCCACCCATTTTGAAACATAATCAACAGCTAAAAGAATATACAAGAATCCAAAAGAAGCAGGAAATGGTCCCATAAAATCTATACCCCACACATCAAATATCTCACAAAATAAAATAGTTTGTTGAGGCATTTCATTTCTAGCACTTATGTTTCCTGTTCTTTGACATCTATCACAACATTTACAAAACCTATATGAATCTCTAAACAGGGTGGGCCAGTACAATCCACATTCTAAAATTTTTCTAGCAGTTCTTTGTGGTCCAAAATGCCCACCACATGCTGAAGAATGGCAAAAAGTGAGTACAGAATGAACCTCATGATTTGGTACACATCTCCTAATGATTTGATCACTACAAAATTTCCACAAGTAAGGATTATCCCACACATAATATTTTGCATCACTTTTAAACTTATCCTTTTGAGCTTTCGAAAAGTGTGTAGGAAAAACATGAGCTACAAGAAAATTCACTAAGTCTGCATACCAAGGTGACTCACCATGCAGCTGTAAAAGTTGCTCATCTCTGAAATCATCATCTATGGCCGTGGGATCTCCATCTCCCTCCAATCTGCTCAAGTGGTCTGCTACTAAATTTTCCTTGCCACTCCTGTCCCGTATCTCCAAGTCAAACTCCTGTAGTAGTAGCATCCATCTAATAAGCCTTGGCTTCGCATCTGGCTTCTTCAGGAGGTACTTCAGTGCTGCATGATCAGAAAACACAACAACATGAGAACACAATAAATATGATCTGAATCTATCTAAAGCAAAAACAATGGAAAGAAGCTCCTTTTCAGTCGTAGTGTAATTGGCTTGGGCGACATCTAGGGTTTTTGAGGCATAGGAAATGACATGTGGTGCTCCATCTACCCTCTGTGCTAGAACAGCTCCCACTGCAAAATTAGAAGCATCACACATTAATTCAAAAGGTAAAGACCAGTCAGGTGATGTAATAATAGGAGCTGAGGTAAGAGCCTCCCTGAGTCTATAAAAAGCTTTCTTGCATTTTTCATCAAAATGGAACTCAACATCTTTCTGCAGAAGTCGTGTCAAGGGTCGAGCAATCAAGCTAAAGTCTCTAATAAATCTGCGGTAAAATCCTGCATGTCCAAGAAAAGCTCGAATATCCCGTATGCATACTGGGTAAGATAAAGAAGAAATAACAATGATTTTAGTAGGATCTACCTCAATACCTTTCTGAGAGACTGTGTCCAAGTACTATCCCATGCTCTACCATAAAGTGGCATTTTTCAAAATTCAAAACAAGGTTAGTTTCAATGCAACGATGTAAAACCCTAGATAAGTTATTCAAACATGAATCAAAAGACGTGCCATAAACTGAAAAATCATCCATAAATACCTCCATACAGTCCTCTAGCAACTCACCAAATATACTCACCATGCATCTCTGAAAGGTACCGGGTGCATTGCAGAGTCCAAAGGGCATACGTCTATAGGCGAATGTGCCAAAAGGACAAGTGAAGGTGGTCTTCTCCTGGTCCTCTGGATCTATGCAAATCTGAAAATAGCCTGAAAATCCGTCCAAGAAACAGTAGTGTGACTTCCCTGCCAGTCTCTCAAGCATCTGATCAATGAATGGTAGAGGAAGTGATCTTTCCTTGTGACCTTGTTGAGCTTCCGGTAATCAATGCAGACTCTCCAGGAATTCTTAACTCTGGTGGGCACTAGTTCATTACTTTCATCTGCCACCATGGTCACTCCAGATTTCTTGGGCACCACATGAATAGGACTAACCCACTGACTGTCAGAAATAGGGTAAATAATACCTGCCTGTAGAAGTCTAGTCACCTCTTTCTTTACAACATCCAATATAAGTGGGTTGAGCCTCCTTTGTGGTTGCCTCACAGGTTTGACATTTTCCTCTAAAAAGATCCTGTGCATGCAGATAGCTGGGCTGATACCTGGTATATCTGATAGTGTCCACCCAATTGCCTTCTTGTAGTGCCTCAGGACTTGCAATAATTTCTCTTCTTGTTCTGACTCCAAATGCTGTGCAATAATAACAGGAAAAGTCTGCTCCTCTCCTAGGTACGCATACTTCAAGTGACCTGGTAATGGCTTCAATTCACTCTGGTCCTCTTCAGTAGAAATAAGTGGTCCCTGGGGCTTAGTGCAATCCCCTACACTTTGAATATCAAGAAAAATAGGTGATCCTTGGGGCTCTGTGCAATCCCCTACACCTAAAAAAATGTCTCCAGCTGGAAGTGTGTCTGAAATGTCTTCTGAAAAATCCTCAGTATCCGCAGTCAGTACTCTCTCAGCCTCCTCTGAATCAATAGCTCCCCCAGAAACATCCTCCAGAAATCCCTCAGCCTCTAAATCTGTCTGTGCCAGCTCCTCTAAAATATCCATGCTCATGACAGAGTGATCCTCTCTTGGATGCTTCATAGCATCAAAAAGGCTGAACTGTACAACCGTGTCTCCAATCTCCATAGAAAGTGTCCCGGCATGTACATCAATCTTCGTTCTGGCCGTCTTCAGAAACGGTCTGCCTAAGATCAGTGGAGAATGGTGTGCCAAGTAATCTCCCTCCATATCCAAAATATAGAAATCAGCAGGAAATATCAGCTCCTTTACCTTCACCAGAACATCTTCAATCATACCTGCTGGGTGGGTCTGACTCCTATCTGCTAGCTGTATCACCACCCCAGTGGGCTTAAAGGGCCTATGCCAAGCATCTGAAAAACTGACTTGGGCATCACATTTATGGAAGCTCCTAAATCTAACATAGCATCGTGGAATATGGTGCTCCCTATCTCACAAGAAACAGTGAATACCCCTGGATCTTCACACTTCTGAGGAATAGTGTGGATAAGTGCTGAGATGTTCTTCCCAAAGTTGATCAACTCATTTTCCTTGAGTTTCTTTTTATGAATACAAAGATCCTTCAAAAACTTAGCATACTTGGGAATCTGCTTGATCATGGTCAACAAAGGTACATTGATCTCCACCTTGCTAAATAATTCCACTAACTCATTGAATTCCTTGGCTTTCTCTTCTTCCACTTACTTTTTGGCATGTGCTCTCTGCTGTGGAAAGGGTAATGGAACCCTAAAATCATCAACTTTGGCCGGAGGTGGAGATGTAGATGCTGAATTCTGCTGTGCTGTCCCCTGCGAAGTGGCTGCTGTAAAATCGGCCTCGGCACTGTTTTCTTCTCCGTTTGCCACCAAATTTGGAGGGTTTCATGAGGACTGAGTTGGCAACGTGCTAGGGTTGGAATCAGCTGAATTTGAACTCATTTCAGTGTTGTGTTGGGCCGGAATTGGAGAAGCTGTCCGGTCTCCTGAAAATTCTGCTCTTGGACTCTTAGGAGATGTTGTAACCTTCCCACTTCTCAAAGTTATAGCACTCACATTCCCTTTGGGATTAGGAACAGTTTGGGAAGGAAGTTGACTTGATCCTTGAGCTTGATTTTAGTTAATTCCACTAGCCAATTGCCCCATTTGTCTCTCAACGTTTTGATTGTGTAGTAGTTGTTGTTGTTGTTGTTGTAGAACTTGTTGTATTTGTTGTTGTTGAGCTTGTTGTTGCTGCATCATCTGTTCAAACATATTCTCAACCCTCTGTTGGGACGCAATTCCTCCACTTGAGCTTCCATAGCCTCCTTGATTAGAATAGCTCCTTGATTGACCTTGAAAAGATGAATTGGTTGGCTGAAATTGTGGAGCTTGCTTATTCTGTTGAAAACCATGCTGTTGGGGCTGATTAAAGGACTGATTAAATTGCTGAGATGCTTGAAAACCTTGCTGGGAGTTGTAAGGATGAAATGTTCTGATTTTGAGCTGGAAATTAGGTGGAGAAGGCTAAAATTTTGACCTTGAAACCCTTGGTTGTAGGGCTGAAAATTCTGAATTGTGGGCTGTGATGGCTAAAAATTTGATTAGTTTTGAGCTGGAAAAACTGGAAATGATTGAAAGCCTTGCTGCCCTTGATAGGGTTGCTGGAATTGAGGATCAAATGCTTGGAATTGTTTGCTGAAAATGTTGAGAATTAGGCTGAAACGGGGGCTGAAAATTTTGATTTGATTGCTGAAAAGTTGGCTGATTGTTTTGAGTTTGTTGGGGGCTGCTGGAAATTAGGTTGAGGCTGCTGTGGAAGACTGACCTTGAGGCTCTTGTTGGCAGAAAGCATTCCCATACCTTAAGTTAGGATGATTCCTCCAACGGGGTTAATAGGTAGAGGAATATGATTGTTTCTTGCTGGAAATTGTCCTCTCCCTAATGCAGCTACTGTCTCGTCCTGTTGGAGATTGGGCATGAGTCTGAAGTGTGCTCTAGACTAGAGCAAATGCCACACACACTTATCATTTGACTTGACTGTGGAGGTACTGAAGGAGTTGACCTTGATTTGCATTGCTAACCTTCAACTCCTTAATAAGTGATGTGATCTCTGCAAATCTCTTGTCATAATGATCAATAGGCACTAACTGAACTTCTCCCACTCCTCTGGTGGTCAAGACTCTGCCTCCAAATTGTTGGGAATTCTCAGCCATATTAGAAATTAACTCCCTAGCTTGCATTGGTGACTTGTTCACTAGGGCCCCTCCAGCTGCAACATCTATCAGGACTCTATCCATCTGCAGCAGTCCCTCATAAAAATATTGAATCAATAATTGCTCACTGATTTGATGCTGGGGGCAACTTGAACACAACTTGTTAAATCTTTCCCAGTAATCGTATAGTGTTTCGCCCACCACTTGCTGAATCCCACAGATACTTTTTCTGATTATAGCTGTCGGAAGCTGGGAAATACTTTCCAAGAATGCCTTCTTCATAGCGATCCAACTGGACACATGTCCTGTAGCAGATATNCGGCCTGAGTCTGTAATGACTCCTACTCCAAGGCCCACGGTCCTTGACCGTTTATGTTGGGCAATTCTATAATTCAGAAAAAGGTTTACAAATATATGAAATTAAGTAAAGGGAGGAAATTAAATCTTTTATACCGACGACACTTAAATAGGAATCCTGAGTTTGTCGAAGCGGCGTGTCGCCGATCTTGAACGTTTCGGCGTAGAAGGCTTGAGCATGGAAGCTTGTCGTAGCATATTTGAGTGTTTGAGATGTTGTTTGGAAGAAAAGGGGTGAAGCCCTGATAGTCCCAGATATACTAAATTAAATTGTCACGAATTGTGGGACTATCAGATTTAGAATTTATAAATGAATGCTGGAAACCCTTTTACAACTCAAAATCTGAAAATGTAATATAGGGGCCACAGGTCGTATTTTTCTCGGGGCTAGTTGTCGTGCTTGATTCAAACTTGTAGTTATGTGTCGTTTTTGGGTTTCAAACAAGTAATTTGGTTTTTGGATTTTAATTGAAAAATGAAGTTGCAATGGAAGAAACGAAATTAGAAGACTTAGCTAATAAACTAAGCAAGAAGTTGGCACTAAAGGGAAAACTCAACTAATGGAAACTTACTCAAACACTTTCAAAATTTTTGGCAGCTGTTTTATGATTTCGAACACAAAATGGACTGCTGAACAATGCTGTAAAAACAGTGATGTAATTTTCGGAATAAATAAGCTAAGACAAACAATATATCATGCGAAATTAGAATTCAACCAAGCATTGGCATCTCACATAACTAGATGCAATCTAATGAAACAAGCAAATCCAAGGAAAATTCAGAAATGGCTAATTGCAATGCTAGATTATTTCAAGCTATCAAACACACTAAAAATCGTGGCTACTTGATGCCAAATACTGCTACAGCTGCTGCTTGATACAAAGTGCAGGAATTCATCATTTGGGCACACAAACAAGGAAACTATGTGCTGAAAATCATGCCAATTGCAACCCTATAAGCCGCTGTAAGGTAGATGCAACTGAGGCGAACAATTCAAATGCAAATCAGAAACAATTAGATGGAAAACATCAACTTAGATTTCCTAATCAAATGGGCAGAAATGCAATTTCAGACACAAGCTGCAAAATGAAAAACAGGGCAGATTTGATAATGATTGAAGTGGAAAACAAATTGGAATTTCGAATTATCAAAACTAAACAAAATTCAGGATTGAACTTAAAGTCTAGACAAACTTAGACCAACTAAATTGGCTCACTAAAACTGAAACAAACATGAAAATTCTGAAACTGAACTCAATTACAGGAATGAAGTGACACTCTAACAAGGAATTGGCACGCTAGCTAACTTTTGATTATGAAAAACTACAATTAAGTGCTATTTGAACTAAACACTCTATCTATCTAATACTAGAGCAGTAATTAACAGCTAAGAAACTCAGAAATTTAAAACAAGTGCAGAAACCAAAGGAAAGAAAGCAAAACTGAATTAAACTTGGCACGCAACACTTGAAATTGGCACGCTAGCAAATTGAACTAAATTGAACTAAAATTTGATCTTGTCGATTGCTAAACAGGTTCCTAAATTACTCTACTTGCAGAATTGAAGCTAAATTACAGCTAACAACTCAAGAATCGAAAAATTCAGTAACTATAGCAGAATTTCAGAACATAACAGTGCCGAATTGAAACTACAGCTATAAACTTAGAAACTAAGGATCTAAACTACTCCTCAACTCCTTCCTCAGCTCAAGAAATTCTTGGTTGTCAATCAAGAACCGGCTTCGAACCCCTAGGCTCAGCAAATTGATGGATAATCAATTCTGAAGTTGTTTCTGAACAGAATCTGCGCTTGATGGAATTTTCCATCCGATTCACTCCATCTCGATTGGAGGAGCTGCGATGATGATGTGGGAAACTTCTGAGCTCACCTGAGAATCCCTACAAGTGGTTCAGAAGCTTTGAAATGGATTGTGGTCGAGAAGAAGATGATCGGACTGAGAACTGCCTGAACCCCCAAGAAATCCTCTGTTCCAGCGCAAATGAGCAGAATTCTTCAAACACCAATCGCCAAAGACTTGATTCTCGATCTGGAATGGAAGATGAGGTGGTCACGCCTTCTTGGAAGCAAGAACCTTGAAGAACGATGAAGAAACGAGGAAGAACGGCGAAGAACAGTGAAACTAGGCTGAAGACGCGACAAGGGTAAGCTTCTGTTGCATTTCCTTAAGTATTAACCAATGGACGGCTCGGATCGATTTGAGGAAATCCAACGGCTGATCTCGCTCTGATTTGAACCAAACTTTGATGATGGTGATCTGAGATCAGGATCTACCTCGTGGTAGCTCGGATCCTCCAGATATGCAACGGATGGTCCAGATCAACTCTATCTATGAATGGACGCTCTAGAGCCCTCCTTGCTTGATCCAACGGTTGATTTAGCTCTGATTGGGATGAAATCTTCAGATCTTGATCATAGAGCTTGATTAACCCTAACCCTAGCTCGGATTGCTTCAGATCATCCCGGATGGCTCAGATCTAGCCGCTCTTGAATCGGACGGCCCGGATTAATCGTAGGCTTGATAATTCGATCCGGTTCACTTCCGACTCAAGTTTGACCCAATATGCTCTAGGTCCAGGAACCTTTGATGCCTACAAAAATAAATCAAGAATTTAGTGGCCAATTAACTCAAATATGTGTAATTTTGCATTTAAGTCCAAAATATGAATAAGTTCTAAAACCTAGGCAATTTCACAATTTTGGCAATAAAAACATAGATCAAACAGGGATTTAAGCCACTCAAATGATCAATAAAATGGAATCTATCAAGCCCCTTTTATAGCATCTTCTCAGGCGCTTGATGGCTCTTAGGCGCCAGCCACGCCACCCAATTTGGCCACATCCTTGTCCGCAAACTCGGCCAACACTTATCACCATTCTTGGGCGCCTGGGACAACAGACGCCTAGTAGCTGACGTGGTGCAGCCGCTGGAAGAACCCCTTTTGGGGGTGCCTTGTCGGATCGGTGCCGGTCGATAGGGGGTGCATATTGTTGGGACCGGGTGCATGTTGACATGGATATGGGTTCGTAATTTTAAAAAATAATTACGTGCAGCGGAAGAATTAGCATAAATAATTTCTCAAATTATTTTAACCACGTATCTAGCATGCAACCTTATGATGTGTGGACATGATCATAATTTAAAATTTTGCAGAAAGTAAACTAATTTACTCAATACCTCGTGTAACTCGAAGTAAGGGACGAGATCCAACTGTAGTGTCCCTTGGAAGCTCCGCCTCTATTCGCGTCCACGCCGAGTTCTCTTCGGGATAACTTCGCAAAGCCACGAGTTTCGTGCCGACAAGAACTACTAGATTCTCCAAAGGCACGACAAGAATATCAAGAGAGAGAGAGATGGAAGCTAACCACCAAGTAACGGAATCAAGATTCCGGGGAAAGGAAGGAAGGAGTCGCGACCCGCTTCTTCTTCTTCTTCGGCGCCTTCTTGGTGGAGTTGGCTCACGGCAACCCTAGGAGGAACTTCTAGGGCCGGCGCCCACTTGGAGAGGGAGAGGGAGAGAAGGAGAGGGAGAGAGGCTAGGCAAGAATCCTTGATCACTTGAATTAATTTCCAAGCCTTGCCTTGGTACCTTTATATAGTAGCCTCTTAATCGCCAAGTCTCCTCTTAACGGAATTTTTCATAAGAAATTTATCTTATAAATTTTTCCATGAATTATTCCGTTATGCCAAGTTTTTATTATAACTTAATTTATAATAAAAACAAACATGTCTCCCCTTTTATTATGGAATAAAATTTTACAAGAAATTTATTATATAAATTTTTCTTATCATGGAAAAATCAATTCATAATTGATTTTATAAAATAAAATAAACCAATCCATGGTTCATTTTAATTTTTAAAAAAAGAATAAATTTATTATATAAATTTTTCTTATCATGGAAAAATCAATTCATAATTGATTTTATAAAATAAAATAAACCAATCCATGGTTCATTTTAATTTCCATAAAAAGAATAAATTTATTATATAAAATTTTCTTATCATGGAAAAATTAATTCATAATTGATTTTATAAAATAAAATAAACCAATCCATGGTTCATTTTAATTTCCATAAAAAGAATAAATTTCTATAAATTTCTTTATGTAAATTTCTTTATATAAATTTCTTTATATAAATTTTTTTATCCATAATTTTATAAAACAAATCACACTCGATTTACTTTATAATTTAAACCAAATAAATTGGTTTCCCTCCTTGTTGTGGCCGGCCAAACCAAAGAGGGTGGGGACCCTCTTTGGCCGGCCAAACCAAGCCGCCTCCTCGCGAATTAAACTCATTTAATTCGTCCAATAAGCCTTCAAAAGACTTAGCCATTTTAAGCTTCCGATGCGCCTCTGATAAATTCAGATTCGACTTATTTCTCTTGATTGAAAAATCTAATTTTCAACTTGTTTTAAATCCCTCAGATTACTCGTAGTGCGTGTGACTAAATAGGCTTTCAATTTATGTTGGCCGTCTATAATTCATCAATTATAGAACGATCTTGAGTGACACCTAGTAGTACATCATGATCCCCAATTAATCGAAAGATCAACGGTTGACCTCAGAAATTATTCTGAAACCCTTCAGCAGCTCTAATGAATCGTGCCTCATTCCCTTCACCATCTTATACCCACTTGGTTCAGGACACGGTCTATGTGTGTCAGTCCCCACTAGGCTGACTACGTCACACCTATCCCAAGTAATGTCTTTCTCGTCCAACGGATTCTAATTACTCTCATGTTTCCTATAGATTCATACTCGGAACATGTTATGCTCTGGCCAGAGGCTTCGAGTAACAATCCGACGATAGGCCTTGGGTATACATCTCCTCGCAAGGAGTGGTGAATCCTTTGTAGGCTGTTCAAACATCTTCGGGCACTTCGGCTTATACCCAACCATCCTGGGTCCACACCTCCTTAGAGATGCTTGCTTAAGATGTCAAAGTATAAGTCTCCGTGACCAAGATGACTTGAACACCGCAAGTCAAAGGAACATCGCACTTAAGCTGCAGTAAGAACTTTCATTGACATATCTATATGTAGATTACCATATGAAGTTTTACAGCTAGTCACTCCAATGAACTAGTTTCCTTAACTAGCATTCATGTTTATCTCCGAACATCCCAATGTCACCAGCCAGTGAGAATCAGCTGATTAGAGAATAACCCATGCTAGTCTCAACAGAATTGATAGTGTCCTTATTTATCAATTCGTCGACTAGGGATAATTTCAATACTTCACAATGGCACATGTAGAGATAATCACTAGTTGTGAATTCATCACAAATTCTCTCATGCTATGAATTGTATTGCGGATATTCAGTAAATGAATTTAAGATCTCAATCAAATACATGAACATGTATACTCAAATAGTGCCTTAGCACACTTCTCTCATATTACTAACACATATCGACTCGTGTGTTTTGTCGGAAAACTCGTCGTTTGTCTTTCTATCAGGGTTAGTACACAGTGGAAATAATAATAATGAAAAATAAAAGACAAGTGACACGCGAGTTTTACTTGGTTCCCAACCCCCCAAGGTCAATACATCCAAGGCCTAAGCACTCAATCGTGAGTTCACTAATGGTCTCCATTCCGGACTTTCTGGAGGCGGAGAAACCCATCTTACAGTTCAAGTTACAAGCACAAAATGTAGTAAATATGACTCGTAAATAAAATGCAAACCAAACGGAAAAAGAAGATTCGGCCAATTCGGAAGTCTGAGGAGTTGAACCCCTTTATATAGAAGCATCACGGGCACCTATGAGGTCATGGGCACCTGCCGCGTGTCGGTCAGAAGCCTGGGACCTTCCCAGGTGCCTGGCTTGCCAGGCGCCTTGGAAGGATCTGCCCCAACTGGGGTGCCGAACCTATCTTGGGCGCCTGATTCAAGTCAGGCGTCCAGGAAGGGTATTCCCAGATGCGTTTTCTCCAACGTTTGCTTTCCTATCTTGCCTCCAACTCCAGGTACCTACAAGACAACAAACACAAGACAAACATACAAATAATCTTAACCTTAGTGATTGATTCTGACTTTGGATTTCACCCGAAACCCTAGTCGAACCGACGCCTAATGTTCCCTTTCCCGGGAAACGCATCCTCACCTACTCCACATTGGAGAAGATACTTTTGCCAACTAGAACCTTCGATTGGACTTTCTCTCAGGCTCTGAGAACTCGAATCTCGAGACATTTGACCTCAACCCATCTCTGTTGCTGCAAGATGCATCAGTGATGTCTTCCTCTAGGGTTTTGATGTTTAACAATATACTTAAGTTAGTAACAATATATGTTAGACAAGATAAGGGTTTGTCAAAGTGATCAAGGGTTAAACCAAACAGGACCTTATGTTTGGTAGGGTAAACCCAGGTTTGATCAGGTTGACAAAGGGTTTGCCAAACAGGATCTGATGTTTGGCAGAGTGAACCAGAACCCAGGGTTGGTCAGTTTGACCAAGGGATTAAACCACATCGGACTTGAGGTGTGAAATTATATTTATCAGAAAAATGGAGGAAGTCTAGTCAGGATCATGATGACTAGCAAAAGAGTGATTTTGATGAAAGAAATCCTAGTGAGTGAAGCCAGGTCCTAGCAAAGGAAGCTAGGTTGGACTAAGTCCTAGTGAGTGAAGCTGGGCACTAAATCCTGGTGAGTGAAGCTGGGTCCTAGCGAGTGAAGATCGGTTGGACTAAGTCCTGGTGAGTGAAGTTGGGCACGAAGTCTTGGTCCGGGGTACTGAGCACTAAGTCCTGGCCGGGGATCGGACAACGGAGTCTTTGCTAAGTGAGAATTGTGGGACAGAAGTAGAGATGGGACGAGGTCGGACGTCTCGAGATCCGAGTTCTCGGAGGCCAAGTAAAAGTCCAACCGGAGGTCCCAGTTGACAAAAGCCTTAGTCGAGCGGGGATCACGAATAGAAGTAGAGATGGGTCGAGGTCAGACATCTCAAGATTCGGGTTTTCTAAGCGAAAGTCCAACTGAAGGTTCCAGTTTGCAAACACAACTTCTCCAGTGTGGAGTAGGTGAGGACGCATTCCCTGGGAAAGGGAACATTTGTTGTCGGTTCGACCTAGGGTTTGTTGGTGCAGGAAGCACCTAAGTCAAACTTGGATTTTGATAATGGCAAAGGGTTCAGAAGTTAAGGTGTTATTGTGATCTAACAAGTCTACTGAGTGTGCAGGAAAAGTCCTAGGTACACTAGAAAAGAAGTCCTGGTCAAGGACTGGGCAAGAAGTCTTGGCAAAGGGCTGGGCACCGAAGACCTGACCGGAGGTTGGGCACGAAGACCTGGTCAGGTGGATTGGGCAAAAGTCCAACCGGAGGAGCCGGTTGGCAAAAGGTAAACTCTCCTGAGAGGAGTAGGCGAGGACGCGTTCCCCGTCGAGGGAACAGTAGGCGTCGATTCGACCTAGGGTTCCATTTGGGAGACCCAAAGTCAGAACCAAGACAGCTACGGCTGTAAATAATGACTAACATATTTGCTTGTTGTGTTTTGGAACTAACCTTGGTTGCAGCGATCGAAGGACTGGTCTTCTGCAGCTTAGGCACCTCAATGGAGTGAGGTGCCTCACTGGGGCTAGGCGCCCGTATGGATATGGGCGCCCCAGTGTAAAGGGAAAAACCAAACCACTGCCGCGAAGTGTCTGGACCAAGGCAGCTCAGGCGCCCGAGAGGTCACGGGCGCCCCCATCAGCTCAGGCACCCAAGTGAAGATGGATAAGTGCTGACCAAGCCTGCGGATAAGAGATCGCGCAGGGAAGGCCACGTGTAGGCACCCCCATCGACACAGGCGCCCGTATGGGTGCTATAAAAGGGGGCTCACCCCCAAGGCTTCAAGACACATCGCTCTCAACGCTCCAAGACTTTTTGTGCAAGCGCTACGCTCCGACCAGCTTCGACTTCGAGATTCCAGCGCTGATGATGACCCTCTGCTCCAACTTCGATCCACCTCGGGCGTCGGTAAAATTATTTTTCGAAAAGTGTTGCAATTTAAATTCCAATTCTATTCTTGTACTCGATTTGTAAAATTCTTCTTGCGATTATAGAATTTCCCAACGTAAACTGTCAAGGACCGTGGGCCTTGGAGTAGGAGCTGACCGCGTCTCCGAACCAAGTAAAACCTGTTGGATCGAGATAACCGATAGAGGGGGGTGAATATCGGAAATCGTTCGGATTTTAGGTAAAGAGAAATTGCACATCGGAAAAACACAACACACGCAAACACACTGGTTTTTACTTGGTTCGGAGCCTAGGTCGACTCCTACTCCAAGGCCCACGTTCGTTGACCGTTTTCTGCGGGCAATTCTATATGTCGCAAAGGCAGTTTACAAAAAATTATTACAGATGCAGTATAGTAAACTGAAAAATAGGAAGCTCTTCTTTTTACCGACGTCCGATGTAGGTTGGCTTTTTCCAGAGCAGCGGGACGTCGTCGACTCGAGTTGGGAGGTTTCCGGAGCGAGGCGCGGGAGCAGAAGAGCGTAGAAGCGTTGTATTGAAGTGTTGTCGAAGCTTGGGGTCAAGGGGCCTTTATATAGGACCTGGGGGCGCCCGGGACGTCGGGGGCGCCCCCCATGTGGCATTTGATCCGGAAATGTCTCGGTCGCTTCTAATCTCTTCAATCTCGGGATCAGCTTTGACCGGGGCACCCGGAGCGCTCGGGGCACCCGGATTGACCGGGTCAAACTTCTATCATCTTGGCTTCGAGGGGAGCTGCTTCGGTGGCTGTCACTGGGGGCGCCCGCAGCGCAGGGGGCGCCCGGGAGCAGCGGGTGCGCCCGCGAGCACGGGGGCGCCCGGGAGATGAGCTGCGAAGCCTGCTCTTTGGGTTTTGTGTTTTGTGTTCACCTTGGGGACACCCGGGACACTCCGGGCGCCCTGGTCAGCTAATCCCTCATTCCTTTGAGGCTCTCTGAGCTGCAGACACACGTTCCTTCGGTCCTGCATCCAGGGTTATTCCCAAAAACACAATAAAATAATAACTTATTAGTTTATACAGCCTTAGCTGTCTTGGTTCTGACTTTGGGTCTCCAAAATGGAACCCTAGGTCGAACCGACGCCTACTGTTCCCTCGACGGGGAACACGTCCTCACCTACTCCTCTCGGGAGAGTGTACCTGATGCCAACCGCTCCTTTGGTTGGACTTTTGCCTGGCAGTCCTTCGCTAGGTCTTGGTGACTAGCATCCCTTCGCTAGTTGCCTAGCAGTCCTTTGCTAGGACTTGGTGACTAGCAGCCCTTCGCTAGTTGCCTAGCAGCCCTTCGGTAGGACTTGGTGACTAGCAGCCCTTCGCTAGTTGCCTAGCTGCCCTTCGCTAGTTGCCTAGCTCCCCTTCGCTAGGACTTTGGATCCTGACAGCCCTTCGCCAGGTGCCTAGCAGCCCTTTGCTAGGGCTTTTTACTCTGCACACTCAAGTGACATGTTAGATAACAAATAAGACTTAACTTTTGAACCCTGTTGCCATTATCAAAACACAGGTTTGACTTTGGTGCTTTCTGCACCAACAATCTTCCCCTTTTTGATTTATGGCAACCCTAGTTCAAAAAGTTAAGTTTAATAAAAAGCATAAAAATTTGTTCCCTCCCCCTGGAGGGAATCTCCCCCTAGATTTTTCAAAACGTCGTGGGGTTCAAAAAAACTTTACTTAGATTTTGCACTTTTGAAAACTTAAGTTTAGATATTTTGGAAGTCTTTTGATAACTTATGTTTTAAAAGTTCATGGAGGAATTTTTGAAATCATGAGTTTAGAGTACTTAACAAAAATTTGAAGCCTTAAGTTTAATGTACTCACATGTTTTTGAAAACTTTTAAGTTAAGCACTTAGTAGGATTTGCAAAACTTAAGTGCTTAGTAAATTTTGAAACAATTTAAGTTACTTAGTAAATTAAGTTTAAAGTACTTATAAAAGTTTTGAAAAACTTAAGCTTAAAGTACTTATAAAAGTTTTGAAAAGCTTACTTATAAAAGTTTTGAAAAACTTAAGCTTAAATACTTAGTAGAATTTTCTTAAAACAAAAACTTAAGTATTTCTAGAAAGGTTTTGAAGAGCTTTGAAAAGTAGCTAACTTTTTGAAAAATATTTTGAGAGAGAAAAAAAATTTAAAAAATTTCTCTCTCCTTTCCTATCTCTCCCCCTTTGTCATATATCAAAAACAGATAGATATTGCATAAACGAAAGTAAATTGCATAATAGAAATGACTTTCATAAAGAAAGAAAATATTGCAGATGATTTTGCTGTACTGAACCAATTTATGAGTAGACTTAGACCAAATCAGTTGATTTTCTCTTGTAGGGACCTGTCTAACCCATTTAGCTACTTACTAACTGTTATAAGCAGTAATTTTCGCTAGGGTTAATCAAGTTAAGTGTTTCTGTTCAAGTTAGATTTTCTAAGCTTGACACTTAACTTGATTGCTGTATAAGTTGTATTTAGTGCCCCAATTACTGCAGATGCACTGACTTAAAGTATCTTGAATTAAGGCAAAGACCTAAGCATCTCAACCCTTTCTAGGTTATCAATCAAAGTACCCTAAAGTGCTTGTGAGATGCTGGCTTCTAAATCTATAGGTGCATGCAGTTCTAGGGTTAGGGCCTAAGCTAAGTCCATTTGCGAAAAAGTCCTAGTTTTGAAAGGGGGTAGTTTTGAAATAAAACTAAGTAAAAAAAATAACTTGATTTTGAAATTAAGTAAAACAGTTTTTCAAAATTCTAATTTTAGAAACTGATTTTTAAGTCAAGTAAAGCAGTAAGAAAATCAACAGTAAAGTTAACCTATTCTAAAGAACACAATCCTAACTGCTGAATAGACAAGAAACCAGTACTCATAAGCTAGTCAACATAGAATAGTCAACACAGGAATACAGTCAAACATAAGTCAACCCTACAAAGTAGGGGCAGTCAAATAGGTACTGGTACAATACTAAGCAAATCTAGGACGAGGGACCGGGATGATCAGATGGGCCAGGCTGCCATGAGTTGAATCGTGCCATCATTTCAATGAATCGTGCATCAGCTACTTCTCGGTCGGCTCTACAAGCGTCCATCTGCTCGATATGATAGGCCTCGACCTCCTCTCGGAGGCTCTGAACCTTTGTCTCTAAATGTGTCACCCTCTCGTAGAGTGTCGGTGGAGCGGGCTCGTCGATGTGTGCTCGGGCTGCTGCAGCAATGTCTCCAACGTCGACGTCGACCTCCTCGTCTGAGTCGATCAGAGCTCCGGCCTGCTGTCGTCTCCAACTCAGAACCCCGGTGGTCGATACCTCTAGACCCACTAACGAGAAGTTCCTATATCCTATTTCATCGAAATCAGTCATAGCGGTTATTTCACCCACGGTAATGTCACGACCGTGGTGATGAAGGAGGGAAGTGATGATGTGGCAGAATGGTGTGCGTACTCGTCCCTGGGTCGTGACACTGGACGCATGCAGAATGGTATGAAACATATGGAGTCCAATGTCTACATCAAGGTGATGGACTAGGGCAGATAGAAGGAAAGCATGAAAGGGTCGCATAGTCCCGAGATCTCTAGTAGAGAGTGGTAAGATACAGCGAACCAGGACTCTATACAAGGCATAGTCCTGTGCCTGAAGTTCAACGGCTTGGAAACGTCTATTTGCGGGGAGGTCTGCCCTATAGAAATAGGAGTGGATGGTGTCTACGGTAATGTGTGAGTAGGGAGGATCAAATGGGGGGTTCCTAGGTGGATAGCAGCAAAATATGGTCTGAGAGGGTCGTAGTCCTATGAATCGGTTCAACAAAGTAGGGGTGATAGTCAGAGGTATCTCTTGGACAGTAGTGTGAAACATTAGATTATCTTGTCAAATTATGTTGTTGTAAAACTCTGCACATAAGGATTCATTGATGGTATGAGTGCAGAAGACAAGATTATCTAATTGATAGAAGTTGATAATATTCATGGCTACGGGGCATGATTGGGTAAAGAAGTGGCTATTAAGATAACTTGTTTTAATAGGCTTGTAAATGGTTTGTGCAAATTTATTACATAGCTCTAGGGTAGGGAACCTAGGGTCGGGACTAGGTTCAGCACCGGCATTGGCCGGGTTTGGTCGGCATCTTCTAAGTTAAGGAAATTAAAGGAAGAATAACGATATTGCATTAAAAATAAATTTAAATGCAATAAAAAAAAATAAGAATTATACCGGGTAGCTCGGGGAGGCATGGTTGAGGATGATGACTTGCAAGATCTCCTTGGGGGGAAAGAAGTGAAGAAGGAAGTTGAGTTTGGTGTGGGAAGAGAGGGGAATTCGGGTACCTTATATAGGCATACCATCGGGGGCGCCCGGGAGCATCCGGGCGCCCTGGTCAGTGCTTTACTGCCAAGGGCAGTGTTTTTGTTGGTTCAGGGCGCCCGGGATAGCCCGGGCGCCCTCATCAGGCTGCTTTTGCTGCATTGAGAGTGGTGGGGGCGCCCGCGTGGTTTCGGGCACCCTAGTCAAGGGCAGAATCAGCTTTTTGCCTAGGGAGAAGGAAAAAGGTGGGGTGGGGGCGCCCGAGGAGTCACGGGCGCCCGGGACTGTAGCGAAGAGACAAATTTTGTGTTTTGACCATGGTTTAATCGGTTTGACCATGGTTTGGCTATGGTTTGACTGCTTTGACCATGGTTTGACTATGTTGACTATGTTTTGACTATGTTGACCATGGTTTGACTATGTTGGCCATGGTTTGACCAATTTGACTACAATATAGGTATTAAGGGAATTATATTTGAGTTTATTATTACTGTCTCACCCAATCTAGGGTTTTCAATCACGTTAGCCTTATAGGTTTCGTGAGACAGGGTTTGATAAAACAATTTTTGAAAACCATGATTTATTTTGAAAATCTTAATTAATTTTGAAAACATTTCAATTTATTTTGAAAATCTTAATTAATTTTCAAAATAGTTTATTTTGAAAGAGAATGTTTGAATCTATACTTAACTGAAAGTTTGTGTTAGATTTGAATTTGACAAAAAGTAATTTGAATTTGAAATTCAAAAATTGGCTTCCAGGTCTTGGCGAGGCACTAGGCCTTCTTTGGCCGTAGCCTTATTGGATCATCAACCCTTTCCTTATCAAAGCCATTTAATGAAATTTCATTTTCAAAATTAATCTTTGAAAAAGTTCTGGTCTAACTAGTTTGGATTTTGGATCGGTAGCTTCAGCTAGTTTCACCAGTCTAAAGAGACCAAGTGAACTTGATCTTATTAGAATTGGTTTCCCTAACGTACTATCATCTCACCTCCACCCAATACTATGTTTTCAAGTTACAGTTAAGTTTGTTTTGTCCTTATACTAACCTGAGTCTAAGCATGGTAAATTACATAAATTTAAATAAACAATCAATTAGGCAAATTACAAAAATTAAATTCTATTTGACAATAAAAATAGTTTTTAATTTGGCTCCCCCTGGACTATAGCCACGATAATGATTAGACAAGATGTGAATCTTATCCTTAGGGATCCAAGACTGATTTGATCCAGTTGGTTTGTTCAGGCACAGTTTAGGTACCCATGCCTGAACTTTACTTCTGGACTGATTTAGTACAGCAAAGTAAGATCTTTGTCGGGATTTGGTTCTATAGCCAAGTCCGGATCGATTCAGAACGGACTTCTGTTTTCCAAGAATCATGTCAAGACCCTTGGAACCAGAAGTGAATCGTTCTAAGGCCGCTCTAAGATCCTTAACCTGAGTTTTCAGGGAGGAGTTCTCTTTCTCAAGTTTTTCAATTTGAGTAGGATTTCCTTCTTGAACTTTCTCGGTTAAGGGTTTAGAGTCAGCTCCCTCTTTCAGGAGTTTTACTTCCTGTCAGAGGGATTCAACTCGGAGTTTGGCTTTCGCCAAATCTCGAGAAAGATATGAAATTAAATCGTTTAATTGACTTTTATTGAACCCGCTTACCTTGATTTCGCCGTCTTCTGAAAAGGTTAGTTTGCCGCCGTCCTTTTCTGACTCTGACTCGGTCTCGACTTCTTCTGAAGTAGTCAGTGCTAGCAAGTTTGACTGGGGTTCTTCTTCTTCTTCTTCTGATGAAGATTCGTCCCAGGTTGCTTGGAGTGCTTTCTTCCTTCTTGTCTTTTTGTTCTCCTTTAGATTTGGACACTTCGTCTTGTAGTGACCCTTCTTCTTGTACTCGTAGCAGGTTACGTTGGGCTTGTTTTTGTTATTCGCGGGTTCAGCTGGTTCGTCCTTTCTTCGGCTTGTCCTCCGTGTGTTGACTTGGTTTTTCAATTTTTTGTAGTAGCTTCGGGCCAGTCGGACCAGCTCAGATTGATCTCCTTCTTCGTCTTCTGCGTCTGAGTCTGAGTTAGACTCGGGTTCAGGTTGAGGTTTCTTCTTTGTTGATCTTCCAATTTTTCCTGCAACAAAAGCAATTCCTTTCTCGACCATATTTGAGTTAGTTTGTTCGTGCAGTTCTAATTCGGAAAATAATTCGTCTAATTTAATTTTAGAAAGATCCCTTGAGACCTTGTATGCATCTACCATAGATGCCCACAAGGTATTTCTAGGGAAAGCGTTTAGGGCATACCTTATTAGGTCACGGTTTTCTACCTTGTGACCTATAGTGTGAAGACCGTTCATCAATTCTTGTATGCGTGCGTGGAGTTGGGCTGCTGTTTCAGTGTCGGCCATCTTGATGGTGTAGAGTCTGTTCAGGAGCAGATCTCTCTTACTGATCCTGGTGTCTGACGTTCCTTCATGCAGTTCGATCAGCTTTGCCCACAGCTCCTTTGCACTGTTGAAGGGGCCCACTCGGTTTAGCTCTTCTTTTGTTAACCCGCATTGTAGGGTTTGAGTCGCCTTTGCGTCAGCTACTATTTTGCGCTTTAGAGTGTTGTCCCATTCTGAGTAGGTCTGCGGTACTCCTACGGCATTTTTGGGGATCTCCAGTCCGGACTGGATGATGATCCACATGTCCACCTGAGTTTTCAGGTGGACCTCCATTCGACTTTTCCAGTAAGAAAAGTCTTTTCCACTGAAAAGTGGAGGTCTGGCGGTGCTAAATCCTTCTTGCATGGCCATTTAATCTGTAGAATAAGAAAACTAACAAGAAAAAGATTTCCCAAGACTAGGTCTTGGATTAGTAGTGTGGGATGAAATAAAATGAAATAACGAGGGGTGTTGCACCAACCTCGATTGACGAGAAATAGTAAATTCGAACGAAATATTTAAAGAGAATTCAAATGAGAAATAGAAAAAATAAAAATCCGAAAAAAAATTTCAAACTGGTGGTTGCACCAAGTTTGAACTTCCCCGCTCTGATACCACTTGTTGGATCGAGATAACCGATAGAGAGGGGGGTGAATATCGGAAATCGTTCGAATTTTAGGTAAAGAGAAATTGCACAGTGGAAAAATACAACACACGCAAACACACTGGTTTTTACTTGGTTCGGAGCCTAGGTCGACTCCTACTCCAAGGCCCACGGTCGTTGACCGTTTTCTGCGGGCAATTCTATATGTCGCAAAAGCAGTTTACAAAAAATTATTACAGATGCAGTATAGTAAACTGAAAAATAGGAAGCTCTTCTTTTTACCGACGTCCGATGTAGGTTGGCTTTTTCCGGAGCAGCGGGACGTCGTCGGCTCGAGTTGGGAGGTTTCCGGAGTGAGGCGCGGGAGCAGAAGAGCGTAGAAGCATTGTATTGAAGTGTTGTCGAAGCTTGGGGTTGAGGGCCCTTTATATAGGGCCTGGGGCCGCCCCCCACGTGGCATTTGATCTGGAAATGTCTCGGTCGCTTCTGATCTCTTCAATCTCGGGATCAACTTTGACCGGGGCGCCCGGAGCGCTCGGGGCGCCTGGATGGACCGGGTCAAACTTCTATCTTCTTGGCTTCGAGGGGAGCTGCTTCGGTGGCTGTCACTGGGGGCGCCCGCAACGCAGGGGGCGCCCTGGAGCAGCGGGGGCACCCGGGAGATGAGCTGCGAAGCCTGCTCTTTGGGTTGTGTTTTGTGTTCACCTTGGGGGCGCCCGGGACACTCCGGGCGCCCTGGTCAGCTATTGCCTCATTCCTTTGAGGCTCTCTGAGCTGCAGACACACGTTCCTTCGGTCCTGCATCCAGGGTTAGTCCCAAAAACACAATAAAATAATAACTTATTAGTTTATATAGCCTTAGCTGTCTTGGTTCTGACTTTGGGTCTCCAAAATGGAACCCTAGGTCGAACCGACACCTACTGTTCCCTCGACGAGGAACACATCCTCACCTACTCCTCTCAGGAGAGTGTACCTGTGTAACACCCCAAATTTTTCAATATAAAAATCATGACAATGTATGAAAAATGGTTATAAGGAAATGATATAAATTTCATTCAATCACATACTATGAAATGTCATGAATGCATGAAATATCGTATTCTTGAATATGAAATATCATAAAAATATTATGAAATAATATTTATGAAATATTATGAATGCATGAAATATTATATTCATGGGATGTATATTGGGCTTGGTTTATTAGGCTTGGAAATGAATTATTAAGAGGTAATAAAAAGAAGGTGCAAAGTGGAGGAAGCAAGGATCGAACCTTGAACCTATCACTTGCACTAACTCCTTCCTAACCAAATGCTCTAATGGGTGTTTCGTGTTAGGAGAAGGGGAGACATGCTTGTTAAGGCTTGGGCAAAGAAGAGACATGTCTTTTCACAAGAGGTGTATAAATAAGAGTAAGAGAAGGAAGTTAGAAAGAAGTTTTCTTTTTTTTTCATTCTTCTTCCTCCCTTCTTCTTCCTTGCCGAGCCTAGCCTTCCCCCTTCCCTTTTCGAAATTCTAACCCTAGGGCAATTACAAGAAGGAGAGTCCAAGTGCCATTGCTCTCTACCAAGACCAAGGAATCCTAGAGAAAATTTGGAAGAAAAGGATTCTCACATACCCTCCAAGTGTAGGGTACCCTACGGTTTGAAGAAGGTGAAATTCCAGCGCAAGGATGTAAGTGTCCTCTCGCCTGCAGTATAATTGCTATGGAATGGTTACTTGTTTCATCCTTTTGAAAATTCACAAGAACTTCCCTAGTGGAAGTTTCGGCCACTTCTTGTAAGGGGTCCAAGAGAGGGTTTTTGATCAAACTTTGATGCATGCTAGTACCCCTAGGAACTTTATACTCATATGTGATGTTTCTAAATTTTTGGAAGGACAAAAATTAGGGTTTGGTACCCTATAAGGTTTCGGCCAAGAGGAGGAACACTAAGAGCTTTTGGGTTGCTTGCTATTCTATTATGTTCCCATGATTAGTAGTGTAAATAAAGTGGTCGTGCAAATGTTTGTGTGAAGATTGGATGTCAAAAACTTAGCCTACCCTACCCTACAATGTCTCGGCCAACCCTAGGGGAATTAGGGTTTAAGGTTGTATGATTTTCCTTATGATATATCCATTCTTAATGGTATAAGTGAAGTGTTTGTAAGAATGCTTGATGGGAAAACCAAACTCCTTACTTGTAACTTTCGGCCAACCCTAGTTCTAGGGTTGGGAAGTACTTAATGAAATCACGAGGCATGCTACTAATTATATGATATGTGTATAATGTATGTGACCTATCTTGTTAGGTATAAAAGCATGCCTTATAGCCCATGGGGCACCCTGATGATATGAACATGATGTGGTTGATAATATGCTTAAAAGAAAAAGGATACTCTATTGAAACTGGGATCAAGAGCACCCGAATGTGTGGTGTGTCCCTAGGGGATCAAGAGCACCCTTGATGAGTGGTGTGTCCCTTTAAGATGTGATTAAGAGTACCTTTAGGCATATACATATATGAGTAATTGCATGATAAATTACTTTACTTTGAAAGTTGTGTACCCGACTCGGAAGGGGGTCGTTAAACAAATCCAATGTGCATGTTAACTGAAGGTCATGGCATTGGTAGGACGGAAGGGTCCTGCTCTAATTAGATTGGTGGCTCGCTACCCCAACTCATTAGGGAACGCGCTTGATGTGGTACTACAACTGGGCCCTAGATGATGATATGATATTTTAAAGTATTTACCTTTATGGAACCTTTTGAAAAACATTTTCTTTTTATGTGATGATCTTGTTCCGTAAAGCATTTAGAAATGTTTGATATGATGCTTATGGTTCTATCTTGATATGATCTTGTGCTGTAAAGCACTTAGAAATATGCGATGTGATGCTTATGATGCTTATAGTTCTGTCTGGATTACTGTGTACATGATATGATGTATCGATATGGATTTTGCGAGTAGGTCCGGATTCTTACTAAGCATGTTTTGCTTACTAGTTTCATGTTGTTTTCTTATGCTGCAGATAGCGGTAAGAAATACTTGAACTAAAGGAAGAGGCAGAGGGAAAGCTAGAGGATGTGTGTGGTGATGGCTCGGGAAAGGATGAAAGATTCTTATCTACCTTATTTTTGTCTTAGAATCTAAACTGCTTCCAATAAAAGATTGAAATTGTATTACTATACTCTGAATGTGTGATGATTATGACTACCCTACTGTTGATTAAGTTAGAGATATGGAACCTATGTCATGTTAGATAATACTATCATTAATGTCTAATTCTTGTAGTATGCATGCTAAGTAAAATGCTAGATATTTACTATTTTCTGTTGCTTATGAATGCTTCTTTTGCATGTATCTAAGACTAGATAACTCTTGCTATATTCTTACTTGAGATTCCATGCTATAGTGTGTTAAATGATCTCCCTATTAGGTTGTAAATGCATGTAGATATAAAAGAAATGAGAAAACCTTGCTTGGTAAATTAGTCTTTAATAATGCCTGCTTACTACACTTCTTGTAGTATAATTGTTTTCCACTGGTTATACATGCTTAGCATAATGAATGATATGAATGTATGGACCCGTAACCCCGCCTTTAGGGTAGATATAAGGGCGGGCGTTACAAGTTGGTATCAGAGCAAGTTTCCCTCTATCACACACACATCAAGCTTCCTCCTGCCGCTTCCAAGTAAGAAATCCTAACTCGCTTATTTTATTCATGTACAGTAATGATATTGATAGAAATGATTTATGCTTGCATGATATGAAGATGATTAATACTTGCATAATAAGTGAAGATAGAATTATAACTTATGTAGTCAATTTTCACCTGTATGCTGTATGATAGTCAATGACTAGAAATTGTAAAATATGTGAACGTATATGCATTTATTCATAATCTAGAATTTGGGGTAAGAGAGTGGTTACATATAGTAATCACTATGGTAAACTACACCGATTAGGTGTGTGTTTTCCTCTGTATATATTTGCGAATTGAGAAAGGAATGGTTTTGTACTAACCATGTCATTTTTTTCCAATTCCAGATGTTGCATGAGGACTACACTGAGAGGTGTCGCGAGCTGCTGGAGCAGATAGAGGCAGTTAGATATTGGCCGACTCGGGGAATTCAAGGCACTATAGGATGTTTGGATCGGCTCTTCTGGAAACTAGAGCGGGAAGGGTTTCCAGCCACAGACGATCATAGGATTGGAGCTTTACTCCGTTCCCTGCCCAACCGGGCCAGAGTGGTGGCGCATCAGATCTGGGGATAGCACAGATGCTGTATGCCCTATACGGAGTTGTGCAGGCAGCTCCTCCGCCATGAGTTCCCAGCAGATCTGGGAGACTCAGAGGAGGACCCCGAGCCGTCCGAGGAGGACTCCGAGCCGTCCGAGGAGTACTCCGAGCCGTCTGAGGAGGACCCTGAGCCGTCTGAGGAGGACCCTGAGCCGGTTGAGGAGGATCCCGAGCCCTTTGAGGAGGATCTCGAGGCCGTTGAGGAGGATCCCGAGCCCTTTGAGGAGGATCCCGAGCCCTTTGAGGAGGATCCTGAGGCCGTCGAGGAGGATCCCGAGCCCTTCGAGGAGGACCCGAGCCCTTCGAGGAGGACCCCGAGCCCTTCGAGGAGGACCCCGAGCCCTTCGGGAGGACCCCGAACTCTTCGAGTTCGAGGAGAATCCAGAGCTGCTGGAGATGTTCGAGGAAGACCTTAAAGCGGACGAGGAGATTCTCGAGATGGAAGACGAGGACCCGATGGGGACAGTTGAGGATCCTGAGGTGGGCCAGAGGGTGATGAGCGAGGAGATAGTAAGTGTCGCCATGTTATTCTTTATGTTGGGTATCACGGCAGCCCATCTTGCTCACTGAGTGGACTAGTTTGTATGGAGACTTATAAGAATGAATAAAATAAAATCTCATTATCCAATATTGATCATGCGACACAGAAGGACGGGTCGATGCGTATGTGTATCGACTACCGGGCATTAAACAATGTGACCATAAAGAACAGGTACCCTCTACCCAGGATAGATGACCTGTTCGATCAGTTGAAGGGAGCTACGGTTTTCTCTAAGATCGATCTGAGGTCTGGTTATCACCAAGTCCGGGTGAAAAATGAGGATATACCCAAAACTGCTTTCCGGACGAGATACGGACATTATGAGTTCGTAGTGATGCCGTTTGGAGTTACTAATGCTTCGGCAATATTCATGGACCTTATGAATCGGATTTTCTCGGCATTTCTCGACAGATTTGTGATCGTCTTCATCGACGACATCCTTATTTATTCAAGGACTTCCGAAGAGCATGCGGAGCACCTGAGTATAGTATTACAGATTCTTCAGAAGGAACAACTGTATGCTAAATTTTCGAAATGTGAGTTCTGGCTGAATCAAGTGTCATTCTTGGGACATGTTATCTCCAAGGACGGAGTGATGGTCGACCCAATCAAAATTGAGGCCGTAAGTAACTGGTCCAGACCCAAGAATGCCAGCGAGGTCAGAAGTTTTCTGGGGCTAGCAGGCTATTACCGAAAATTCGTAGAGAACTTCTCTCGGATTGCAGCTCCTATGACAGCTCTGACAAAGAAGGATAAGAAATATGTATGAACCGAGGAATGTGAGAAGAGCTTCTCTGAATTGAAAAGGAGGCTGACTAGCGCTCCTATATTGACTCTTCCCGAAAGTGATACGGGTTTCGATATGTACAGCGACGCATCCAAACTGGGACTCGGAGCTGTACTTATGCAAAATGGGAAGGTGATTGCCTACGCCTCTAGACAATTAAAGGAACATGAAAAGAATTATCCTACCCATGATTTGGAATTAGCAGCGGTGGTCTTTGCGCTGAAAATATGGAGGCATTATTTATATGGCACTCAGTGCAAAGTCTTTACTGACCACCAAAGTCTGCGGTATTTCTTCACCCAGAAGGACCTGAATATGCGACAACGCCGATGGCTCGAGTTGGTCAAGGACTACGACTGCGAGATCTTGTACCATCCGGGAAAAGCCAACAAGGTAGCAGATGCTCTCAGTAGGAAATCTTGTGCTACATTGTTGTCTTTATCAGTTTTGTCACGACCCTTAGGGGAGGAGATTATGGATTTCGGAATCGAGATTATATCGGGACGGCTTTCTACCCTACAGATTGCGCCGACATTATTTGATGGTATTCTGGAGAAGCAGAATCTTGATCCGAGTCTTCGGAGAATCAGGCAGGAGATTCTTGAAGGCAAGGACGAGGGATTCCGGATTTCCGATAGCGGAGTCTTATATCTCCGGGATCGATTATGCGTTCCCGACGACTCCGACTTACAGACGAGGATACTCGAGGAAGCTCACGGCACACCTTATGCGATGCATCCTGGTCTACCAAGATGTATCAGATCTGAAGGGAAATTTTGGTGGTCCGGCATGAAGAAAGATGTAGCCCATTATATCAGCATGTGTTTGACCTGCCAGAGGGTCAAAGCAGAACACCAGAGACCTGGGGGAGTTCTGCAGCCTCTACCTATTCCGAGTGAAATGGGAGGACATATCTATGGATTTCATATCAGGGCTGCCTCGGACTACGAATGGATATGATAGTATATGGGTTATTGTGGACCGACTGACCAAGTCCGCGCATTTTCTGGCTATCAGGATGACTTATTCAGTTGAGCAGCTGGCTCAACTGTACGTCAAGGAGATCGTCCGATTACATGGGATTCCCAAGACCATTGTCTCTGATCGAGATGGTCGATTTACTTCTGATTTTTGGGGACACGTGCAGAAGGCCCTTGGCACGAAGCTGAAGTTCAGTACAGCCTTTCACCCCCAGACTGACGGGCAGACTGAACGAGTAAATCAGATACTAGAAGATATGTTACGAGCTTGTACCTTAGATTTCAAGGGAAGCTGGTGTCGATACCTGAGCCTGGCAGAGTTTGCTTATAACAACAGTTATCAGGCTACTATCGGGATGGCACCGTACGAAGCACTGTACGGAAGGAAATGCAGATCTCCTTTATGCTGGCATGAGAGTGGTGAAAAGAGGGAGATGGGACTCCAGACCGATATTATTGATGAAACCACTCAGGCTATAAGGAATATCCGTCAGAGGATAGAGACTGCTCAGAGTCGGCAGAAGAGCTACGCTGATAAACGACGTCGACCACTTGAGTTCGAGGTTGGGGATTCGGTATTCCTGAAGGTAGCCCCTATGAAAGGGGTGATGAGATTCGGAAAGAAGGGGAAGCTGAGTCCGCGATACGTGGGACCCTACCAGATTTTGAGATGAGTAGGCAAGGTGGCCTACGAGCTGGAGCTACCGCCAGAAATGGCGGCTGTCCATAACGTCTTCCATGTGTCGATGCTCAAGAAGTGTACCCCTGATGCGAGTCAAATTATAGAACCCCCACCAGTACAAGAACAGGAAAGCCTTAGTTCCGAACGCCGCCCGATCCAGATCCTCGATCGGGAAGTTAAAGGGTTAAGGAACAAGGAAATACCCTTAGTGAAGGTTCTGTGGCGGAACAATCAGTTTGAAGAAGCCACCTGGGAACAGGAAGATATGATGCGATCAAAGTACCCGGAACTGTTTTAAGTTCGGGACGAACTTTCTATAAGAGGGGGAGGATTGTAACACCCCAAATTTTTCAATATAAAAATCATGACAATGTATGAACAATGGTTATAATGAAATGATATAAATTTCATTCAATCACATACTATGAAATGTCATGAATACATGAAATATCGTATTCTTGAATATGAAATATCATAAAAATATTATGAAATAATATTTATGAAATATTATGAATGCATGAAATATTATATTCATGGGATGTATATTGGGCTTGGTTTATTAGGCTTGGAAATGAATTATTAAGAGATAATAAAAAGAAAGTGCAAAGTGGAGGAAGCAAGGATCGAACCTTGAACCTATCACTTGCACTAACTCCTTCCTAACCAAATGCTCTAATGGGTGTTTCGTGTTAGGAGAAGGGGAGACATGCTTGTTAAGGCTTGGGCAAAGAAGAGACATGTCTTTTCACAAGAGGTGTATAAATAAGAGTAAGAGAAGGAAGTTAGAAAGAAGTTTTTTTTTTTCATTCTTCTTCCTCCCTTCTCTTCTTCCTTGCCGAGCCTAGCCTTCCCCCTTCCCTTTTCGAAATTCTAACCCTAGGGCAATTACAAGAAGGAGAGTCCAAGTGCCATTGCTCTCTACCAAGACCAAGGAATCCTAGAGAAAATTTGGAAGAAAAGGATTCTCACATACCCTCCAAGTGTAGGGTACCCTACGGTTTGAAGAAGGTGAAATTCCAGCGCAAGGATGTAAGTGTCCTCTCGCCTGCAATATAATTGCTATCGAATGGTTACTTGTTTCATCCTTTTGAAAATTCACAAGAACTTCCCTAGTGGAAGTTTCGGCCACTTCTTGTAAGGGGTCCAAGAGAGGGTTTTTGATCAAACTTTGATGCATGCTAGTACCCCTAGGAACTTTATACTCATATGTGATGTTTCCAAATTTTTGGAAGGACAAAAATTAGGGTTTGGTACCCTATAAGGTTTCGGCCAAGAGGAGGAACACTAAGAGCTTTTGGGTTGCTTGCTATTCTATTATGTTCCCATGATTAGTAGTGTAAATAAAGTGGTCGTGCAAATGTTTGTGTGAAGATTGGATGTCAAAAACTTAGCCTACCCTACCCTACAATGTCTCGACCAACCCTAGGGGAATTAGGGTTTAAGGTTGTATGATTTTCCTTATGATATATCCATGCTTAATGGTATAAGTGAAGTGTTTGTAGAATGCTAATGAATGCTTGATGGGAAAACCAAACTCCTTACTTGTAACTTTCGGCCAACCCTAGTTCTAGGGTTGGGAAGTACTTAATGAAATCACGAAGCATGCTACTAATTATATGATATGTGTATAATGTATGTGACCTATCTTGTTAGGTATAAAAGCATGCCTTATAGCCCATGGGGCACCCTGATGATATGAACATGATGTGTTTGATAATATGCTTAAAAAGGGATACTCTATTGAAACTGGGATCAAGAGCACCCGAATGTGTGGTGTGTCCCTAGGGGATCAAGAGCACCCTTGATGTGTGGTGTGTCCCTTAAAGATGTGATTAAGAGTACCTTTAGGCATATACATATATGAGTAATTGCATGATAAATTACTTTACTTTGAAAGTTGTGTACCCGACTCGGAAGGGGGTCGTTAAACAAATCCAATGTGCATGTTAACTGAAGGTCATGGCATTGGTAGGACGGAAGGGTCCTGCTCTAATTAGATTGGTGGCTCGCTACCCCAATTTATTAGGGAACGCGCTTGATGTGGTACTACAACTGGGCCCTAGATGATGATATGATATTTTAAAGTATTTACCTTTATGGAACCTTTTGAAAAACATTTTCTCTTTATGTGATGATCTTGTTCCGTAAAGCATTTAGAAATGGTTGATATGATGCTTATGGTTCTATCTTGATATGATCTTGTGCTGTAAAGCACTTAGAAATATGTGATGTGATGCTTATGATGCTTATAGTTCTGTCTGGATTACTGTGTACATGATATGATGTATCGATATGGATTTTGCGAGTAGGTCCGGATTCTTACTAAGCATGTTTTGCTTACTAGTTTCATGTTGTTTTCTTATGCTGCAGATAGCGGTAAGAAATACTTGAACTAAAGGAAGAGGCAGAGGGAAAGCTAGAGGATGTGTGTGGTGATGGCTCGGGAAAGGATGAAAGATTCTTATCTACCTTATTTTTGTCTAGAATCTAAACTGCTTCCAATAAAAGATTGAAATTGTATTACTATACTCTGAATGTGTGATGATTATGACTACCCTACTGTTGATTAAGTTAGAGATATGGAACCTATGTCATGTTAGATAATACTATCATTAATGTCTAATTCTTGTAGTATGCATGCTAAGTAAAATGCTAGATATTTACTATTTTCTGTTGCTTATGAATGCTTCTTTTGCATGTATCTAAGACTAGATAACTCTTGCTATATTCTTACTTGAGATTCCATGCTATAGTGTGTTAAATGATCTTCCTATTAGGTTGTAAATGCATGTAGATATAAAAGAAATGAGAAAACCTTGCTTGGTAAATTAGTCTTTAATAATGCCTGCTTACTACACTTCTTGTAGTATAATTGTTTTCCACTGGTTATACATGCTTAGCATAATGAATGATATGAATGTATGGACCCGTAACCCCGCCTTTAGGGTAGATATAAGGGCGAGCGTTACAAGTTGGTATCAGAGCGAGGTTGGGGATAAAGGTATTCTTGAAGATAGCCCCTATGAAAAGGGTGATGAGATTTGGAAAGAAGGGAAAACTGAGTCCACGATACGTGGGACCCTACCAGATTTTGAGACTACCCTTATATCTACTCTCGGGGCGTTGGTGTAGCGGTAGGGTAAATAGTCGCTAACCCAGACATCTTTTATTTAGCGGCCCCGCCTCTATGGTCCCCGCAGGCAACCCTCTAGGCCGGCGACCCTACGGTCTTCCCACCCCTGGCAGTGGGTTTTTGCCTTCCCCAGGATTCGAACTCTAGACCTCCAGGCTAAGTACTAAAGTTCCTGAATCCTGATACCAAGTGAGCTACAACTCACTTGGTATCAGGATTCAGGAACTTTAGTACTTAGCCTGGAGGTCTAGAGTTCGAATCCTGGGGAAGGCAAAAACCCACTGCCAGGGGTGGGAAGACCGTAGGGTCTCCGGCCTAGAGGGTTGCCTGCAGGGACCATAGAGGCGGGGCCGCTATATAAAAAGGCGTCTTTTTATGTAGCGGCCCTCTATGGTCCCCGCAGGCAACCCTCTAGGCCGGCGACCCTACGGTCTTCCCTCCCCTGGCAGTGGGTTTTTGCCTTCCCCAGGATTCGAACCCTTGACCTCTAGGACAAGTACAATAGTTCCTGAATCCTAGTACCAATTGAGCTACAGCTCAATTGGTACTAGGATTCAGGAACTATTGTACTTGTCCTGGAGGTCAAGGGTTCGAATCCTGGGGAAGGCAAAAACCCACTGCCAGGGGTGGGAAGACCGTAGGGTCGCCGGCCTAGAGGGTTGCCTGCGGGGACCATAGAGGCGGGGCCGCTACACGTAGGTTAACTTTGTGTTGCAGGCACGAGATTCCAACTTCATGGCCAAATATGTGTTGTGTGATTGATTTGTAAATTTTTGTAATTAATTAATCCTCGGGGTTAACGAGGCTAGGTATTTAATTTTTATAATTAAATACTGTTGGGACCGGGTGCATGTTGACAAGGATACGGGTTCATAAATTTTAAAATATTTACGTGCAGCGGAAGAATTAGCATAAATAATTTCACAAATTTTTTTTAACCACGTATCTAGCATGCGACCTTATGATGTGTGGACATGATCATAAATTAAACTTTTACGAAAAAGTAAACTAATTTACTTAGTACCTCGCGTAACTCGAAGTAAGGGACGAGATCCAACCGTAGCGTCCCTTGGAAGCTCCGCCTCTATTCGCGTCCACGCCGAGTTCTCTTCGGGATGACTTCGCAAAGTCACGAGTTTTGTGCCGACGAGAACTACTAGATTCTCTAAAGGCACAACTAGAAGATCAAGAGAGAAGAAAGGAAACTAACCACCAAGTAACGAAATCAAAATTCCGGGAAAGGAAAGAAGGAGTCGCGATCCGTTTCTTCTTCTTCGGCACCTTCTTGGCGGATGAAGCTCTCAGCCACCCTTGGGATGTGCACCGGCCGTAGGGGAGGAGAGAGAGCCGGTCCTAGAGAGAGAGAGGGGCGCCGGCCCTAGAGAGAGAGAGAGAGTTAGAGAGAGAGAGGGAGCTACTAATCTCTTGACAACTCAATTGAGGAATTCAAGCCTAGCCTTGGTTCCTTTATATAGTAGCCTCTCCCTTGCCATGTCTCCCCTTTAACGGAATTAACGGAATAAATTTTCATAAGAAATTTATCTTATAAATTTTCTTATTAATTATTCCGTTATGCCAAGTTTTATTATAACTAATTTTATAATAAAACAAATACATCTCTCTTTTTAATTATGGAATAAATTTTCATAAAATTTATTATATAAATTTTCTCATCATGGAAAAATCAATTCATAATTGATTTTATAGAATAAAATTAAACCATTTAATGTTTATTTTAATCTCTATAAAAAGAATAAATTTATTATATAAATTTTTCTTTATCATGGAAAAATCAATTCATAATTGATTTTATAAAATAAAATAAACCAATCCATGGTTCATTTTAATTTTCATAAAAAGAATAAATTTATTATATAAATTTTTCTTATCATGGAAAAATCAATTCATATTTGATTTTATAAAATAAAAATAAACCATTTAAAGTTTATTTTAACTTCCATGAAAACAAATTTATTTATCCATAATTTTATAAAACAAATCGCGCTTGATTTATTTTATAATTTAAACCAAATTAATTGGTTTTCTCTTCTTGTGGTGGCCGGCCAAACCAAAGAGGGTGGGCACCCTCTTTGGCCGGCCACACCAAGCCAAACCCTTGCGAATTAAACTCATTTAATTCGTCCAATAAGCCTTCAAATGACTTAGCCATTTTAAGCTTCCGATGCGCCTCTGATAAATTCAGATTCGACTTATTTCTCTTGATTGGAAAATCCAATTTTTAACTCATTTTAAATCCCTCGGATTACTCATAGTGCGTGTGACTAAATAGGCTTTCGATTTATGTTGGCCGTCTATAATTCATGAATTATAGAACGATCATGAGTGGCACCTAGTAGTACATCATGATCCCCAATTAATCGAAAGATCAACGGTTGACCTCAGAAATTATTCTGAAACCCTTCAGCAGCTCTAATGAATCGTGCCTCATTCCCTTCACCATCTTATACCCACTTGGTTCAGGACATGGTCTGTGTGTGTCAGTCCCCACTAGGCTGACTACGTCACACCTAGCCCAAGTAGTGTCTTTCTCGTCCTTTGGATTTCTAATTACTCTCATGTATTTAAGAGACTCATACTCTAAACATGACATGCTCTGGCCAGAGGCTTTGAGTAACAATCCGACGATAGGCCTGGGTATACATCTCCTCGCAAGGAGTGGTGAATCCTTTGTAGGCTGTTCAAACATCTTTGGGCACTTCGGCTTATACCCAACCATCCTGGGTCCACACCTCCTTGGAGATGCTTGCTTAAGATGTTAAAGTATAAGTCTTCATGACCAAGATGACTTGAACACCGCAAGTCAAAGGAACATCGCACATAAGCTGCGGTAAGAACTTCACTGACCTATCTATGTATAGACTACCATGTGAAGTTTTACAGTCAGTCACTCCAATGAACTAGTTCCCTTAACTAGCATCCATGTTTATCTTCGGACATCCCAATGTCACCAGCCAGTGAGAATCAGCTGATTAGAGAATAACCCATGGTAGTCTCAACAGAATTGATAGTGTCTGTTTTTATCAATTCATCGACTAGGGATATTTTCAATACTTCACAATTGCAAATGTAGAGATAATCACTAGTTGTGATCCCATCACAAATTCTCTTATGCTGTGAATTGTATTGCGGACATTCAGTAGATGAGTTTAAGATCCCAATCAAATACACAAATATGTATACTCAAATAGTGAATTTTCATTTATTAAAATAAATATTTACAATCATAAGGCGATTGCCTTAGGACACTTCTCTCATATCACTAACAAATACAGCACATGTTTAGCCACGTTTTTTATTTACAGTTGATCTAGATTTCATGTACACTCCTTCGAGGAGTATATGATCAATGGTGTAAATAATAAGCTATTCATTTCGGCTCAGAGATCCCTCAAGGTAGCATGCGTAGAAGGAGGGGAGGAGCGGACGAAGTGACGACACGACTGAAGGCGCATTAGAGACCAAGGGCCATGAAAGTTGGAAAAGCTAGGATTTTCTTTATTTTATTTTCATGTTATTGGTTATGTGCTTGTTTGTGTGGTAGTGCTAGAAAATTCCTCGAGATAAATTACTAAGTGGGAGAGGGGCCCAAAGGGTCCCACGACTTCCATTACAATTCGATAAGTGATGCGAACAAGTCTGCGTGTCAGCTCTGAGAGCCTTCCTCCCCATCGGATGGACTTGTTCTGTGGATCACTGGGTCGAAAAAGACTATAGAAAATTATTAAAGAGCGTGTGTACTTCCCCATTGGAAGGCACAGAATCAGAAATAATTTTCTTAGTGTCGTGTAATGGTGCACACTTAGATGTGAATAATGGTATCCTCCCCATCGGAGTCACTGCTATTATTTCACAGAGCCAAAGTGAACCAACTATTGATCTTACTTGTCAAAAAGTTAAGTTGACAAGATAGTAAAATTGATGGGTAAAACCTCCTCTTACAAATGTGGGGATTCGTGTACATCCACACCATCGTGGCATACGAGTTTCTCAGTGTTTAGGGGTGTTGGTTGATTTCGAAAATTAATTGTTTCGAGGAATCAATTTGATCGATTTCTAAAGTAGTGTATGTTGTGATTCTCATATTTTTCATAATGACCTTTACCCCACTAGCAACAATTCTTAAGGACAATAAACTTACTGGACCAAACTACATAGACTGGAAGAGGAACCTTGACATTGTCCTCACTGCTGAGGAGTATAAATTTGTACTCTTTGATGAATGTCCGAAAAGACCTAGAGAGGACTCTAGTGAAGAGTTGAGGGAGCGTTACAAGAAGTGAAAACAAGCAGATGAGATGGCGTGGTGCTACATTCTGGCATCTATGTCGAATGTGCTGCAACATCAGGCCATGACCACTGCTAGTGACATGATGCTGAACCTCAAAGATCTCTTCGGACACCAAGGTCGAGCTGCTAGGCAAACCGCGATGAAGAGTCTGATGTCGACCACTATGGTCGAAGCGACACCCGTAAGGGATCATGTCCTAAAGATGATGGCTCACCTCAATGAGATTGAGGTACTGTGAGCACAGATCGACGGGGAATCCCAGGTCGATATTATACTCCAGTCTCTGCCAAGGAGTTTTGAGCAGTTCAGGCTCAACTATAATATGAACAAAAGGGATTATATGTTGGGTGAACTGCTAGGAGAACTCTAGGTGGCAGAGGCCATCTTTCGTCAGAACTCAAAGGCCTTAGTGACTCAAAGGGTTTCTTCTTCTTAGCCGAAATGCAGGAAGAAGAAGAAACGAGGAGGGTTCAAGAAGGCAGGAGCATTGCAAGGACCCCGGACTGGCGTGAAGAAGCCAAAAGGCAAGTTCTTCACATACAAGCAAACTGGGCACTGGAAGGCAGACTGTCCCCGTCGTCAAAGCAAAGGTATTTCTTCAGCCTTAGTCGTTGAAACATGTTTAGCGGTGCTATCTACCAGTACCTGGTGTGTAGATACGGGAGCCACTAATCATGTCTGCAGTACTCTGCAAGGGTTCCAGGAAACCCGACGGCTAGCGGATGAAGAAATCGTGGTCTACATGGGCGATGCTACAAAGG